>VDFB02281492.1:653177568-653255784 GCA_007258455.2 Sequoia sempervirens
TTCTTCTCTCTCTCCCACTCTCTCCCATTCCCTCACACCCTAAACCCTCTCCCACTCTCTCACTATCTCCCACCCTCTCCCACACTCTCCCACACTCTCCAACTCTTTCCCACTCTTCCAATCTCTCCCCCCTCCCTTCCACCCTATCTCCCACACTCTCTGCCACTCTCCCACTCTCTCCCCCACTCTGTACCACCCTCTCCCAATTTCCCACCCTCTCTCGCCCTCTCTCCCATAAGCATAAATACATACATATAGGCATACATACATGCATGCATGGATGCATACATACATACATGACACACTAGAATAAATATACATACAAATGTATGATCAAACATTCAAAAAAGTGGTATTTAACTAAGGGATGAAATAACATGAGCGTGTTATGTGTTGCTAGATATGTTCCATGAAGAAGCAAAAAAAGTCAAAACTAATAAATAACATGAGCACATTATAGCATGCTCATGTTATAGTTTGCTTTGGGAATCCCCAAGCCTTATATTTGGTATTTTCCTTGGAATACCAACCCAAAGGCTTGGAGGGCATTCCCAATGACTAGAGACATGTTTTTTGCAAATTCTACAATTTTTCACATAATCAGGTTCGTGCTCACCGCCAAGATTGCTTTTGGTTCAATATCGACAAAATCGAACACATGGGTAATGTTAAGTTCTCTCTTAGCTTTCTAATGATATAATTTTTTCACTTTCTGACAATGTTAGGCCTTTCATCCATAATTTCTTTTGTTTGTATGTTTATTTTTTTGTCAAAAAGAAATGTTTTTTTTTCATTATAAATTAACCGTTCATCGAAATTTCAAATAAATTACATTTTCAGAAACTAGACTCCATTCTACACATTTTAAAAAATCTATTACTTTCCAAAATTTGTAGGGGGAGCATGGCCAAAATTCTACTTTTTAGGAAGTTCCCACTTAGAAAATTAGAAAAAACTCAAATAATCATTAAAAACTTATTAGAAAAATTGTGCATCAACTAGATGCTATTAGCTAACTTCTAACCATAGTGATTTTAAAAATACTAAAAAAAAATTCACCGTGCTCAAGTCGTACAAGAGTTACTATGTTATTTTTTTGACAAAAACAACACCAATTTGTGTACACCCCTCTTTTTAACCCCTTAATGTCAACCATTTTCAAAATAAATTAGTAGTTTAGGAAGTAGACTTAGAGCACTTCGATCCTTGTTTTTGTTCCATCTCAAAATTTTGAGTGTAACTATCCTCAATTTCATGTCCAAGGTCAACATTTCCTAATTTTAGAAAAAAAGTGGCCACTTAAGCCCCCATGTTGGGAACCATATTGGTGCACTTACCCATGTCTTAAGGATTTTTTTCCTCTCCCAAATATAAATATGATTGTGGATATGAAAATAGGATATGAAATGCTATCCTTAATGGCTGGATTTTTAGGGTACAATCAAATCATGATAGCTAAGGATGATCAACACAAGATAGATTTCACTTGTCCATGGGGTACTTACTACTAGAACACACTACCATTTGGGTTAAAGAATGTCGAGGCTACATATCAAAGAGCTATGACGCTAATCTTCCATGACATGATTCACAAAACTATGGAAGACTATGTGGATAACATATTAGCCAAATCAAAGAAGCGTCAATATCACATAGCAACACTAAGCTCCATCTTTGACAGACTAGAAGAATACAAGGTTAGGCTCAATCCTAAGAAGTGTGTCTTCGGTCTACAATTATGAAATATCCTTAGGTATATTGTATCTATGAGGGGGATCGAGATAGACCCTCCCAAATTCAAAGAAATTCTCAAGATGGAAGCACCAAGAATATTAAAGTAGTTATGGGGTTTGTAGGGAAGGCTCCAATCCATTCACCGATTTATAGCATAGTCAACAGATAAGGCTATCCCATATTTTTTATCTACTCCACAAGGGGATAGCATACAAATGGGATGAAAAATGTGATTATGAATTCAATAAGAACAAGGAGTAATTACTCACACCACCAGTAATTATACCACTAATTCCAAACAAGCCATTCATCCTGAATATATTAGAAATGACAATATCCCTTGGTGCTCTCATAGCTCAACATGATGAAAGTGAGAAAGAGAGCTATTTACCATATTAGTAGAACCATGGTAGGAAATAATTTGAATTATACATTCAATGAGAAGGCTTTCCTAGCAGTAGTGTTTGCTACATAACAGTTCAAAAACTATATGTTGGCACATCAGGTAAAGCTCATTTCCAAGATAGATCCTCTCAAGTATCTACTTTCCAAGACAACGCTCACATGGCAGAAAACTAAATGGGTCATGATCCTAACAAAGTATGACATTGAGTATGTAGAACAAAAATTCATTAAAGGAAAAGTAATTGTAGACCAACTAGCAAATACACAGATATATTCAGAGAACCCATTGATATAAGAATTCCCTGATGAGTCAATCTTTAAACTAAGTGCGATAGATCACTAGAAAGCATATTTTGATGGATCCTACACACAACATGGGTCAGACCACAAGGAGATTGTATACCAAAGTCATATAAGTTATCTTTTCCTTGCACAAACAACATTGTAGAGTATGAGGCTCTTGTCGTAGGCCTTAAGATTTGAATACAATGGCATATCATGGAGCTTAAGGTCTATGGGGATTTGCAACTTATCATCAACCATGTAAACGATGACTATCAAACAAAGGACAAAAAATTGAACCCATGCAAGAAACTAGTGGAAATCCTTAAGGAATTCTTCATAGACATCATGTTTGAGTAAATACCCAGAGAAAACAACAAAGAATTTGATGCTATGAAAACAATTGAATCACTACTAGATATCCCACGCAATGTCCATAAACATGAATTCTTGGTAAATCAACTTCTTGTACCAGCTTTCTAGGTACTAGAGTCTGAATTTGTGTGTGAAATCATTGGTCTCAATGATCCTTGGTATCATGACATATACACCTACTTGAAAATAGGAGTCATCCTTGCTAATATCACCCTAAACCTAAAAATAATTTTTTTCAAGAAGTCATCCTATTTCATCATCTTAGGAGACACCCTATACCGTAGGAGTATTGAATTTTCACCCTATTGTGATGCCTTAACCATAAGGAAGCTTTGATTGCTTTAATAGAGGTACACAATGGCATTTTTGGAGCACATTCGAGTGGTATGACCTTGGCCAAGAAACTGCTAAGGACTGGGTACTACTAGCCTAAGATGGAAAAAGAAGCCCACAACTATGTACAAAAATGTTTACAATGTCAACAACGTGGGGACCTCATCCATGCACCAGCTCAGGACCTCCAACCTATTATAACACCTTGGCCCTTCTCACAATGAGGGATTGGTCTCATCGGCAAAATCACAGCCACTTCATCTAATGGAAACAAGTCCATTATCACTACCACAAATTACTTTACAAAGTGGGTAGAAGCCATTCCAATTAATTACATCACAAGGAAGCAAATATCTAAGTTCATCTTGAATTACCTTATTTGTTGCTACAATGTCCCACAAACCCTTATCTCAAATAATGGGACACCTTTCTAAAACTAGGATGTTCAAGAAATATGCCAAAAAATAAATATCCAACATCACTTCTCCACCCCATACTATCCCCAAGGTAATGACCAAGTTGATGGTTATAATATAACTATCTTAAAAATCCTAAAAAAGATAATCAATGAAGCTAGTTATGGCTGGCACTTATAGCTAAATCCTACCTTATGTGCCTATTAAATGAGTATCCACACACCTATAGGTGCAACACCCTTCTCCCTAGTCCATGGATCAGAAGCCATCCTTCCTATTGAGATCGAGCTCCCATCCTTAAGAATATCATTGCATAATCTAATTACTGATGAAGAATATTAGATATCATGACTGAACAAGCTAGAACTACTAGACGAGTGATGCATGGATGCGTTGAACCACTTGTAGGCCTACCAAAACCATCTCAAGAGAAGCTATAATAAGAAGATTAGGAGTCAAAAATTTCAAGTTGGGGAGCTTGTATTGAAAGAGAATCAGAAAAATGTGTCAAATCCAAATAGCAAGGGAAATTTTGAACTCAATTGGTTGGGACTCTTCATCATCACAACGAGCTACAAATTAGGAGCATATCAAATATCTACACTTGAAGGTGAGCCTGTACAAGAGCCTATCAATAGATCTCATCTCAAAAAGTTTTATTCCTAAACGTCCAAGGTATAAATCTAGAAAATAAAAAAGATAAAAATATAAAAAAATAAAAAAATAGAAAAAGGATTGAAAATGGTAAAGAAAAAATTTTCCTCTAGTGAAAACCACTTCGTTGGCACTTTGGGCAAGTACCTTGTTGAAAACTTGGAAAGTAGGTGCCTCATATAAATAAGCACTTTCCATCCATCATGATATCTATGGCTTGTTCTATAACATTCATCCATCAAATTCCATTAATCCTTCTGGAACCCATTCACATCTACATCTTAGTTTGATGGTGTGTTTGTATCATGATCCCTCCTAGTACTACTTGGAACCATTCCTAGCGTCAGTTTGTCCTACCTATTTTGGAGTAGTCTATTGCACCATGCTGGGGGAATCTTCTTATATTAGATTGGATTTGTGTATATTCTTGAAATCTTCTTCCATAGAATAAGAAAATCCAAAAACATCCAAAACATGTCAAAATCCAAAAATAGGTCAAAAAGTAAAAAAAAGTAAAAAAATAGAGTCGTCTTGTTGAACTACATTCTCTAAGCTTGAATCTAAAAAACACCATCCTTGATGTTCCCTTAAGACACCTTAGGTTCTAGTCCTTTAGGAGTTTGTCACAATAAATTGGCAATCCATTTGTTCATATCTCATCAATAAACAAGTCTGTGTCAATCAAACTATGTGATCCTTGTGTGTATAATGTACGAAAGGCTAATCTTTGATCAACCCTCGAGGCCCCCTTGGATAGGTGTTTAGATTAGGTTATTGGTCAAAATATAATAAAACACAAAAGAATTGGAAAATAAAAAAATCCAAACATTTGTAAAACATCTTGAAAATACCAAAATAGCCTTAAAACATTTAAAAAAAATCAAAAACATCCAAATATTTGAAAAATTCATCCATCTTGTTTCAATCTGTCTTGGCCTTCACAACCACAACCAACCCAACAAGCTCAAACTCAAGTGGCAGTTGTTAAAACAATGGTGCCTTATAACTATGGGGACCTGAAGAGACAATTTTCTCCCTTACTCGATACCCTCCATAATATAATGAACCAATTAATTCAACAACGCATGCTCACTTTGCCACTTGTTCAACAACTTGACCCAAACCAACCCTTACCACCCACTTTCAAACCTAATGCTTATTGTCATTTTCATTGCCAAAATGGACATGACACTGAGCACTGTAAGTTTCTACAATATTTAGTTCAAGACCTCATTGATTCAGGCCATTTGTCCATTGTGGGTGTTATTGATCAAGGCAATAAGTCCATTGCACCCCCTAACCAAAACCTAAAAATTTGAATCACCAATCCTATGCCTAAACAAACTACTTCATTTGTCAAGGTTAGTGAACCTTCAAACACTGATGTAATGACTATTGATACATACAATGAGCAACATGATATACCTCCTCCTATTACTAAAGATAGTCCTATGGATTGATCAACTTATGGTTACTATTGATCATCAAAGCTTGCACCTCTTGAAAGTATTATGGGAAATTCAATGAGTGGGGATCAAATTGCATCTCATTGAATACCTCTAGGTTTTTTATAAAAAGCTAGCTCTTCTTTTTGGGTTTTTAGATAACTTGGGAGAAAGAGAAATGTAAATATAAAACATGAAAAAATGATATGCCAAAGCTTTTGTAACATTTCAAAATCAAATTATTCCTTTGATTGATATAAAGGACACAGAGCACCACAACCCTTCATTGTTGGAAAGAGAACGAACAACAAAGGCTACCTTCAAGCACATTGGAAAATTTCAAATATTTCCATAGGAAGTGCTCATTGAGGTCTGATCAAACATAAAAAATTCTTAGAGTAGAAGAATAATATTAAGAAATTATAAGAACCATGTCTCCTAATACAACATAGCATAGAAAAATAGCAATTTTTAAGATAATGAAAAAGTCCAATGACATAGTTAGATTTTTCCCAAGATTGCTATTCCACAACACAAGCATAAAGCATATCAATCTTCTATTTAAACTATCAGAATATAGCTTGCAAGACATAGTGTTTCATTCAAAAATGATAACATAAAGAGAGAAAACTTAAAAAAGGCCATACATGCACAGTCCCAAAAATTCCCCTCAATAGTTCATGCTTTAATTAAAGCTAAACTTTGAAACAAAGGTGAATGTCAATCTGACAGTAGTTTAAACCTTAATAGATATAATTTTCTAGAATAAAGTAGTTCTACAGCTTGCTTTCTGAAATATAGTTCATAAACTCTAAGCAAATATAAAAGGAAAAAAATTCCTCTTTTCGAAGAAAACAGTTTCCTCTTGGAAAAATCCTTTTTTGAAAAAATCAACCCCTTTCTAGTGTCGTTTCCTTCCTTTTATAGCCGTCAAAGAGAGAAACATCACCTTGCCCAGACATAAATGCTGCTAGATGTTGATACCTAATTGCTCACAATTTGATTTGTAAGCTCTTAATTAGGCCACAAAAGATCTTTGCATTAACTTTTCAGCTACTGCATTAATGTTCTCTAGATATTTTGAAGAGAGAGCAATATTGGATCCAATCCTAAAAATGATATTTCAACAATTACTTCTTATGACTTAATCGGATCACCTTGTAACACTGATTGGAAGCTTCCGTCCTGAGACTAGCAAAGAGAAAACATAAATTTCCACCAATCCTTAAAAGATATAGTCCTCCTTTGATAGAGAGGTGGCACATCACTTGGTTAGGAACTTAAGCTTTCTAAAAAATGTTTTTGCATCGAATCTCTACCATTTCGACACGTGTCTTGGGCACTCCTTTGAAAAAAAAAATGATCAAGGAAAAATGTGCAGCCACCCTATGGTGCATTGCCTATCTTCATTACCGACCTCACCTTACTCCCTGTCACTTTTACAAAATATAAAAGTGAAGCCAAAAAAAGGAAGGCTAGGGAAATGCAAAAAAACCTCTTCATAGTTTCGATGACTCACAGGGTCCTTCACTTGCAGAGGTATGAACCCAACTTTCTAGAAATTCCCAAAGTTTGAAAAAGGATGAATGTTGCACCTACCAGTCTTCCTCAGTGGGTAAAGACATACTACAAATGAGCCTATAGGCTTGATTAGGCTGAAAAAATTCTTTGAAATACATGACCCCCCATTTGGTAGTAACCACTCCAAGGTAATGATAAAGGTGAGAAAGGAAAAAAATCTCAGGTTCAACCTGATTAGCTGTATGCACCCTAATTGAACTCGAAATCTCATTCATAGTCTGGTCCTTATATTTGATAGCCTCTATAATTTTCTCCATAGTTTGCACATATCCTTTTGGGGAAAACAAGGGGGTAATCTATAGTTGATCCAAACATTAAAATATTTTTTAATCTCTTCAACTCTCCTTTCCATCACCAACTAGCAATCTTTACACTTCTTAGCAATTTTCTAGGAGTTGACGATTTCACTGGCTTTGATGTAGGCAGTTCTTCTATCAGCATTTCCAACATCCTTTAAAATTTCATTGGAAGCCACACAAAGTCTAGAAATGAAACTTTGTGACTCCAACACTCGAGAGTCACATTTCTGCAATAAATGATTGGTCGTTGAGCCAATCTTCCTATTTATTTCCTAAACATCATTCAAGAATTGAAAAATAGGCCTAAAAACAAGAATTGTAGCTGCAATCAGCTCCTAATGCAAAGATACCAATCTTTTCAACAACAATAGAGACCCAGTCTCATGAGCAGCAACCAACTCTTGATTGAGCTAAATCTCCTTTTCCTTTGTGTTTTTCTCCATTTACCCCTTTTTCTTGAGAGCATCTACCAGTTCAGAGCTTACCCTTTGTTTCTCTAAATCATAGGCCTACAATGTAGACATGACTTCTTGTTTTTCAAGATTCAGCTTTTCTATGTTCACATGTGCCTTCTGAATAGCATCAAAAAATTGAGATTGAACATTACCCAGCTCCTATAATTTTTTTTAGTACTCCTTTATCCCGCGTTGGTTTGATGTTGGATGGAAAGATCAGCTTTTAACCCTTCAATTTTGGTATGTAGTCGAACCTACTAGATTTCTACTTCTTCAAGCAATTTTGAGTCTTCTCCTTGTTTAATCTGAACCTGTATTATGTGGGCCAACTCGATGTCCTTAGCTTTGAGCTCTATTCGTAATCTTCCTATTGTTTCCCTTACATTTACCAGCTCTGTCTCAATTTTTAAACCTTCTACCCATCTTTTCATAGTTTGAGTATACCACCTACTAGGTGGTCTTAGCTAAGACCACTTTGCCATGGGGGCACATTTTTATTAGATTTAGGCCTATTGTCCAGATGTCATAATCCTACAACTTCATTTTCCCCTCAAGCTTAGCCACAAGTAGGGTCATGGTATTGATCAAAAGAGAATTCCACTCCTCATTGTAACGAGCCTCGATCTTCTTAGCAGTAGGTAACTCAACATTTTTCAAAAGGCGCCTTCATTTAGCATTTCGTCGGGCCATCTTTATCACATTGAAATGATCTTGGAGAGTGAGGAACATTGATGTTCTATGTTGCAATAGGGACACCAGGAGGAAAACTAAAAAGAGTAACAAAGGGGGAGATTTCAGATGTATGGGTATGGGGAGAGGTGACAAGGAGTGTTATCATGGAAAAGGGTGGAACACCCAACTGAGACTAAGCAGGGGATTTTCTAGTGGAGGTAGATATCTAGACATCGATAGGTGAAAAGGTGTTTTCTTAGAATTTGTCAGATTGGGTGTGGGGGTTAGTACTGATGCATTGGATTTTCCAAAAGGGGCCCTTGATAGGGTGAATAAAGAGTTAGTAGTAGCTAAAACACATACTACTCATTTGGAGTGCAAGGTAACGTCAGGGATTTCATTCTGATCAAGGAAAGGTGTATTTAGGATTATTAAATTAGGGTTCGTGGATGGACGATTCCTTCCTAAAAGAGGAAGAAGGGGGGTAACCAAAGAGGTAGAAATAGGAAGAGAAAGAGTAAAACTTACTTGAACCATAGTTGTCGGCATATCTTGGAGAGAAAACTCCACTTCTTCTTCTCCTCAGGCCAATGCTTTGGTTAGATCTAGGCCTTACATCCACCTTCTTTTGTCTCAATCAGAGCTAACATGCTTTGTCTTTCTGACCATCGATCCTTCCGAAAATTGACCCTCAACAACTACAACGGATGACACTCTTGTGGACTATCGGGGTTTCTTTCCCTTACTCTGGGCACTGGAGGCAAATGGGGCTTGCAAATCCTTTTGCCTCAAATCCTTTTGACCACTAGATTCTCAAGGTTGGTGGTTCTACTGTGGAACTTGTCCCACATCGATTTCATGGCTCGTTTCTAGATTATTATTGTCAGAGCTGGCCTCCTTATCATAAAGATACTCAAATTCATCTTATGGAAACTATCTAACAAGGAGGTTGAGACAACACAACTCATTTTGAAACCTCCAAAAATCTACCTTCTTTCTTTTTGGCCATCCCATCTTCTTTATTTGTGTGTTGAGGGATTTATTTATTGGAAGGTTCTTGTCATATTGGAGTTCAACATATAGAAGCTCAACCATTCTGGTCGCTTGAAAGGAATGTACTTCAAGTCAGCATATACTTGTGCACTTTCCTGAGTCATGTTCTTCCTTCTTTCAAATTATTCCCACTCCTCATGCTTTAAACTATAAATTCTAGTTGGATTATAGTCCCACTTATCACAAATGAGGACCATGCCCAAAACCACCAATAAATTCTTGAGTTCTCCTTCAAAAAATTGATTTGTGAGTGATAACTGAATGTTAGTAGCATTGAGAGGAAGTGGATACAAATTAATTTTGTTTCTTCTTACATCATAGGTTTTGTCAACAACGGTCAATTGGTAGCATGCTTCTAGTGCAAAAACCCTATCTATCACAAACCTGGGGAGCCAAAAATAATTGTTGGGAAAACCATGAAACCTAATAAATGTGAAATACACCCAAGAAGTAATCCACTAGGTTTTGCGAGATCCTCGTCCATTGTAAAACCTCAGGAGAAAAATGCCTTGTAGGGTGAAGCAATAACTCTTGGAGTATGGGCCTCAAAAAGAAATCTGCAAACCCATAATAGTCTCCTATTTTAGAAAGAAGATGGGTCCATACAAAAACTAGCTAAAGTAAATTCTTTTCATCCAGTCTGGACACTGGCACATTTTTCCTAAAATATTGAAAATTTTGATGCAAAATTAAATGAGCCAAGAAGGAAGGGTACCTGAATTTAGAATTAGTCCCATAATTTTTTAGTTAGTCCAACATGTTCCCAACTATTACCTTAGCAAAATCATAGTGCTTCTATATTTTTCTCTTTTTAGCTCAAAATCCATGTCAAATTGAAAAGGAAGAACCTGGGTGTCATTATCGGGGAAAAATACCCAAGCTAGCATTGAAAATTTTACCTAAGTGTCCCTTTTGAAAATATCATATGATAGAAGGAAAGGAACATGGTCCCTATTGGGTCATTCCCTTGTTTCTTCATAAAATTTTGTTCTTCTGGCCCTTTCTTCCCCAAAAAGATCCATCTTTTCTCTATTGAACAACTCTAAATCCCAGACCATAGGGATACATAACATATCCCATATGTCTTGAGCAGATATGGTAAATCTAACCCTATCGCTTTGGATAACTAGTGTTACCTCACCAAATATCCTAGCACATGTATCAAAAAATTTAGGGTATGGATGTATGACATGCAACATGAACTATGGCAAGCTACAATCCCATAACCAAAATTCAAAGCTATTAGATGTATCATACTTTTCATTCCTTGTAAATGCACCTTCCTTGAAGTTTTTAGGATTGACGATAGCTTAGGATCAAAAAGATTGTCAGCAATGTCTTGTACTGCCTCTCTTTTCATAGGCTTATCTATAGGAACCTTCTTGCAATACTCAAAAGTTTGTTCCTTTATAGTTGGAGCATTGGCAAAATATTTTTTCCCAAAAATATTGGCATAACTAGATTATTGGCTTGAAACTATGGCATGTCTTCTAGAAGTTGAGGGTTCCATCATAATTGTATCAAGAGTTGCAAAGGACCTCTTAGGGATAATGTTCAGGGACCCTTTTCTATGGAAGGAAAATTATAATTTTGAGTATAATTAATTTTTTTGTCAGTACATGCACTTAAGGTTGTGCTATAGCTGCTGAGCTTATTAAATGATGCCACTAGGATGATATGTGTGGACTAAAAAATTTGTATCTCTTGGGAATGCCAAAAATATTGTGAGGATGGAATTAGTACATTCCTTTCACTACCTCTTGATTGAAAAGAAATATTTCCTCAAGAAGCATGCTTTCCATCATACTAAATGTGTTGAAGTAGTGCAAAGTACCCTTGAAAAATGTAACCATTAATCTCCTAGAGATATTTATTTTAAAGGGCATTAACCCCATCTTTTCTCATTAATGGGATAGTTGGCACTGATGATGGTGACAGACACGTGTCAATAATTGGAGCACTAGAGAATTTACTCCTAATGTCCCAATTTATTTGTTAAGACATTCCAAAAGATTCTCTATATGATTTATCTACTCTGGTTCATTCTACCTCAATTTTTTTCTGTTGTCATCTAGCCAAAAATAGATATTTCGTTGATCATTTTCACTGGTCAGCCTTTTCTATAGTCACACCACCTTTTAAAACATTCATTCGAACATAAAGCTCTCTAACTTAGTTGGCTTTCCATCTAATTTCCTTCCATTTTTCTAGAATTCATCACCTTATCAGAATGTTTGTTGGCTTGGGGACCCTTATTCGAATCCTTCCATGGAGGCCACAATACAACTTCACAAGAGAAATCACTAGTGACTAAAACAAATAGTTGATCAAGAAATGTGACCCACTTATCATGACTAAATTCAAATGGGTGGTGGGTATTGACTCCATTTCCAATGAGAACCAACTTCAGAACAACTGCAATGTTCTTTCTCATTTTGTTGCTTCACTACTGGACCTGAACATGTTTGAACCCATGATAATTGAGTTGTGTCGAGAGATGTTTGGCACCTCACTGATGGAAGGGCCCAGAGAAATAGTGCAATTAGTTATCCCTGGTGTTGGCATCCAGAGCACCATGGACGTTTAGAGGCATGTTGACTTTGGTATAGACATGCCCAGGCTACCCTTTCTTTCTAATTTCTACATTATGGACGTGGTGACACATCAACATTCTTCTCAACCAGCAACCATCTTCTTGCTTCATGAGTGGGTTACAAGACTAGCCTGGAGGAAACACTTCAACTTCCTAGTGCAAAGTAGCAATGAGTAGGCCTTGGGCCTACATTTGTGTCCATCTTGTTCTTTGGTAATCCTTTTGCAACTGGACAAAGAGAAGAAGAGAAAGAAAAAAAACCCGATAGTGAGTCTTTTCAAATTCCTAGGTGACATTTGAGGGAACCTCTAGACTCCTTTTGCACGTTACTCCTTCCTTGTTTATCTTTTTCTTTGTAAGCCCTTTTGGGCTTGCTCAAGAAAGTTTAATGTTTGAATATGGGCTTGGGCTTGCATATATGTAGAACCTTCGATATAATACAAACTACTTATTTCCTAGTGTCCTAGGTTTTATTTAAAAACTTTGAAATAATTACAAAACTGTACATATGATAAATAACTATTGAAAGCTTTCAAAAATTATACAGTTTAATGGAAAATATTCAAATAAATACTGTTCACTAGTATACCTAAAGCATTACCTTCCAGATCTTCAAGTTCATATGCATTCTTTTCTTTACATGTGCTGATTTAGAAAGGTCCTTTCTACAGTGCTTCAAATTTTGTGTGATGTCCCATTTTGCAGTACATTCATCATATTTTAGCACTAAGCTCCCTTCCTTGAATTTTGGACTAGAGGCCTTTTTGTCAAACCATCACTTGACCGTTTGCTGATGGTCGGTCATGGCCCCATGGGATTTTTCTCTATCTTCTTCTAGTATGAGGAGTTCTACTAGTCACACCTCCATTCCACCATTTTCTTCAACTTCTAGTGATTTCAGTAGTTGTAGAGTAGGGATCTCTTTAGAAATGGCCATTGCTACCTCCTTTCTATATACCAACTCATAGGGAAAGTTTTCAAAATTTTCATGGGGGTAGTTTGGTCCACCCACAAAGCTTCTCATAGATGCTTGTGCTAGTCTCTTTTCCATTCTAACCCATTGTGTTTAATTAACTTAATTAGGTCTCTATTGGTGGATTCTGCTAACCCATTCCATTGTGGATAGTAATTTGATGAAGTTTTAAGAAAAATTCCATGTTGGATAGCAAAGTATGACATTCCTGACTTGAAAAAAGATTTGGTGTTGTCAGATATGATGGATTTGGGTGGCCCAAACTTGGTCACCAATTCTTTAAGAAAATTAACAATTTCTCCTTCTTTTGCATTTTTTAGGGCTACAACTTTTCCCAACCTTATGAAGTAATTATTTCTTGTGAGGATCCACTTATGCCTGCCACTAGAAAAAGGATTTATCATACTGATAAAATCTAGACCCCCCTAGGCAAAGGGTTCCTCTGTCACAATTGGGCTTAGGGGTTGAGTGACATTTCTTATTTTTCCAACAAAAAATTGGAATTGAGTACACTTTTGTACTAGATGATGTGATTCTATGAACATAGAGGGCCAATAATATCCTACCCTCATTATTTTCAAAGCAGTGGTGTTGGAAGAAAAATGTGAACCCTTAGGACTATGGTGAAATTCATTAAGAACCCTCTCTTCCTGTAGGGTGTCAAGGCATCAGAGTAGCACACCATCATAATTTCTTTTAAAAAGTACACCTTTGATTAGTACATACCTTGTGCCTTGCAACCGATAGTACCTCCATTTATTAGATGGCAGAGTGGTTGGGTAATATCCTTTTTGCATGTGTCATGTTCGATCAACAACCCAAGATTCATTAGACTCAAATTGATTTAAGTATACTTGGCTAGTTTCCCTTTCAGTTGTGAGACTTGCTTCGTGTGCCATATATTCACACAAACCTCTTCCTCAGACCAACTTAGTTGGTCAGATATCTACATCATACTCTAGAATCTTAGTGATCTAGTTTTCTCTTTTCTCAATGATCTCACCCTCTATTATGTACTCCCACACACTAGGATGTGCTACGAGGATATTGATTTTATTGGCCGACACCAAGTTTAAGAATTTCTTCAAACTTTTAACTATAGAAAAAGCTTGTTTTTCCAAAGTTGTACCTCATCTCATACCCTTTCAAAGTCCTAGAATAGAATGTAATAGGATGTTCTCCTTCATTTTGATCACCCTTTTGAGTAAGTACCAAAGCTATGCTATCTT
The DNA here is from genome assembly GCA_007258455.2 of Sequoia sempervirens. Classification (NCBI taxonomy): domain Eukaryota; kingdom Viridiplantae; phylum Streptophyta; class Pinopsida; order Cupressales; family Cupressaceae; genus Sequoia; species Sequoia sempervirens. The sequence continues at coordinate 653,192,068 of VDFB02281492.1, forward strand.
GACCACTATACACATAGAGTAAGAAATCCTTGGAAAAATCTAGATTGGTCAAAACCAGAGCAACATAAATTGTAATCTTTATTTGCTCGAATTCCCTTTTCCCCTCTGAGGTCCATTTGAAAGGTAGATTCTTCTTGAGCATTAGTGAAATAGGCCTTACAATACTAGCAAAGTAAAAAATGAACCTGCTAATGAATTGATCTTTCCCAGGAACAATTGGAGTCCATTTTGGTTCACTAGTAGAGTAATTCCATTATGGACCTAACCCTCTTAGGATCTATTGCTATTCCATCTTTTGAGACTATAAAGCCAAGTAACTTACCTTAAGGCACCCCAAAAACACATTTTAGCGATTCAAAGAAATCCTGAACTATTGACATTTGTAGAAAATATTCTCTAGATGATCAAAGTGATCATTTCTTGATTTTGAAAATACTATTAAGTCATCTAGATATATTAGAATGAACAGGTTAATTAGACCCTTGAAGGCAATATCCATTCCTCACTGAAAGTTTGTGATAGCATTTGACAAGCCAAATGGAACTTTGGCATATGCAAACATTCCCCACTTAGTGGTAAACATTGTTTTGTGTTGGTCATTTCCCTTCACATATAATTGGTTATACCCCAAAAAACCATCAAGCAGTGAGAACATTTCAGACCCAACTATTGTCTACAGAATTTGCTCCATTGAAGGCAAAGGGTAATGGTCTTTAAGTGATGCTTTATTTAGATCTCCAAAATTGATGTAGAGTCTAATATCACTATTCTTCTTCTGTATAGGTACCAGGTTTGACACCCAGGTGGAATGTTTGATCGGATATATTATCTTGGAATCGACCAACTTGGTAAGCTCTTGTGCCATTAATGCTTCAATCTTTGGATTGACAGGTCTTTGCTTCTATTGGATAGGTTTAGACCCATCCTCCAAGTTGATGGTATATTGGATTATACTAGGGTCATAACCTTTAAGGTCATCATGAGACCAGGCCATAACCTCATCATATTCATAACATATCCCTAAGTCTTTCTTTATCTTTAGTTGGAACCTCTTTTCCAACTTTCAACCTTCTACCATTTCTGACATCAAGTTCTTCATAATCCTTTTCATCTGCCATGAACCTTCATTTTCCATTTCTTGCATCTTCACAGGTAAAAATGTTCTCGAGGGAAATTAATTCTCTCAGAAGCTTATTCCCTTTTAGTTGGATGACCCACCCTTTAGAGAATTTCATTCCTAAGGTTGGATTTTTAGGCATCATTCCTCCCTTTTGTATGAAAGTAGCTATATCTGGGTATCGTCATCAAAGACTTGCCAATTCTCATCATTGTCTGGAATTGAGGGTCAGACGATGACCTAAACAATTTCTACTTAGTTGAGTTATAGACTAGTCCAAATTGCCACCCAAATAATGTCATTCAGTCAGCTATACTGTTTTGTAACCAAGGAATAACTTGTATCTTGAAGGCTTCAAAACTCTAAATCAAGTCCCAGAATTGATGTTTGTATGACCTCATTCAGGTATTCTTTGATGTTGCTTGGCCACAAACTTGATTCAACACCAACTTTGAATCTCTGGAAAATTGAATTCTCTTTATACCCATTCTTTGTGCAAGGCTTAGGCCATTAACTAAGGCCTCATATTCAACATCATTATTCAAACATGACAACATGAAATGGTAAGCTCTGACCATCTCAAATCTCATTGGAGAGAGAAAACAAACACACACACTAGAATTGGCCTTACACTTGGCACTGCCAAAGAAAAGAGTCCATAGTTGATTATCTGATGGGTCATTATATTTCTCGTGGTCTTTTACTAGTTTCATAAAAAAATGATTGTCATAAAAAATTACATAAGTGTCGAGCCCGATTTCATGGAAGTTTCCAAAGGGATCAGACTCCATGAATTGATTAAGAAAAAATTCTTCTTCAGGAGTTCACTCACTTGTATCCTCTTCATCTTCTAGTATTTCAACACAGTACTTCTCCTATTGAGATATAGTTGTATGTGTGGCTTCAAAGCATAGGAATGCATTATTTGCAATATGTTCGAGATGAAATGGCTCCAAAAGAATCTTCATCTTCACTTCTTGCTTAGTCCTCAAAATCAAATGGGACCAATTAAGCACCAAATATTCGCTGAGTTTGGAGATGAAATCCCTCAATAAACACATCCCAAAAATTGGCGGAATATCTGTTACCACCACTTCCTGGGTGACTATTTGGCTTGGACAGGAAAAAAAAGTCAAATACAAATCCTTTATTTGACCAATGGTTGGGACCCTTTTCCCATCTAACAACATGATTCCTCTTTCAAGGGGTTCATACTTAAGTTTTAAGGCATCCACCACTTCCTTTGGCATGACAATTGTGCTTGCTCCCAAATCAATCATATTATTATGCAACAATTTATCTCCTATTATAAGCATTAAAAAGAAAGGCATGGGATTTTTTCTACTTACCTCTTTTTCCTTAATGTTGCTCTCATTATTTGTATAAGTTGTTGCTTTCAGAGTTTGAGGGGGAAGTGTAGATCTACCATTTGTGTTCTGATTGTTCAACTGAGTCGTGTCTTCCTACAAGCTTTTCCCTTCCACCTTTAATTGTTCCTAAAGTAGGGTTTTCTGCTCAAGAATTGATATGATGTCCCATAATGGCACATTAGTAGGTGCCTTCTTTAATTTCTCCACTGCATTAAGCATCCCAAATGCTTGGGCCCTTGGCTTAAATGGTGGTATCTCTTTTGTTTTTGGAAAAGGGAATTATATCATGATAGGGGTTGGTGCTTTGTTCACTATTATTTTCAAGTCAACTTAACCAATGTATGTGCATATGTGTCCTTTCTAGAAAGTCATAACCTTATGTGAAGACTCTAGAATCAAGCATGCCTTCAACTAATGATGTACATGGATGAAGTGTATCTAATAGGAGCTAAATTACTATGTATGAGATCTAAATTTGCTACACTCAAAATATAATTATGAAAAATTAGATATCTCTAAAAGATCCTTCTATTAAAGCAAACAACATATGCATGGTAGTTAAACTTGTACATAAAATACAAGACTATAGTAAACAAATAAAATATGAATGTAAATAAATAACCTACACACAACATATATTTTAGGTGACACAATATTTCATGACCCCTAAGATGCTCCTAAATAAAAATGCTATAAAATAGAACCTATGAATTGAATCTCACGTAAATGGAAAATGTATCTAAAGAAGAATTAGTAATGTAAGGTGTCACTAAAAACATACAATCAATCATTATAAAAAAATTAAGAAAGTTAATGTATGTAAAAAATATATATGTATGTATATATCTATGTACATATATGTATATGTATATGTATGTACTTACACACATATGTATTTATGTATATACATACATGTGTACGTATGTACATACATACATACATACATGCATACATTCATAAATATATAAATACATACATACATATGCATGTGCATACATACATATATATTGTAGATGGAAATATAATTTTAATTTTCATGACACTATTGTTATGAAAAATAAATTATGTTAGTGTATTTTTCAATATAATTATTATATAGGATAATAAAATAAATGACAATTAAATTTATAAATGTTATAAATTATTTTTATATAAATATTTAAATAAAATCATTTAAATGTATAGATAGTTAGTTCCAATTTTGAAGCAAATGCTTTTATCTAAATATTAAAAATATGTAGTAAGATCGTAAAATTTTATATTTTATCATCAAGATTCATAAATTGATCAAAATACTCCTAATAAGTTTATTAATTAAACATTCTTACAAATTGACTACTTGAAACTAGTAAAAGTAATATTTAACCATATTAATCTATGAGAAAATCACACATATGCATCACAACATCATTCTAAAGTAATAGAAACAATAATAATAAAACCATGATAGTGGCTAAGACAAGTATTTTGACTTGAAAAATCTCAAGGGAGAACACTCTAGCTAAGGAAAAATCACACCCTATCTTCACTATATAATCAACCAAGTATATCGAGTACAATGTGTACATATTTAAACATAACCTATAAAGCTCAACATGTTATATGAGCTCCAAAGTACATGAATATGATGTTTCATTTCACAATCTAGCTCCAAGGTGTTCTAGTATGGCAATCATTTTTCTTCGGAGGCCAAAAATAAGTTCCAACCTACATTTAGTCACAACACTAGTATATATACCCTCATACGCATATCAAGACATGCATCCCAATTCTTAGAAGGTCATACAAATAGTTACTACCCTTCAAATCCGATGCTTTATACACATAGAAATGAGTTCATTAGTTCTCAAAGAAATAGAACCGACAAATTCATTAGGGAAACCAAATGTCTACCACTAGGTTTTCTTCATTTGTCATGATGGTTAAATAGCTTGTTTGGATGAACATGCATTCGTTTCTTATATAATCAATGAACTTTCCACAAGGTAAAAACACCAAGTTCTCAAAACAACACATAATTCTAATAATTCTATCTTCTTCTTCAAGATACTCTAGACCATCTAAATTCTTAAACGATCCAAGTTGTACAATCTCTAAATGCTCCAAAACCAACAAATACAACTTATATAATGGAATCATTGACTAAAATGAAGAAAATTAGACCTCATTTTTTATGATTGAGATCCACTTTTTAGATCAAATGAATTGTGAATATTTTTTTTTATGGTTTTTTTGGTACCTTCATGCATGTAAAAGTGATCATTACTAATGTTGTATTAATCTTTATGCATAGAAGTCAACATATAATTCATAGACATAATTTAATTATTCTTTGCAAATTGGAACATATTTCTGGAGTCCATATTTTGTGTAGGATTGGTGGTGTTTACAAACATCTTTGAGAATCTATTATATTTTGATTGTCAAGCTATCCTCAGTCAAACCTCTAGATGGTCCAGTTAAGTGATCGTGAATCCCAACTTCATAAATAATTGAAAAGTGGATAATATGCTCCTAGAAGAATAATGTAGTGTTGATATGCTATATTTTATCCATGTACAATCAAATTCATAAATGTGCTCTCTAATTATGATAGTTCAAACCTAGTTGTTAGATTATCTAGTTTTCAATTATTGTTAGTCTTTAAATATGCCACCTTGGTATATAATTTAATAAATTCACACTTTAATAAACTCATACTGGTCAAGTAAATGGGTAGCAAAAGTTTAAATTTGAAATTAAAATTTAAAATTTTGAAGGTTAAATACATAAACATAGAAATCATTTGAATTAGTTGCATACTAAAGTACTTGACCAAAGATCAAACAATAAAATATAAAATTAAATGATAGCATTAAAAAATAGATAATATTATTTATCAACTTCCACATATAATAAATTATTTTACACACTATACATAAATAGAACTTACATCCTTACAACTAAAAAAATATATTTATATTTTTGTTAGACCAACTACTTAAACTAGTCCACATATTATGATTTATTAAGGCCATCATGGTATCTACCCATTTTCTCTTTGTTTTTTTTTTTAAAAAAAATCACCTAGTCAAATTCGGTTTCCCACATTCAATTGATTTTGGTAAGGAAAAACAAACATATAGGGGAGAGCGGTCCATAGTGGAGCACCCTAACTTCACATCTCTCAAAATCTTATGTGGAAATTTCAAATCACTCTCAATTTTGTAAAACAGTTTATTTGGCAACTCATGTGCTTATATATTTCATTTTAGCTCTACATCACCAAAAATGATGCCACATCAATATGGTTTTTGCTGAGGTATCCAAAAAGGGCCCTAAAAAAAATGTGAGACCAATAGTGGTGCACTAAGTCATGTTTTATTGGTGGGTTGATGTGGCATCACATGATTTGTCAGTTTGTGTACTTTATGGATAAAAAGTGTTTTGCAATTGGATATTAAGGTGCTGCACTATGCGACCCACTGTGGACTAGTTCTATCCCCATTATTAGACCCCGCTCCACTATGGACCCCTCTCTTCTATTAAATTTGTATTTAGAAAAAAAAAACTCGCAATTTACTATTAAAAAGTATATGTCAATCACCTTGCAGGCGGAGTAAAGTATTTTTGTCCTCGGCATTTTTGTTCAGCAGGGAACCTTCCTCTTGCAATTGAGAGGTGAACTGTACATCTTCTATTTTACCGTGTTTGAGATGGACTGTACGACGTGAAGTCCACTGAAGCGTTACTTCCCCGCAATTTACCGTTTTTTGTGTAACTTACTTCCCCGCAAATTCTCACTCCCTTCCCCGTTCTGTAGAGTCTATACGTCAAAGTCAAACAAGCATTCTGCTATATCAAGTGCAGTATATAATTTCAACTACAGAAGAAGAAGAAACGAAAGATATTATTTCAGTGCATTTATTTAGATGCATTAAATATTGACTATTGATTTTTGATTTTTTGGTCAGATATTGCAGCAGGGCATATTTTAAGAATTATCAGTCGAGAGTATCTTTGACATGTGTGACTCGTGCATCGGTATTCAAAAGGAGGCGGCACAAGCATGACCCATTAAGCTTATCAGGGATTCCATTAAAAGAATAAGAAATTGTGCTGGGTCTAAAGAGTGCACAGGCATGACCCACAATAGCAAAGCCAAGGGCTCAACTCTATTACATTGAACAAAGAATAATAAGGAAGTACTATTGTACAAGTTACACTGTATCAAGAAGTGAACAATACCAATGCTGTTATAAAGAAGCAAACAAATAGTAACACACAAGACGGATCAGAATTAACAAACTTTCAGTAAAAGTTGATGGGATAGCTTGCTCAAAGTGGCTTGAAGTTAAATTGATTCAGGATTCTCTAAACCTTAACTACTTCCCCACCGGCTAACTTGTGGAAACACATTTTCTTCTTAGACTAATTCCTTGAAGCAAGAGTAGAATCAAGAGACAAGAGGTATACTGCTTTCCGCTGCCTCCAAATACATATACAGCAAAAATCTAAATCCTTTTGGCCTTCTCCAACTCACTAGCCTCAAGATGAGGCCTAACCTTAGAAGTCAAATTACAAATTCGAATCAAGAGAGCCCTATCTGTAGACTGGAAAACTTCCCTCCGACCACCAACCCTGGGCAACTCATTAACGGACTAGGGAATTGGAAGCACTGGCTAGACAATTTTCCTCCCAAAATTGATCACCCTTTTATCACTCATACAACCCACAGCCAAATGACTTTATTTCACTTCAGGAATAGTATAATAGTTTCTTCACAAATTATTTGTTAAACCTATTTATGCGATTTGAATCCATGAAGATGGACGATGGAAGCACCTTGTATTCACACACAGTCTAGAGTCCAACTGCTATTTCGAGATTCAGTTATCAAATTCAGAGCTACAGGCTTCCCAACAGATTTCACACTGGCCTGAAGCCGTCCATTTCATTACAGTCCGAGACTTGTATACATCTATGCTAGGTCTTTTCAGCAATAAAATCATGAATCTTAATCACTGACATCTCTCAAATTGCATTCGAAACTAAGGCCTGAGAAGCAATGGTACTATCCACACATGGCTTTCCAGAGATGACACGCAATTCTGCATTTTCGCCCAAACCTGGCTCAGGCACCCAAACCCAAGTTCTTCGGTTCAATCTCACTGGCTGTCTTACCATCCTGTCATATCTTATAGAGGCAGCATGTGAGATTGAGTGTGTGTAGGACCTAGGCTTTCTTATTATCCTGTATAAATTGTGAAGTTAGTTTTGAATTAATAAAATAGCTCTGTTTATGGCTTCTGCATGGCACCTGATTATCTGAATAAGACTTTAGGCTCCTTGGTAGGGTATCCCTTCATTGGAGCCCTTTGTTAGAACAAGCCAAGCAACAAATACATGAGTAATTTCGACTTCATTCACTCTGTATTATTTATAAGTAAAGAAGCCATCGAGTAATCCTACATCAAAACTAAATAGCTTCTGTCGAACCTCAGAAAACATATCATAGCCAATTATAATGCATTCAAATGAACATTTAAAAAAAATTACAAACCGCTTTGACCTTTACTTTCACATAATTTATGATTGAAATTTTGTTTCATTTTACTAGTTGAAAATTGAAAAACATTTTCCCAAAACCGAACCAATTAAAGAAACACAAACTATTATTTTCTTACATACCAAAATCTAAGAAATCAAGAACATTAACTATAAGTTTAATCATTCGCCTTTACAAAATTTATAAATCAAGCAAGAGACTAACCACTATATATCACAGATACTGCTCAGAGTAAATTGAGTATTTGCACAGTACTATCATCAAACAACATAAGAGGTAATTCCAAAGTAAGTTTCCTATGTTCATGAGCAGCCTGTCCCACAAAATACAAAACTGACTGACTCTCACCACTCTCTATTTGGAAAGTATGTATCGGTTAAGCTCAGCTTTTTTAGAAATTATTAGCTTCTCTACAATGTGAACCATTGCAATCAACAGACAATTTCATCAAGAAGCTTATATTTCTTCCCAATTCTTTTTTCAGTACTGTACATAAATTCAGGATTCCTCTTCTTATTTAGCTCTTTGGTTATCTGTCCATTAATGGAGGCACACGTTTTCCTCTTGCCTTTGTTATTTTGGGTCTTTTTTGTACACTCTCCAAACCCAACACAACTTTCCATTTTCTTAACAGAATCCCTTATCATAAGCTTAACATCAGAGCATGCATCCTCCTCTTGAATAGTGAAGCACCAGTCACAGACTTCGCTGAGACTCTCAACTGATACATTCTCATAATATGCTCTGCTGCAATATCTGACCAAAAGAGCAAAACCCACAAGATCAAAATTGATAGTCCTTGCATGAATGGAAACAATAAATTAGTATATACAACTTGAAACTTGTCTGTCTAAAATTGAATAAGATGAGACCAATAGGGATGGTAAATGTTAATTTACTGATGCTGAAAACGTATTAAACATTTTCTGCATTGGAATAAATGGAGTTGAAAGCCCACGTCTCCACAGAGACTGCACTCCATTGTTGTTTCTTCTTCTTCTTGAATTGAGATTGTAATACAGAACCTGAAAAGAGCAGAATTATTGCTTAGAGATGTAGTGTGAAATTGTCAAACTAAAGTTTTCCAGCGGCTTCCGTGGGAGTAACGGCTCGTGCATTCTGTGTTGACTATACCACTAAGACAATTCTTAAAAACTTATTTTCTATGGATGTCAGTTCTGATTTCTTATGTTTTTCTTTTCTATGAATGACTCTCTCTTCTGATTTTATTTCCTGTGGATGTCACTTCTGATTTTATTGTAATTTTGTATCATGATGTGGAAACGCCTTAATGCGACTTCTGTTTACTTTGAAGTCAAAGTATGTGTGTTTCGGTCAATGCGACTTTTGTAAACTTTGAATACCATCGTCACCGTTACAAAATAGGGTTTATTTACGCCGAAGGCGTATCCTATTATGAAATGAAGCAAACAGATTTGCTACATCTACGGTTGAAGCCATCCCGGAGACGATTCTGACCACCCCGACCGTTCATCGTTCTCCACCGAGAGACTTGGATACGATCTAATACGTGCCCCCTTGCGTCAATTTCAGTAGATATTTACGCCTTGCACCAATTTCAGTAGATATCTCAGTGGGCCCATCCCTCCTAATACCGACCTTGAAGGTGCGTGGACTAAACTGCAGGCCCATGCCCAGAAACCTCGATATGCCTGTCCTTGTAGAGTGTTCGGGAAGGATTTCCATGGTAGGGCATGTTGTCAAGAGAATCTATCTGGGGCGTCAGAATTTGGGAACTATCTGAAAATGCCATGGCTATATTCCAAGTTTGGTGTTAATTGTCATATATCTCAATAGCTTTGTATTTCCCACGGGCAATGCCAGTGTTCAAGAAATGCGGTCAATTTTTGTGTCATGGAGGTGAAACTGACAAATTTCTACAAACTCTAAATCAACGAAACCCTAGAATCATTAGATATTGTTGGAGCCTCCACTTAATCTGTTTGCACCTCTGTCTCTTTGACCTCTATTTCCTCAACAAATGATGACAACACCATATCTCCAAATTCCATAGTTAGAAAAAGATGCAGAGGTCAAACGCTCAAATGCTCAATGCTCATTTGACAAAGCCAACACCAACTTTGAAATGAAATCCTTGCAAATTGAGGCCCTTGACTGAGGAGCTCCATTCAAACTCATGCCATACTCTCCCAAGATTGTTATAATAAACCTTTAACACAGTTTTATTAGAGAGGAAAAGATAGTGTCCATCCAACTACTTGTCTCAAACTCTACACTTCCAATGAGGATCATGGCTAGAATTCTTCTTCCTCGCCATTGAATTGAAAAGCCACCATAAAACAAGCAACCAAACTCCCCATACCATTGTCAACCACAAACATAATCTTAACAGATACAACCACCTCATCTTAAGTAATAAAATTGCTCAATGCAGCTTGGACAGGGCAATAAGATGATTTAAATCATCCCATGAACCATCGAACACCAAAACTGCATAATGCAGTTTTAATCCTTCAATAAACTCCTGTCAATATTTTGAAAAAGAATGAATGATGCCCCATAAGAAAAAAAATAGAGAGATAAACGAGCGTACGTTGTGTAAATCTTGGGTTTTCTACAAGTGCTAGACATAAGCTATTAGATGAGTAAAGTTTCAGTATTTTCCTTCAAAATGGATGTGATAAAATTCTCTTGTGATATTGATATGTATGAGATAAACTAGCATACATTTTGTGTAAATCTTTTCTGCAAGTGCAAGACACAAGCTATTAGATGAATAAAGTTTTAGTATTTTCTTACAAAATGGATGTGATAAAATTATCCCTTGATATTGATATGTATGTAATAGATCTCATGACATGTTTTCATGCAACTACTAAATATATTTTGATGACTTTTTTTTTTGAGATATGCACAAAAGGTCTTATAACTGTGTGAAGCTTTACAGGGTTGTCTATTAAATGCTTATTCTAAGTTCTCATAACTGTGCAAAGATGATTTTGTGAACGCTTAAGAAACTGAATTATAGCTGACAATATTTTTATTTGTTTGACAGGTGCCAAGGAACGTTTCTACAGGGGAACTGAAGAATATATTCATGCAATTTTTTGTTTCTCAATGCTCATTTGGTAGTGTGATTTGATTGGCTTTTTCTCCTTGTCTTCGAATCCTTCTCACCAATAGTACTTATAGGGTGCAATAGGTGGAAAAGAAAGCAATAATGTTAATTTTTTTACAGGAAGGTGTGTGGACTAAACTGCAGGCCCCCATGCCCAGAAACCTCGATATGCATGTCCTTGTAGAGTGTCTGAGAAGGATTTTCATGGTAGGGCATGTTGTCAAGAGAAATCTGTCTGGGAGCGTCAGAATTTGGGAGCTATCTAAAAATGCCATGGCCTGGAAAGAATTTATCAGAATGTAGGACAAGGTATTCGAAGAATTGTACACAGATAAGGGTGGTGAATTGTATTTCACTGTAGTCGGTCTTGGGAATTTCATTTACTTTTCCATTTACCAAAGCACCCAAATGCTTGCCGTAGATATTCACTCTAGATTGTGGTTTTGTTTGCCACGTTATCCTGCAACTAAAGCATCTCAAGGTAAACATTTTTGTGTTACCCATTTACCCCAAATTTGTACGCATCTGTTTCTAGAAAGGAGTCTTCAAATATTATCCCTTCCGTATTAGCTGCTCATGCTTTATCTGGAGCCATCAACTCCTTGGATCACTCCCAGTGACTATGTCAGAGATTCTATGGACTAAGTTCCATACTTCGTAAGGTAAACTTTTCCTGCAAAAGTTGGCCTGGAGTTTGGATATTATCCATTTAGTTTTGGGGTTTTGTTTATTCAGAAGCCTGGAAAGTATCAGTGTCTTTCTTATGTTTTTAGTCTGATCACTGTAATTGCCTTTTCTTTTAAATATGTATATGATTTTCTTGAGAATAACAAGATGGATTTCCATTATTTGAGTTTTTAATTGTATTTTTTGTCTTTCACAAATATGATTTTTTTTAATTGTAAGAACAAGGTTGAGATCTTTAAATTTCAAGAACAAAATTTTTAATGTCAATCATGAAGCTCTTGTCATTCTGTGATTGGAAGATACCCTCAGATGGATGATTTGTTTGTACTTATCCTGATTAGTAGACCAATTTTGAAATGTTACACAATACTTGCCTGATTGAACTAATGAAAGGTAGACAGATGATACCTGCTTATGAAGGTATTAATACATAATTATGTCAACAACCACCTGCTAGAAATATGTTTTTAGTGTTTAGCTATTTTTTTAATTAGATGGCTGGGAGCAATCTTGGAAAAAACTTTCATCTGCATGCCTTAGTTGTACATAAATTCAACTTAAGCAGTTAGTTATATGATTAGTTGCCAATTTGCCACTTCAAAATACTACACATTGGTCTTTTCTATTTCGAACAGGGTAATGATATAAAAAAACAAAAAAATTAATAAAGATTTGCATATTCAAGATCTGCTTTCAAATTCACAACACCAGGTACTTTCTATCTTCAGATTTAGGATTTCATTTCCACATAGCGGGCAGATTGCTCAGGAAATAGATCATTCTATTAACTGCTTAGTCTTGATTAAAGTTGGGAGATGCAATGATAGCAGGATTTTGTAAATTTGTAGAATATAATGTACGCATATTTGACATAAGAAGATTATACTGATAATTTTACACTTCCTTTTGGGAGAATAGGGTGAAAACAACTGCATTGATTAATGTAAATGCAAGAAAATTAAATCTTGTCAAACTTTCAAATGGATGACGAATTCTCCCCTTTTTAGCATTATTTTCAGATAATTTTTTTTCTTCTATAGATTGTTACAAAAGTTAAGATTTATCTATGTGGACAAATTTCATATAGTTACTGAACAGCAAGTGCCTGTACCTTGAATGCCCTAAGGCACTCTTGTTTTGTGTTCAGCCAGTCTTTAAATTATTTGTAGCTCATGGTTTACCATCTACCTATGCAAGCAACTTTTGCAATTAATTATACTAAAATAAATCTTTTCTAAGCTTTTCATTTAGCTTTTGTTAGGAACTTATGGTCACTAATAGTAACATACAATTTTATGAAACCAAATTTATTTCCTCCCACCCAACCAAGTTACTGTTCCATGTTTAAGTTAAGCAAATCTGGTTGTGGAGTACCTAGTAACTAAGTAAGTTTCACACGCACATTCCCCAGAAACAAATTGAGATGTAGCTTGATATCGAGTTCAAGCTCGAAGGGAAGATCCCAGTACAGAGACAAAGGTACTTCTAACATCTTAAAACTTTGAGACATTGTGCATGTGATCTCTGTAAATTCTAGTTACAGTTCCATATCTAAGTCAAGCAAATCTGGTTGTGGAGTACCTAGTAACTAAGTAAGTTTCACATGCACATTCCCCATAAACAAATTGAGATGCAGCTTGATGTCGAGTTCAAGCTCGAAGGGAAGATCCCAGTACAGAGAAAAAGGTACTTCTAACATCTTAAAACTTTAAGACATTGTGCATGTGATCTCTGTAAAATCTGGATATTGAGTACCTTTAATATCCACAGATGTGTACCCTAGTGAAGTTTATATGTTTTAGAGAGTATTCCTGGATACAAGAAGTTTTGAAAAGTGTCTTAGTTGGGGGGTGTCAAAAAGCAATGCCTAATTTGATTATTCTGGATTCCAACAAAGAAATAAATAAGAGATTTAGAGGGTATGCAAAACATGTCAGTAGGGTTCTGAAAAAGGGATTTCCATGATTAAAGAAAACTATAGGTTTAAGAGTTGTGAAAAAAATAAGGGTTGAAGTTCATATTATAGGAAGCATAGCATTGAATTGCAAATATCAACATTCACATGTATACGCTTTCAAAAGAGTTGAAGTTCATATTATAGGCTTTAGAAATTTCCAAGTAGATGCAATTTTCAGGTTTAAAGCCACATTTTGCAACCTTTTCTAGCATCCTCCCTGCCCATGCCAAAATGGGAGCTTTCGAATAGGGTATGGACACCCATTGAAGCATAAAGAATAGAGGAAATTTACCATATATTTAGTTGAAACTGCCCTAGTAGACATTCATGCAAAAAATGGAAGCATTAACAAGGCACGTGAACTGTTAGACAGAATACCTGAAAAAATGCCATTTCATGGACTGCAATGATTTCTAGGCTAACTTCCATATTCCTTCGCCAGTATCCTCCCTACTTGTGCCAAAATGGGAGCTTTGGATCAGACTATAGAGTCATTGACATAATGCTCTGGTAAACATGTCTACAAAATGTGGAATCATAGAAAAGGCACGTGAATTGTTTGACAGAATGCCTCAAATAGAGGTTATCTCATGGAATGCAATGATTGCAGGATCTGCACAAAATGGATTTTTTGAAAAATCTTTGTATCTTTAACTTCTATAACAGACGAACTTTATCCTAGCCTGTTGAATCACATGAGCCACGAGCTCTTCCACCATAGACTTCCCATCTCCAAACAAAAACTTTGCAAGCTCATCTCTATGAAGCTTCACGCAAGTGTGTGATTTGTCTTTCCTTTGTCAAACTCTCATTTCTTGAAATCTCTATTGTAAAAGGCTCTTTCTTGTCCTAAGAGCCCCAAGCGATAGCTGTGAGACTCTGCTTCATCATCTCCTATCATACATTGCAGTCTTGATCCTTTCAACAGATGAAAGACAAGGTGGTCACAAATGGGTCTACTAGCTTCTTCGAAAATGTCACAACCATCTTGAAAGATAGGACTGTGGAGAGACCTCATCGGGCGCTCTATTATCTCCCTTGAAATCCTCCCTGAATTAATATACATGCATTTCCTATTTGAAGCATGTGTCTTGCAAGAGCAGTCTGCACAACTGCTATACTCTCTCAGAATCTATGTGGCATGAAGCAAAGACTAAAGGGCTACCAACGTACAATTATTGTTATTGCTGTTATCAATCATGCTAATTGTAATTAATGCATTACGCTCGATAATGTGGTCATTAGAGATTTTTAATGTCTTATACTAGACAATGTCATCATTAGAGATTTTTTTAGTAATGATTGGTCACAAAAGTTTTATTTTATATAGCTAATATTAAGTGAGGTCCTTTACACATGGAATAATATTGGTGAGATATTTCATAATGAATTTTTGTTTTTATGATATATAAATAAACAAGGGGTTCAAGTTTAGGTGTTAATGGATTTATTATTATAATATCATATTTTATTTACAAATAATAAAAGTTGGATTTTCAATTTATAGAGTAATGTATTATAAGAATTGTATATTATAATTTTAAATACATATAATAAGACAAATTGAATATGCAGTGTATCCATAGCTAATTCAATGGAAGTCACTTTGAAATTACACCATACAATTATTCGGCGTAACCCATTGCACACCTA
Organism: Sequoia sempervirens; assembly: GCA_007258455.2. Lineage (NCBI taxonomy): Eukaryota > Viridiplantae > Streptophyta > Pinopsida > Cupressales > Cupressaceae > Sequoia > Sequoia sempervirens. Next base: position 653,207,500 of record VDFB02281492.1, read on the forward strand.
AAGTGCAATAGCTAGTTTTATTTTAAGTTGAGGTTTTTTTAAAAGAAAGATAAAAGAAGAGAAAGTTAGTAGAATGTTTATTTTAGAAATTTTTTATCTCGGTTAGGTTTTTAGTTTTAATTATAATATATTTTTAAATTAGGTAATTGTAAGGAATAAAATTAAATTTTTGTTTTAAGTTTTATAAGTTTTTTAGTATTATTGTAAATATAGTGTTATAAAGTTTAATTTATATTTTGTGTATAAATTGATTTAATTTTGCATTTATCATTAAGAATAATACTGTGTCTTTTATTGAACAAGATTAGTTTGAATCCTTTAGGGCTTGCCTTCGTCTTTTAATAGATCATGACTGTGATTCGTCTCTTGAATTAATTTACATTTCACTTTTGTCCCAATATTTATAATTGTTCTTAAAGTCTATGCTTATTGATTTTGAGACTTACCTATAAACTTGAACAACAAAACACCTTGAGTTAAGCATTTAGGATTTTGTTAAAGAATAGTTCTAGATCATTAATAATCATGGGATAGTAGGATCATCCCCTAATGCAAAGCATTATCTTATTGTATTTATATCATCATCACATTAACAAATCCATCATAGTAACATCCTAGGCACTTGCATTGACTTTGTATCATTTCTTTGATCATTGTGCATTAACAAAGGGTCTCACTAATTTTCATAGAATTTTCAAATCTTTCCTCTAAACATAGCATATGTTAAAGGTGTTTTTTAACATCACGACAATTTTAGACTTAGTCATAGTCATAGGCAAATAAAAACTAAATTATGAAGTACTAAATGCTTGATTTTCTTAAAGATAGAGTATCTAAGGACTAAGTTATTGTAGACATGTATACCTCATCCTAAAGTTGTATAAGTCTATTATAGTTCAGTGTAATATACATTAAAATATTCATCATTTCCTAACCTAAATCAACAATTAAAACTAATCCCTTCTAGTGCTCTTCACTTTATCATTGATATATCTATTATGCAAAGGCAATATTAAATTAGGCTTGACTATTTTTTTTTTAATTTACCATCAATTAAATCCCATAAATTAATCAAAGCATATGTTATAAGTCCACACAAATTAGCATTTTCGCCTATTCACAATGTAATCTATTAGTGCAACCGTTTTCCCTTCTTGTACATAAATGATTGGAAACCTCTTTTTCTACTTATGATTTCCCTAGAAAGATCCCCACTAGAAGATAGAAAATCATAAAAAAACAAGCTAGGAGATCATGTCATCACATCAAAGTTAGTAATCATTATGTAAAAAAGAACTGTAATGACCCTCACTATTAAATAAATGCCCGTATGGCCTATGTAATAATAGATATCTCCCAATGACTAAGATAATGACCTACCACATGAATAAAAGAATAATAGTAGAGACCAAGAAGATACATAAAACTCACAAGACAACAAACTATTCACCAATAGATAAGATAATTTACCCAAAGGAAAATAATTAATTGATTATAATTTAGGCAATGTGGATAAATAGTTGCCTGGTCAAAAATATTCCAACCTACATTGTACCTAAAGCACCTACATGTACAATGCAGAAGTGTTTTTTCATCCAAAATAAAAAATTTCATCTCATAAGTCAAGACATGTTAAATTCTTATTGTTATGCTTAAATTTTTTACCATCATCAACTTATTGTTGAAGGTAATGATAATTTATCAAATAATAACCTTAAGGTGGCTACACACACCTTGTTGTTGAAGTCATTCTATATCTTGATGAAGATGAAATGCAACAACCCATGAAGCTAATGAAGAGAATATTGAAGTCCATTACTATTGAAGTCAATTTCTAATGAAATAAACCATGAAGCTACTAAAGTTGATCAATATGCTATTGAAGTTATGTTTTCTAAAAAATATATAATTGTTACTAAATTTATTTGTTTATTGTATAAATTCAATCTAGATAGATGCTAATAAAGTGAATTTCATAGATGCTAATAAAGTCACATATTGGAATAAGTTAACAAATTGTAGAAAAGAATGATGAAGTGAGTTACTTAGGTGTAGAATTCATTAGAAAACTTGTTAAAAATATGATAATTCTATTAAATTTCTTATCATAGAAGTGAAATCAAATGCTATAGAATATGAGTCAAATATTATTTCTCTATTATTTTCTATGGGCACATAATTTGTCGTAAAGAATGATTCAAACCCTAAAATTCACTTAGCCTCCTATTTTTTTTTGTGATATTAGTAATGGCTAGACATGTTTATATACATTGCATGACAAAGGCTAAGACAAATCATAGAGTCCCAACTTCTAACTCTAGACATGAGGCTTCAATGACTCTTGATGCCAATGTAAACATGTAAGAATATTCTTGCAAATAGTATCTTGTATATTTTTAAAAAATTAAGAACTCTCAAACATTTAATTTAATATGTCTGAAAATGATACTAGCTTTTATATATTGATATGTAGGTTGTATCTATAAGACCTTACTAATATAGGAAAAATATTGTAAGTATCTAGAGATCTATTGAATATTTTCATATACCATAGATGCATGTTCCTATGAATATATTTGCTTCAAATTGATCACATTTTTGGTTGTATCCTGCCTTTTCAAGATAAAACTTCCTATATCATGCAAGATCTCTTTTAAAGGTACTGGCAAATGTAAGTGCCATTTTTAATAGTCCTTTCTATCACTTTGTCTAAAATATTTATTTTTATTCCTTTTCAAAAAAATTATAAACATATGATGCTTCTCACATTTGTAGATAATCATTCATATACTTTATAATTTTCATTTATTTTTTATCACTTTTTCATTAGGTAACTAGATGTGAAATAGCCCTATTTACAATAAAATTTTAATACTAAAGAATTATCTATGGTTTTATCTTTGCAAAATTTAGTTTATGTCTTTATTGTTTGGTTACCTTTTTTCTTAATTATTTTATTAATGGTCTAGTTGGAAATAGAAGAGTTGTATTGATCCCATTCAAATGGGAATCCTAGGACATTGAAACATATTGTATGGCCTTGTTTTAGCTAAGTCACAAGGGGTTTCTAAGCTTTGGATTGAGGGGGACTCTCTTAATGTGATAAATTGTCTTTTAATGAAGTGCCCCCCTTTGTGGTCTATTTCCCATTTTATTAATGATTCTATCACCATTATAAACTCTTTTGAGGCAATCAAAATCGCACATGTTTTTTCATGAAACAAACATGTTGGCTAATGATGTTGCCAACGTGGGAGTGTTGGAGAGGTCTGAGTGGGATTCTTTTGAATTGCTACCTATTAGTTTGAAGTGTATTTCTAATAATGACCAAATGGCTTGTTTATAGGGGTGGTATCCTCAGGAAAAGGTTTTTCATCATGAATTTGAGTTGGTATATTGGAACTTTGAACCTTTTCCCTATATGATAAATTATGTTTTCCTTAGTTTTCGTAGAAGGATGGACTGGTAGTTCTGGGAGGGAAGTACTTGGAATGATAAGTCTACACATATTGTGGGTGTTTGTTGTATCATTTTGAATAGTGCCTAGTTCTTTTTTCTATTACATTTCTTCCAGGTTTTGTCATATTCTGGGTTGTTTCTTGTTACCATGGGTGGCAACCATTGTAGAATTGAGTTGAGTTCCTATGAAGAGTTTTAGAAGAATGCTACTGTTTGGAAGCATTTATAATTGGGGGGGTTTCACAATTTATGCAGAGAATTCAAGGCTCAGACCCTGAATGTTGAGAGGAATCAACTTAGGGAAATTGGAAGTGGAAGTTATGTTAGGAAGTCCCTGAATTTGCTTTGGAGGGACCTTGTGAAGGCCATTATGTACTACTTCACCTTGAAGGTAGATTCTCTGTGGTTTACGCTTATCACTTTGTGATTTTGAACCATTTTAGGCATAAGGTTTCTATCTCCTTTCCTTTTTATCTGTTACTCTCTATGGAGAAGAGTATTGAAGACCATAGGAAGAACCTTAAGAAGACGGTTTTTCACAAAGGGCTTATGAGTTTGTTATTTTCTCATCTTAAGTTTAAATTGATTTTGGTTTCCCCTAAAATATTTGTAAGAAGGGGGTTACAAATGATGATTATGATATTGGGGACTCTACCGATGAATGGGTTGGTAGTTTTGAGGAGGAAGAGTCACAATATGAGGATATGTCTATTGGTGAAAAAGGCTCTGAGGAAGGGGAAGAGGATTTGGAGGAGTGGGGTAAGGGTTATGATATTGATGTGGAGTTATGAGAGACTTTGGCTAATTCTATCAGAAATTCTTCAAGGGGGAAAACCAAAGGCTTGAATAAAGTCAAAGCTTTAGCCAAAAGGAAGCTTGTCATAGGTGATGAAACAAAATCCCCTAGTCTGAATGTGAATCCTGTTTTTTCTTTGGGTAATGAGAGTTTGAAGGGATGTCCTCTTGAGGGTGAAGTGGAACCTTTGAATGTTGATTGTTTTTAGAATTCCTTTTTTGGAGAACCCTATTCCTATTAAGACTAGTTAGCTAGAGAGCTCCCCTGTGTTAGGGCTTAGGGTTCCAGAAAATGTTGGTGATTAGTTGAATGATCCTACTATTTTAGGTAATTCTATTATGGAGAATAAGTCGATTGATACTAGTCCTATTGAAATACAGGAGATTGAAGTGGTTAATTATTCTTAGGTTTTTTCTTCAGTTGAGAGGGAAGTGAAGAAGGAGCGTCTGGAAGTGTTAGCTAATTTGGCTGACTTGCCAAACAAGGAGAGGATCAAGGTGGACACTGTAGAGGTCAAGGATTCCCCTACCAAAGAAGAGGATGACCATAATAGGGATTGTGTTGGTTCCCTTGATGACTTGGAAAAGAATGATCAACCTCCGATTAATTGCGATGAAATTGATATGAATATGTTTTGTAGGATGGTTGAAGATGGGACAAGAAACCTGCTTTCTTTGGTTAATTGGTCATTTACTGAAGTGAAGGAGCTCAATATTCAGATAAAAAATTCATAGGATGTTTGTGTTGCCATTCTTAGGAGCAACCAAAAGTAGTGTGAAATAAAAGGTAAAGTGAAATCAATGCATGTTAAGCTTGATAAGCTTCTAATGGATGCTAGTCATTTGAGGGCTACACACAAGGAAAGGATTTACTCTTTGGAAGGTATTGTTAATAAAATGCTAGAACAAATAGTTGCAAGCTTGAAGGATAAAATTGGAAAGATGCCAGAGGACTTCAAAATAGTGGTCAATATCAATAATATTCTTTGAAGACCACTGTGATGGGTCTTTTTGTTCTGAATGAGAAAGCGTTGAATTGGATGGGTAAATCTCTTGACATTGGTGATATGGAAAATATGATTGAAGAGGTTAGTGGCTCGTATTTGGTGGAGAAAGCAAAGACTTCTACTCCTACACTGGATAAAAACTTGCACGCTGGCCCATGCCTTAGGATGAGAAACTTAAGACAAAAAAGAGGGTTGTTGAGGCTATTGAAGAGTTGAAGGATATTATTAGTATGCATGAGGAGGTCATTAAGTAGAACATGGCCTAGGCTGATGTCTTAGATAATTTATTGTAGCTCATGCTTCCTTTTTTGGTTCAATACATTTGCTAATGTTTTTTGTTGTTGGGATTGCTAATGGGTTGCTATTGTTACATCTTCTATTAGCTTTTTGGTTTTTTGGGCTGCTGGGTTTAGTGTTAAATTTATTTTGCAGCTTTTCATCTTTGTAAAGGGTTTCAAGGCCCCTTCAAAACCTATTTTCCCTTATCAAAAACATATTATATGGAAAATTATAATTAAGTATTCTTCATTGGTAAATTTTATTAATTGAAAATTTAATTTGAGTGGTAATTAGGCATGAAATCCTTGGGTCTCTTCTATAAAATAACTTTCATAGTGATATTGTTTTATTCTTTTTATCCAATCTTATAGATATTATGCAAAACAAGTGACACTAAAAATGTATTTACCCATAAATATTTCATTTTCTCATTATTGAAGATTTGGTGACAGATTATGTATTTAGCGATAACAAACAATAAAATAGAGTTTCCCCTACTTTTCCCATGGATGTAGTCATTTATGGTGAACCACACAAACTTGGTTCTTTTGTGTGTTTGTATTATGTTCTAATTTTAGTTTATTGTTCTAATTATTTATTTCACAATGTGCTCTTTAAATTCCCAACAAGTGGTATTAGAGTTGGGAGGATAGGTTATCCTTTTTTGTGATTTTTTTAGTAGAAATGGAGGAGACCAAAATTTAAAATTTTTCCAATCAAATTTTTGATATATGGAAGCTTCAAGTTCATGGTTTTTTTATTCAAAAGGAGCTCTCAATTCTAGGTTAGAGGCAAAGACAAAGAAGGTTGAGAATATTTCATCATCTAGTAATCTTATGTTGGATAGAAAGGCAGCTACAACAATCATTATTTCCTTATCTAGTAATTTCCTATTTAGTGTTGCAACAAAGAAGACTACAAAAGAAATTTGGGATCAATTGTGACATGTATGAGAGGGATTAGGCGACCAATAGAGTTTTCTTGATGAAAAAACTTTTAAATTTGAAGATTAAAGAAGGAAACAGTATATCCAACCATTTAAATGAATTTAATATTATGATCAACCAAATAGCTTTAGTGGATATTCATTTTGAAGATAACATGAGAGCTATGTTGCTTTTGTGCTCTCTTCCCAATAGTTGTGAAGGAGTGGTGATGAAAATAAACAATTTGGCATTCGTAAGAAGATGATCTGATGACAAGGAAAGGGTAGAAGAATCAGTGTTGAAATTTGATGATGTTGCTACAACTCTTATCAACAAAGATATGTAAAGAGGTCAAATTAAAGCACCTAGAGGGGCTTTGTTCTTTGACAATAAGGGGTAGATCACAAGATATATCAAAGCATAATCATGGAGGGAGGTCAAAATCAGGAAAAAGATCAAAGTCAAGGCGTAGAAATAATGGTTATTGGTATTGTGGTAAATCTAGTCATCTAAAAAATAATTGCTAGTCTTATAAGAAAGGGTATGTGCAGGATCATCATGGAAAAAATAGGCACTTAAGTGGCAAAAAATTTAGAAAAATTAGAGTTAGGAAACTTGACATAAAAATTTGAATAATTTATCTATATTATTTCAATAATATGTAAGAATAGAATATGTAGCCAATTGAATTTAGTTTCTAAACTACTAGGTTTATTTAAAAAAAAAAAATCTATTTGGTGAAAATTTTAAATTTCAATGTAGTAGTACTTAAATTTCAGGGGAAAAATAAAGAGTAGGTATCTGTTTGACCACCCTAACTAGAATAAAATGATAATATTTTTTTATAAGATTTTAGATATAAGTAGAGGACTCATGTCCAGATGTGATGCATATTTTTTTATAATTTTTTTCTAAGTAAATAATTAATTATGATTTTTTTATTACAACTTTTTAAATATATAAAAACTTATATGTCTGACCACCTTAACTTGGTCAAAACTTATGAAATTCAATTTTTCTTTTTTCAATCCTATAGTATACAAAGAATAGAATGTGACACATGTTTTGGATTAGAAAAATGTGATACTGTTTGAGAGCTTTAGATGTTTTTCAATCAACCTATCAATCAGGACTTTAGTCATAATTCAAAAAAAATGAATAATAATAATTTATTAAATTGAAAGTAAAGAATAATTTATATTGGTGGAAAGCTGAGAATCTCCTTTAAAAACCCTTTTCATTTCATCAATTTTGGCCAAGAAAAAAGTCATTAGCCACATGGCCCATCATATCACTTACATATTGCCACTTTTTGGCCCATCATGATCCTGCACATACCCAAAAGCTAAAAACCAACCAAAGAAAAATGAGGTAAACAACACATATGAAGAAGATGTAGGCGCATTAATGTTATCAATATGTGAAATTATTGCTGATGAAAATGAACCATGTGACATTGTGGGGAAAGAAGATGTGATGGTATTTAAAGTTGAAAAATGGAAATACTTGGTTATTGTGAGATGTAAGATATGTTCAACTCAAGAGGAATCTAATTTCTATGGGATAGCTAGATGCTCAAGGTTGTAGTGTCACCATTGATTCAAACACGCAGAAGGTGACCAAAGCAGTCTCAATAATTGCAAGAGGAATTGAAGTGGGAAATTTATATGTGTGAGAGAGTCATGTTGATGTGGGAGCTATAGTAGGAATTGTGGACAATGGGATAGAGCTTTGGTAGAAGAGACTCGGGCTTATGAGCAAGAAGGGCCTTAAAATTTTACTCAAAAGGGATCAATTATTGGGGCTGAAATATGTTGATTTAGAATTATGTTAGCATTGCATCTTTGGAAAGCAAAGGAAGATCACTGTCTCTTCTCCAAGACATGATACTAAGTCAAGCCCATTGGATCTTATACACTCAGATGATTTTGATCTCAAAGAGGTAGCTTCTATTGGTGGGTCCTATTATTTTTTTACCTTTATTGATGATTGTTCTAGAAAAATTTGGGTGTATATGTTGAAACACAAATCTGATGTATTGGCAATGTTTAATATTTTAAAGCATTAGTTGAAAATCAAACTGGGCAAAAAATTAAATGCTTTAAAATGGATGGTGGTGGGGAATTTTTCTCTTTGAAGTTTGATAATTTTTTGTGCAAACAATTGTATGAAGAGGATTAAAATTGTTTATTTCACCCATCAAGAGAATGGTGTAGCTAAGAGGTTGAATAGGAAAATTTTGGAAGAAGCTCATAGCATGTTCTCCAATTCCAATTGGAGAAAAGAACTTTGGGTAGAGGCTATTAATACATTGGTTTATTTGATTAATTGGAGTACATCTTCTCGATTATATTTTTAGATTCCAAAGGAGAAATGGCTTGGAAAAAAATTTCATACAATCATTTGTGGGTGTTTGGTTGTGAAGCCTTCATTCACATTCCATTAGAGAAAAGGATGAAGTTGGATGTTAAGTCCAAATTTTGAACATTTGTATGATATGGAGATGATAAATATGGCTTTCGGATATGGGATCCCACTACAAAATAGGTCATGCCCAACAAGGATGTAATCTTCAATGAAAAATTCATGTCAAGTTTGCAAGAACAAAGACAATCTATAAAAGAATTTGTGCCTATAGAATGTATTTCGAGTGGAAGTGACATGTTTAAACATCAAGATCAAAATCTGCATTCACGTGGAACTAGAAATGGTGGTCATAATTCTTATATTGAGCAACCTATTGAAGGAATTATGCATAATGATTTAGACATGTCACTATAGACATAGATCCACTACTTCTCCCAAATCAAATTCCTATTCAAACATCAAACATGCCATATATATCTCCAAACTTGGTGCATCAAACAACTTCAACAAATTTTCTTGATGTAAATTCTAATATGCCACCCATCTCCCTTAATGCAAATTGGCCCAAATTGTTACCACATGATAATATATCCAACTCCATTTTAAATCATTCAAATTTATTTTTGATAGCTTAGTTGACTTTGCCACCCAACACTTATGTGTGTCCAAACTCAAATCAACCACCAATTTCAAATTTGGGCATTGGTCATAATATGCTACCAGATGTGGGGAGTTTACCACTATCATGAAATGTGAAGCCTCTTGGTGGTGAGCAGGGTATTTCAAAACAACAAACTAGACAAGGAACTATGCAAAATCAAGTTCCCCAATTGAGGATGACGACTAGAGAGTGAAAACCACTTGCAAAATTTAATGATTTTGACCATCATTTTTTACTCTCTGATCAAGCTAAACCAATGACTTTTGTAGAAGCTTGCAATTGCAAAGAGAGAAAGAATTGGTTAGAAGCAATGAAAGAAGAAATGACTTCACTAATGGTTAATCACACATGGGATTTGGTCCCTCTTCCACCTAATTGGAAAGTATTAAGAAATCGATGGGTGTACACAATGAATGAAGATGAAGGAGGTAAAAAGAGTTATTAGGAAATATTGCTGGTGAAGGGGTGTGAGCATGAGAAAGGTATTGATTTCAATGAAAGTTTTTCACTTGTGGTTAAGATGACCAACATTCAAACAGTTTTGAGTCTAGTTGTTGTCTATGACTTTGAATTGGAACAACTTGATATCCAAACAACATTTCTACATGGTAATTTAGATGAGGAATTGTTATATGTAATAGCCATAAGGTTTTGAGAAATAAGCATATGAAGATTTGATGTATAGATTGAAAAAAAGTTTGTATGGGCTAAAGTGAGCCCTATGATAGTGCTACCTAAAGTTTGATTCCTTCATGGCTGAACAAAACTTCACTAGGTAAATCTGATCCGTGTGTACTACAAAGTCTTGGAGAATGGTGAGTTTCCTTTACTTTTGTTGTCTGTTGATGACATGCTAGTAACTAGGACTAGTATGAATGTTATTAGTGATATGAAAACTAAAATAGCTAACAAGTATTCCATGAAAGATTTGGGAGCAGCGAAAAAGATTCTTGGTATGACTATAACCCAAGATAGGTATAAAAGAGAAATCAGATTGTCACAAAAAGAAATACATCAATAAAGTTTTGGATAGGTTTAATATGACGGTTGCAAAGGCTGCTAGCACACCTATTTCCAATCATTTCTTCCTATCCTCAATGATGTGTCCCAAGACACAATAAGAAAAAGACTACATGAAGGGAGTTCCTTACACATCTGCAGTTGGGAGTCTCATGCATGCAATGGTTTGTACCCAACCAAACATTTCCCATGTAGTGTGAGTAGTTAGCCAGTCTATGAGCAATCCTGGAAAGGTTCATTAGGATGTTGTGTGTTAGATTTTGAGATATCTCAAGGGTAATTCTGATTAAATGTTATGTGTTTTGGAAGAAATAACAAATAGCTGCAAGGTTTTGTGGATTCCCATATGGCAAGAGATTTAGAGAAAAGGAGGTCAACTATTGGTTATATTTTTACCTTTGTCGGGGTAGTGATTAGTTGGTTTTCATGATTGCAATATGTAGTTGCACTCTACACTACTAAAGCTGTTTACATTACCATGACTGAAGGAGCCAAAGAAATGATATGGTTGTAGCATTTATTGGGTGAGTTGGGCTACAAACAACATGTTTTCACCTTGTTAAGTGATATAGCAATAGTGCTATACACTTGGTGAGAAATCTTACATTCCATAATCAAATGAAGCATATATAGTTTATGTATCAATTCATTTGAAATGTGCTTGAATAAGGAAAGTTAAAATTGGAAAAGATACACAGATGTGAATCCGCCAATTGCATTCAGCAAAATAGTTTCATAAGAGAAGCTAGAGTTTAGAGCTTCTCTTGGCCTGGTCAAAAGATGACAATGAATTTGGAAAAGTAAGGGGATATCTATGGTGTGACCATGTAGAGTAGTAATGATGGACTTCAATTGGGAGATTGTTGATGTGTGAAATCCAATGGTCACATTGACAGTAACTCCTCATCTTTTGTTGTCTCATCAATGTTCCTTTGTACAATCTATTTAAAATTTTCATTCTCTCATTGTTGAAGATTTGATGAAAAATTATTTATTCAACTATAACAAATAATAAAATAGAGTTTTCCCTACTTTTCCCTGTAGATGTAGCCATTTATGATGAACCACATAATCCTAATTGTTTCTGTATGTTTATATTTTTTTCTTCTTTTAGTTTGTTGTCCTAATTACTTATTTTACAATCTGCTCTTTAAATTTCCAACAAAACTTCATTTTGCAATTGGTCTCGGAGAATTCAACACATTGTTTATGAAAATACATAGTCTAAACATTGTTTAGTGATAGGAACAATGCTATACACTTGGCGAGAATACTCCATTCTTGGGAAAATACATAGTTTGAACATTGTGATTGCACATAAGTGGGAAAATACATAGTTTAAACATTCTGTAGCACAGTCAAGTAAGCATCTTGTAGCGTGGTCAAGACGGACTACAGGAGGCTAAGCCCACTGAACTGTTACTTCCCTATAATCCTTTGTTTCTTTTGCAACATCTTTATTTGACAACTTCAGTCAAATAAGAGCATTCTTCTATTTTAGATAGAAGAAGAAGAAACAACAATGGAGTATAGTATGTGCAGAAATGTGGACTTCCATATCAATTTATTCCAATTATCCATGTGTAGTGAAATTCATATATCTACTCTATAATTATGCTATTTCAAATCTATTTGTTGGAGAATTTGTTTTTCAATTAGGTTTAGTGTTTAGAAATACACCACTTTACTGTAAATTGAAAAATTTATATTTTAGGACTCATTATGGTCAAGTGAAAAGGGAAATAAAGGTTTCAACTTAACTTTAAAATCTAAATTTTTTTAAGGGCTGGATTCGCAAGTGTAACAAGAATTTTAAATATACTAAAAAAATGGAAATGTAAAAATTAAAATGTGAAAGCACAACCGAAAAACAAATTAATAAGTCTTATTTACTAGAATTTACTATAAACCATAAGTTGGAGCTCATTGCAATGAGTTTTGTATGAATTGATGTGGATCTAATTTACCAATATGACACTATTATTTTTGGCAATAAAATTAATTAGGGGTTGGTTAATTTGATTTTGGAGTCAACTTAGAGAGGTAGATAAGATGATTGGATTGATTATTGAAAATTATCATTAAAAAATCCTAGAAGATGTTGTGCCCTTAGCACACACGCCCTGTTCATAAATGGTGACCATCTTTTTCTTCTGACTTGTCGAGTCATCATTTTGTCCCGCGTACCCTGTTTTGGTGTCCTAGATGATCAGTATTCCTCCAAAGTCTCATCTAAAGTTGACCGCGTTCTTTCCCCCCTTTTTAATTTTGTCAAGTTCTGGTGCCTTGCGGGGTCTCTCTGGCAGTTTGCCTCTGCCAGCAGCCTTGGGCCTGGCTGGGCCCGCCCCTTTGGGTTTCCCTGGCTGGGTTTCCTTGTTGTGTCTGCCTTCCACGATCCCGGGTCCCGGCTCCCTGATCTTCGTCCATTGGAAATTTGAAAATTTTTGGCTGCCTTCGAGCTTGAAGGGCCTGTACCTCTAGACTTCTGCTTCTGGAACTCAACTAGGGTTTCACCATTCCTAACTGCGGACCTCTGGCAGACCTTTGGCAGAACTCTGCCCTTTGAACCCCAACCTCCCCTTCGTCGTCAGTGATTTTTGAAATGAACATTTTTGAAATAGCCACCGCCCTGCGTCTTCCCAGTCACTCAACTCTAGACATCCCATCGTCGTCCATGGATTTGAATCCAAAAACCCAATTGCTCACCATACTTGCATTTAATATGGCCATTAATGGTGGTTGGAGTATAAATATCGACCCAAACCTATCATTCTCACTTGTCAGTGTTGTAGAGAGGTCAAAGAACTTGCCAGCGGAGTCCACCGTCTTCATCAGTCATCGCCTTCGCACCCGCTACTGTCACCTTGCCGACTGTTAGTGGATTCCACCCCTTGCCGTATCGAGTTTCTGAGGTAGGTTTACAGTTTTCCCTCCCTAAGCTTTTTTTTATGATTTTAAACCTAAAGTGATGAGGAACCCAGATCCAAAATACATTAGAAAGGTAAAATATGGTACAACACACAAAACCCATGTCTTAAAACATGAGAAAACCCTCGAACATACCTTCATGATCAATCCGGAGCCTCACTTTGATGTGATTGTTCTTTGCATAGGGGTGTTCATACCCTCTGACCCTAGGTCTTCTCTTGGCGGACAAGAACTAAAAACAATGAACATTTTCAAACAACAATTTGACTCTTCAGGCCCGAGCCATCAGATTTTTGTGTTTGGATGTCTATGAAGATGTCGCCATCTCAAACAACAAAGTTCCTTGTCCACCTGAGCCTTGGGGCCTGCCTTTTCCTTTGCAGTCTCCATTTGATATCTACCTAGTGCCCTCAAGGTTCTTGGGTCCTAGCCGTGGACTTCCGTCCATGGGCTTCTATAGGGCCTTTGTCGTCGTGAGTGTTGAGCACTCGACGTCTTCCCATGTCGTGGGTCTCGAATGATATTTTTCCACTGGGGTTTCCAACCGATGAACCTCGGCGTCCTTATCACTACCGAGTCCTGCCCTTTAGAGGTCCATTCAGATTTTGCCACCCCCAACTTCAAACCTTTGCTAGAAATCCACCTTCTGGGCCCCAATGTTCCCTCGGCCGTTTGCATGCAAAATAGATTTTAAACGAAAAATCCTCGGTGGCTTTCCACCGCCTGAGCCCCGGGATTCCTTGTGCCACTGGGAATATGGAGTTAAACTTTGGACAACTTCACCCTTTCCGGGCTCCAACCACCGGGACTCCGTCCCTCCTCCACCATTCGATTTGGGAAATCCATGACCGATTGCCTGAATTCTGGGCTCTACCTCCATGATGGCTGCAAAGGCATAAACATAATCTGACATCCGACCTTGAGGCTAGGTCTAGCTCACCAGTCCTCCCCCTTCGGAATTTCTCCCGATGATCGTCATCTTGAACGGAAAAACATGACAATGTCCCAGCCCTGTTTGCCTGACCACTTGAAATTTGCAAAGTTGTCGGCCACCCTTGGACCTGGCGGATCCCGGACATCGGGGTTCAGCTCCTGGAACTCTGTTTCTACTCGAATGTTCCAAACAACCAACTTTGGATGTTTTTCGGCTTTGTACCTCTGGATGCTCCTAAATCGATCCACATGAGCTTAAATTTGAAATCTAATCTCGACCCATGTGCTTAAATTCGACCCTCTTTGTTATGATCCTTTTGAACCATCAAAATTTAGTTGGGAAAGATCCCCTAGATCACTCCATCCAATTTTCCTTTTCAAAATAGCATTCTTGCCAGGGAAGTCTAGGTCTCTGGGCCTTGACTATCTGAAAGCCCTCAATCAGAACACCAATGACATATGGAGATAAAAGTATCATTTTATGCACAATAGATTATTTAAAATTGATTTCACTCTTGGGATTTCAACTAAAATGAAGACTCTCATGATCAGTTGTACTAACTACGCCATTGCTTACAGGATATATGGAATTAGGTGCAGGACCTTTGGGGGCAACTGCTGAAAAGGACAAAGGAAAGAAGTTGGGCACGACTCCTCGAGGAAAAGAGGATAAGGACCAAATGAAATACCAGTTCTAGGGTGAACCTCTACACTCAAAGGTTACATTGAATTAGAAGGAAATCACTGACACCAATATTGGTCATGTCGATATTGACGAGTTTACACAAGGGGTGAGGGTCAATCCAATGACCAAGAATGCGAGGCTAATCAGACAAAGTGGAATCGCAAGGGCCGCAGGCTTCCCTCCATCTCTCGTAGCCCCTAAATTATTCATGGCTTATCAGCAGGCATACCAACCTAACACAAGGACAATTGTTGACAGAGAGGGTAACATTCTCATCGACATGTCGGCTAAAGGAATCACAAAGACCTTCCACATTCCCACTTTTCAAAAAATGGAAATACCTACTATAGAGGAATGCCAAGCTGCATGGGATGACAAGCCAGTGGGATATAAAAGGTTAATAAATTAGCATTGGCTTAAAGAAAAGTGGGGCAGCACTGCAAAGGTTCCTCATGAACTCTTCCACAGTGATCTCCATGAAGATTACCATGACCTGGTCACAATGCTAAGTAGGGTTATGGGTCTTCCTATGACCACCTTCTTTCAGGAGTGGATGGTGTACTTTATTGAGCATATTCTTTGTGGGAATGAATACGTCACCACAAAGACCTCATTCTACTAGGGAGGTATAATAAGCAACTGCTTCCATAAGCAGTTTGTCAACATGAAGAAGAGTTGAAAGTTCTATATGACCTCATATCTCATCTACTCCTTGGAAGATCAAAGACAATATAGCGAGTTGTTTGTGGCACCAGATGAGGAGCAAGGTTGAAGACTAAAGGTCTATGACAGGTACCCTGAGCTTTAGTGCCGAAACTTCAAGAAGGAATACTGTAGGGTAAATGATCCCTTCATTGGCCATATCATCAGAATGATTGTTGGGGATTTTGAGAGAAGGGTTTCCCATAGTGCCCGGGCATTCTTGAAATAGTACACCTTCCTATTAATTCAATATCCAGAGTTCACATACATCTGTGCCCAAGGCTTCATCGAAAGGCCAAACAAGTTGCCTCAATCCCCCACTGACTGAATCATCCTATTGGAGCTTTCTCGATAGCTCCAACACATATAGACAAACTTTAGCGGAAAGAACATAGTAGAGATCTCTTATCCCATGACCATTGGACAAGGCATGTATAAACTACAAACTTCCCAGTGCGCTCATAACTCCAAGAAAGAATTGAAAGATTACCATTTTCACCTACACACTCCTCACCCACGAATGGACCCATATGGGCATATGAGGAAAGCATTAGGACTAGGGTTCCCTCATCTGCACCACATTGAAGACTTTTGGGGGGATTGTCAAGATGATAAAGAGGTACGTGCAAGGCACTATATGCAGATGACTACATATTTTGTAAGAAAGGTGTAGCCATTTCCCATACCAGATCAAGTTGAGGAGGACAAAAACACTATGATGGACACCAAATATTCTTTAGTCACCAATCTACCAATACCAACAATAGACTGGGATGAGAAAGAGGTCAATGACCTCGATATTATAACTAAGCCAATCTTGGCCCATACCAAGGAGTGGGTTGATGGGCAGGTAGCCTGATTAAAATAACAAGGGGTGGTCTTGATGTACGAAGGACTCAACAGTGAACCAAGAACCATAGAGGACACCACTTCTGCCACTTCAATGGGTGGGACATCCAATTCCCCTTTAGTCACCAGATCCAAGAAGAGAAAAGAGATAGAAACAAAGCGGTCTCCTGACCCCAAGGTTTATACAAGGAAGGATCTAGAAGGCTCGCCCTCCATGAGGCTTAAGCAAATTGGGGGTACAGCGGAGTAGCCCTTAATCCAAGAAGAAGAGGCAAAAGGTACTGGTCAAATAAAACCTATTTTGGCTCTCCCCACTTTGGCTTCCCCATCATCTACATCCCTGGCCATTGTCACCGCATCCCCACTGAGAGTGGACATCTCTGTCCATCTTGCCCCTTCACCTCTGACTGACCCTATAATTGTAATCAATTCTTCCTCCGTTGTAACTACACCTCCTTCCTCCACTGCCATGTCACTCACCACGTCACTCCCATTACCTACAGTGGTGGAACCAATGCCCACTCCCACCTTGCCCGAAGCCTTCTCAAAGCATATGCAGAATATTCCTTTTGAGCTCTCCTAGATCCTCATGGATCCCACTCTTCGAGCAACCTTAGCTTAGGTTCTTGCTACTGCCAAACCTTCACAGCCCCCGACAGGGCCACTGGCTATGGAAGCCACCATGTTAGTCTCTAAGGAGTGGGAGAAACAAGAGTGAGAAGCCTCAAAGTCATTTGAGGAAGAGGCCAATGAATATCATGAGCACCCAGAGTATGAGCATCAGATGATTGACAAGGTTGCCTATGATGAGGAAGGAACTAGTTCCTTAGAGGGTGGGAATGAGGAGGAGGATGCCAGTGGTAAGGTCATCGTGCAAGCCTTCGATGATGATATTGAGGAAGAGCTGGCTTGACAGTCGAAGGGCACTGAGACGGAGGCAGAAAGGTCACCTCTTGGAGAAGAAGGACAACAATAGGAAGATAGTCCAGGAGGAGATATACCTAAGAGTGAGGCTCAGGCTATCAAGAGCCTCAAAATCGAGCAGCTCAAGGAACATGTGTAGGAGGTTGAACAAACTCAGGGAAAGAAAGGGGGAGAAATAGGAGAGAAAGAAAGTCCCATGCAACAATTATCTACCAAGCCTTCTATTAAGTGCCTTGTGTTCATCTAGGACTCTGATGAAGGAGATACTGCCAAGGGTGAAGAAGGGGCCCCAAAAGATAAGAAAACAAAGGCCTTGGCTGAGAAGGGAAAGGGTGATCATGAATCACCTAAGGGCAAGTCTATCATCCCTAAGTGGTTAGAGAAATAGCTCAAAAGAAAAACTCCTGTACTAAAGGACCCAAGGGCAAGACTAGAGGATATCTTAGCCTAAGCTCAAATCATAACTAGAAGAGAGACGAAGCCTAAAATCAGATCCAAGGTAACAATGGATGCTTCTAGGTCTCAGGTTGTACAAATAGCAATGCCTTTGGTGGGCCAGGTTAGTGTGAGTTACATCTCCACCGTCGACTTGGGGACCACCACCAGAGAATAGAAGGTAGGACACCTTGAGGAGTCTGTGGCTATGGTGGTGCATCTAATAAAACAGGACAAGATTTCGAAAGATGAGCTCAATTGATGACTTGCCTACCACATCCATGGATCCACCCCAACTATTGTCCAAAGAACATATTGATAATATGGAAAAGAGAAAGAACTTGGAAAAGACTACAGAGGGCTAGTTTCGACAAGTCTTGTACATCGGGAATATGGGAATTAGCTAGGCTGTTGAGACAACCAACAAGATCTTGGATCTGCAACAATCTTTGGAAGGCACAAGGAAGCTTTGTAATGACTTCCTTGCAACATACGATTCTACCTTCCCAAAGATTGAGGCTATCCTTCAATTGCCAAAGGCCACATGGGAGAAGGAGCTTGCATTCAACAAGGATGATTACTGGTTGATGGATGTTTGGCAGTAGGACTTTGACAACAGGAAGGGGAGGTTGGAGAAAATAATGAGAAAAGTGGATCCAGACATCGAATGTATCAAGGAGATTAGGGTGGAGTGCGCACATTATCTCAAGCTGATGACGGAGTATGATATGCCTATAGTACAAACGGATCCAAAAAAGGTGAAACCTTACTTCTAGAAGAAGATGGAGGATGGGATGTCTAGTGAAATAATGGTGGAATTCATGAGTTTTGCCACCCATTCCTTTGATCAATCGGAGTTGTTCAGAGATCAGGGCGTAAAGTATGATGAGGACTAGAAGAAGCTGGAAGATAATGTGAAGGAGGGGAGCTACCAAATGCTGTAGTATGAGATCATCAAGGTAGACAAACTCCAGCTAGTCATCCTAAAATTCATGGAATATATAGCATCGAAGAAGCAAGAGGACAACCATGTTGATGATAAAGAGCTCCCCAAAGAGTAGCTACAATAAAACAACAATCAACAAAAAGACAAAAATGCTACAGTGTCGTCACTAAAGGACAAAATAGGGAAGTGGACAAAATGTAATTTCAAATTGTAATATATTGAGGATTGGTGAAACCCTATTTTGTAATGAATCTTGGCCACACAATGAGAATTAATCTTGGCCATTCATTTAACTTTTTGGGCACTATAAATAGTGCTCTCCTCTCATTTGCAAAGGGAGTTGAATTGTTGTAAAGACATGCTATAGAAACTTATAATGAAATACATTGATTTGTTGCATTTTCTAAGTTTTTAACATGTTACTTGATTCAACCTCCACTGTTAGATAATTGACTTAGATTCGTATTGTTGTTCTAGTTAGTTGTATTCTTGCTTTGATAGATTTTAGAAATGTTGTTTTGTGGTTGTGAAAATTCTTGCGGTGTAGATGCCTTCTTAGTCCATACTTTTTACTGTTTTCTAATGGTAGATAGCTGTGTAAAGTTAGTCTGGGCTTAAATTCAATGCTGCTCCACACTTTCATCTTTGTTCATGTATGCATATGGTGAATGAAAGATGAAATATTTGCAGACTTTAGAAGATAGCACAAACTCCATGAAATTGTGAGATTTCTAGTTAAGTGGAATATTGTTTCCAAGAAGCTATCCATTGCAGGAACCCTATTATCACTGTTCACAGTTAGTTATAAGTCCAGGAACCTTCCATCTTCCCCACTCTTTTTTCCTTTTTCAGAAATAACCTATACCAAGGTTCATTGCACATTGTAAAGCCAAAATTAAAGAAACATCAAAGTTTTGGACTACTGTCTGAACCTACAACAAAGTGAAATTTGACCCACACCTCAAAAAATTTGTATTTGAAGATCCATCTCACATCTAGCTATGTAAGTCTGCCCTGTGATTACCAGCAAAATCACATCAAAATTGACTGAGGAATCCCATGCAAGTCATGACCTAACGCCCAAGAGACCTTGGGGAGATTTTCAACAACTTTTCATGGAAGATTTCCTTTCAAGAGAGGTAGTACATTTGTGTACTACCTGTGTTGAGAAAGTATGCAAAACACCCATCAATAGAATTGGTGCTAGGAGTGCCTTGTGAAGCTGGATCGAATCAGATCATTCTCCCTAAAAATATTTCAAAAGGTTTTATGGTCAACACCAAATAAGGGAGAACTCCAAGAGTTATAGCCTCCTACAAGGGAAAAACAAGTTAAGGGAAGTAGCGTTGCTTCTTCCTCTTCCTCCATTCCACATTCGCCCTCATTTAGTTGGTATTTGTCCTCCACCCAACCATCTAAAACTGCATTTTCACCTCCCTTCTCTGATAGCCAGGGAATTACTTCTCTCCTGGCCCTTCCAGCCCAAGGTACAGTCCAAATAGTTGTAGCTCAGGTGTAGTCCCAAACTCCTATTCTATTGGAGCTGCAAACCCAACTTGCTATTTTTCAACAACAGATACCACCTCTGCCTCCCACCATGGTTTGGTTGGAACAAAATCCTTCGTCGATACATTTTGTCACTTATCATGATATGCGTAAGAATCTGGAGGGCTTCTATTCAAAATTTAATCCTTGTGACTCACAGAGAACAGCTGAAGAACACATTAAAATATTTGAGAGAGTAGTCATTGAAATGGAAGTCAACCATGAGGATGTTGCATGTCTCCTTTTTTTACATTCACTGGGGGAAGAAGCCTTCTACTAGTTCATCAATCTACCTAGGGGATCTGTTACCTTATGGAACCTAGTGAAGATTACTTTCCTACAAAAATATAAGATCTCGATCAGCCCCTCAGAGTTATATAGGCAGTTTATGTCCGTCGAGAGGGAGGTCAAGGAACCCATTGGGTCTTTCAATGACCACTTTCATCATACCTTTACAAGGCTTTAGGACCCATACCTCCATAATGATGTTGCCACTCTCCTAGTTTACTTTGTGGCATTGGACAACCTCACATCGCCCCTAGTGAAAAGGATGCATCCACCACTCTCCTCATTAGTGATAGCCTATATAGAAGCTATTATGGCTAGTGCAAATTTGGGGTAGAATATTTTCAGCCCGTTGCATTCTTTGGGGCCAGTAGCTCACCTGATACAGATTCAAGTGCTTAATCAGGAATTCATCCATCAAACCCCTCTTATGAACCAGATACCTCAGTTGTCCATCGTCTCACACTCGGGATAGCCGTTGAATTATGCACCTCCCGTGCCTTCCTATTTGCAACCTCAACTATAGCACAACTATTCTTAGGATGCCCCACAGTATCAAGGGTATTCACAATGGCCCCAAGCACTATTGTACCTACTGGGGCTGAAATTTCCTCCAGCACATCAGAATCAGCTGGCAGCTCCACCCATCTTTCTCCAAAATTTGGCATCGCAGCTAGGCAACACGACTGATAAAGACAACTTAAAAGAACTAACAGAGATGATAAAGAAAATGTCCACATAGATGACGCACCTGAAAAATCAGAATAATTAGTTATAGGCATCCTAGCGTAACTTCCAGGCCAATCTTAAGAGGGATAACTGAGAAACGAGTAACTCCTCTAGGCAGAATTATGATTAGGGGACAAAACACTAATCAAAGTTTAGAAAGAAGACCTTCTCAAAGGCAGAATCATACATGGAATATGAGGCCCAATAACGGGGGTGTCCCTACTCCCTTCGACCAACTAGCCAGCAACGAAAAGATAACTAGTTGGGTATACCTTGCCGAGGCAGCTTTGTTCGAATGGTGCCAAATTCACAAAACCAACTGACACTTCGAGTTGGACTACCCTGAATTCTAGATAGCTACTAAAATCTTCCAAGTAGAAGTGTAAAATGCAGTTGATAGTGTCTGTTGCAGGGACATCATCCCATCTGAGCCATATGATTCCTCCTGTCTCATGTTCAACCAAGCACCATTTCTACAGGGCAACTGTAATGAGCCTAAAGTTGAGCCTACTCCCATTAGGAGTGAAGAAGTGTAAGAGGTAAGTAACGAGAAAACTTTGGCTCAACTTTTCAATTTAGTAGACAATGGTCCATTAGATGAAGAAGAACCATACATAGATGAGGTCCACATGCTCCATCAAAGATCAAATCCTTACTTCCTCAGAAATAGGCAAGTAGGTGGACCTTTTACAACCTCTACTCTCCTAAACAATTTTGCTACCCTGCCTCACCCTAATGCCAACAACAACCCTGGACTTCCCCATGTACCCACCCAATACCTCAACAAGAGTGAGCCTTTAAATCAAGCACAAAATAAGCCTCAAGTCCAATCCCAAAATCAGTCTAGTCAAAGAAAAGTCTAGCCTCCTAGCTCTGCAATAGGTCAAACCTTTAGTTAAGAAATTGAGCAAATGGGTGAATACGTGGTAGAAGAGTTCAAAAGAGTAAAAATTAGTTTATCTGCATTTGAACTACTCAAAGTCCCTACCATAAGGCACACCGTCTTTAGGGACCTTAATGGGACCCCATCCTCCAATACAACACAAGAAACATCAGGTAAGAGAGTTACCTTTGAAGAGCCTAGGCAAGAACTGGTGATACAGGATAATACCAGAAAAAGGAGGGATGTTCCCATAAATCAATCTATGGGTAAGCAAATGGAAAAGGAACTAGATCATAACAACAAACATATTTCAAAAGATCAGCCATTTAGGCAGACCATGGATAAATCTAGTGATAAGAACAAAGGTCAAATCGCTCACATAGGCACACCTAAAGGCCTCATCCAAGGAAAATATGAAACCCCTCCTTTCCTCATTACCATCTGGATATTTGGGAATAACTTGCATAACTGCTTGATTGATTTAAGAGCATCTACCAATGTTATGCCTTTGGCAGTATGTAAGGATCTTGGAATTAATCCCATGCCCTCTAGGAGGAAAGTGACCCAGCTAGACAAAATAGAGATCAACATTGTGGGAGAAATGAATCAAATCCTGATGCAAATTGCTGTCGATCCAAGAATACAAGTCATCGATATTCAAGTGGCTGACATTCCTGATGGATATGGGATCATCTTGGGGAGGGAGTTCACCAAGGCACTAAATGGATATATTGCCATAGACCTTTCTCACATATGGTTGCCATGGAAGGGGCTGCCAAATAAAATCTGTATCAACTGCAAACCCCGTATGAAATATATGATCACAGAATACAATAATCTCAACAAAGTGCTATTTGTTGAGATGAAACTGAGAAATTATTGTTCTTTCTCCTGCCAAAATGAATCTAAGCCTCAGGAAGAAATTCATGCTGTAGTACTCTTAGTGTTGTGTAGTCCTCTGACCAATTTTACTCAAATACCTCCGAGTATAGAAATGTTGGTAGAGTCAGATGATGAACCCGATGAAGGTGATGACTAGGGACTACTTAATGGTTTCCAGGAGTTCTTTGAAAAGTGTGCTAGAGACCGACTCAACTTGGGCACCCGAATGAATTTCCAGGATCTCTTATTGCCGAATTGGTGCAGGGTTCACAATGCTTCCCACTCCAAGTTGACTATTGCTTATGTCAAATAGCTATAGAACATGTTAAAAAATTATCTGCCCCTCAGATAGAAATGCCAAAAGAAGTGCTAGCAGAACCACTAGTTGTTCAGCACCCTGAGCTAGAGGATGCCCCTAAGATTGCAAAGGAAACCACCTAGCAAAAAGAAAGCAAGAACTTAGTCAAACCTAGAGTCAAAGAACTTTCCAAATTTTGGACACTCCAATTTGAGGGATCTAAGTCAAAACAAGGAGCTGGTGTTGGGTTCGAACTCATCATCCTAATAGGTAAGACATTTCTTGTCACTCATAAATTGTAGTTTTATTGCACCAATAATGTATCTGAATATGAGGTGTTAGTCCATGGCCTTCTCATGGCCTTGAAGAAAAATGTCAGAATGCTACAAATTTTTGGGGATTCAGAAATCGTGGTTAAACAAGTTAGGAAATTATATTCCTGCCATGATAGAAGGCTTACAAACTATAGGCACAAGGTTTGGAATCTCTTAGAGGGTTTAGATGCATTCAATATATAATTGATTCCTCGTGCTCAGAATCGTACAACTAATTCCTTGACTCAAGCAACCAACACTTTACAACCCCTCTCTTTGTCAGGGCTTAAGAAATTTACAGTCAAATTGACATCTATGCCATCTATCCCATATAATGTTACTCACTTTCAAGTTTTCAACAATGAAAAACATATCCTAGAATTCATCATGAGTTCTAATATCTTCACCGCCCAAATAATTGATAAAGTAGATCCGCATGAGGCTGAATTGGATATAAGGGGGGTTATTAACCCAAAACCAACATGATTCCTAGGGGCATCGTTTAGCTGGAACATATATTTGATTTGGATTAGATCAGAGATCAAAACCATCAGACTAAGAAGGAAACCATAAATAACCAGTGTGATGCTCCCAAGCTCAGGACAACCGGGGAGACCAAGAATGTTTTTATTGGTAAAGTGTGCACACCTAAGGAAAATAGGGGGATCGTTGGTGCTTTGTGGGAATATCCTAACATAGTGGCATCGAGCTACGAGGATTTGAAGAATTATGATACCTCCATCATCACACATACCATCCCTCTCAAGATAGAAGTGAGGCCTTTGTACCAACATCTTATTAATGCCTTGTTGGAACCCATTATTTACAAAGAAGTGAAGAAGTTGCTCTCAACAAGGATTATTTTCCTGGTAAGGTACTCTACATGGGTGGCTAACTTCGTCTTGGTTAGAAAAAAGAATTGGGAGATTAGATTGTGTGTAGACTTCTACAATTTGAACCGAGCTTCAGAGAAAGACAACTACTCAGTGCCTTCATTGGATGAGGTGTTGCAAATTTTCAATGGCTCCCAAATGATGTCTTTCCTTGATGGGTACTCTAGATACAACTAGGTAATGGTACAGTATGAAGATCGTCATAAAAAAAAATTCACCACTAAGTGGGGGACGATTGCTTACAGAAGAATGCCTTTTGGGTTTATCAACCCTCGCGCCACCTTCCAACATCCCATGGATATCACCTTCAAAGATTTGATTGGCAAGTGCATAATCATCTACATAGATAATTTAACTATTTTTTCTAAAAGGTGGAGCGATCACATCTCTGATTTATACAAAGTGTTTTAGAGGTGCAGGGAGTTTGGGGTTTCCCTTAACCCCAAGAAGTGAATTTTCAGTGTGACTGAAGGTAGATTGCTTAGACACATCATTTTAGAACAAGGACTCTCTATAGACCCTAAACATATCTAGTCCTTGTTGAAAATCCCACCACCAGGCAGCAATAAAGAATTGAAATCCTTCTTTCAGAAGATCAACTTCATCAGGAAATTCATCATGGGTTTCATAGAGATTGTTAAACCCCTCAATGCTATGTTGAAATACGATGCCAAAGTTGAATGGACTCCTGAAGCCAAACAAGCCTTCGAAGAAATTAAATGGGCCATTGGTGAGGTGCATGTACTAGTCAGCCCAGATTATCTGAAGCCGTTCTATATCCACTCGTTTACTTCAAAGAATTCTTGTGCTAGAATATTGACTCAGAAGGATGATGTAGGAAATGAGCATTCAGTCACCTTCATGAGTGCTCCCTTGAAGGATGTTGAATTATGATACCACAATGTAGAAAAGCAAGCATATGCTCTCGTCAGAGGGGTAAATAAATTTTGGCATTATATCCTGCACAATAAAGTGTTTGCCATTGTCCTAGACCCAATAGTGAAAATGCTACTCATGCAAAATGAATTGGGTTAATGAAGAGCCAAATGGGTCACCCTGCTCCAGGAATATGACATGGAGATCCAACCAATGAAGTTGGTGAGAGGATAGGCACTTACCTGCACAATTGTTGAATTAGCAGTAGAGGCTAGACTTGAACTCACTATGCAACAATACCAACTCAAGGATGTTTCACTACGAGAATGGTACGAGAATGTCATCTACTATTTGCTAGACCATAAGTGTCTGCCGCACCTGCAGCGAATCTAAAAATGTGCCCTTGGATTGAAAAGAAATGGCTACATGCTACAAGGGTCTGTTCTCTACAAGAAGAATCATAAAGGCATTTACTTAAGATGCCTAGGTAAGGAGGAAGCGAATTGAGTCTTAAAAGAGTTTCATGATAAATTTGGCACTAGCGATGGATCTGGTCCTTCCATGGCACATTAGATATTAAGAGAGGGATATTATTGGCCAACTATCTTCAAAGATGCTCATTGTCATGTTTGCTCATGTCACACATGTCAGACAATTGCCACCAAGGAGAAGAATGTTGTTGTTCCTCTTCAGCCTGTGCTAGAGGTAAGGTCACTCGCGCAATGGGGCCTTGATTTCATTAGTCCAATAAGCCCTCCATCATCCATAGGATATAGGTACATCCTTATCGCAACTGATTACTTCACTAGATGGATAGAAGCAATCATATGTAAACAATGCACAATTGGGATAGTTACTAATTTTTTGGAAAGTTTCATTTTAAACTGCTTTGGTTGTCCTTATGCTTTAGTGTGTGAAAATGGACCTACTTTTGATTCACTAAAATTTGTGAGTTGGGCATTTGACTACGGGATCACCCTTAAGTTTTTATCTAATTACTACCCACAAGGCAATGGCCTAGCCGAATCTACAAATAAGAGCCTGATTATCGTGATCAAGAAACTGCTAGACAAGAATCCCAAGGACTGGCATACCTAGCTCCATTTCACCCTTTGGGCAGATTGCACTCGCCATAAAGTTACCCTTGGTGATTCCCCATTCCATCTCGTTTATGGCCTAGAGCCCATATTTCTGGTCTATCTAAAGATTCCCGCTTTGCAGTTTATCAATGACTTTTTATGAAGGGTGGATCATAGGGAAACTCGATTAGCTGAGCTCTTGCATTTAGAAGAAATGTGAGATCATGCAATAGAAAATTTCACCAAACATCAAGGTGTGGTTAAGAGATGGTTCAACCGCTGAGCCAAAATTAAAGCCTTTAGAATTACAGATTTGGTCCTATGTTGGGACA
Source organism: Sequoia sempervirens (assembly GCA_007258455.2). NCBI lineage: Eukaryota > Viridiplantae > Streptophyta > Pinopsida > Cupressales > Cupressaceae > Sequoia > Sequoia sempervirens. The sequence goes on from VDFB02281492.1 coordinate 653,234,532, forward strand.
AGGCCCACGAAAAGAAAGGGGGACACAACAAATTCGACAAGCTTTGGCTTGGCCCCTTTCAAATAGCTGAGATTTTGGGAGACAATGCCTTCTGCCTAAAGACCTTAACTGGTGAAAACTTTCCGTTGCTAGTCAACGGGTAGCACTTGAAGCATTACTTCCAGGATTGAGCTCATTCAAGCTCTTTTTTGTAATTATTTGTACATAGGTGATGGTAGGTTGCCCTTTTGGTTTGCTTGCATCTTCCTGTTTCGCATCACTCTTTTTTCTTTTTTCCCTAGTTGTTTTGTTTTGAAAGATGTTCCCCTCCCTCTTTATAGTGGCCGTGCTCGCTTTCCTGTCCATCCTTAGTGTTCTCTAGCTAAACATTCACTCTTGACCATTGGTCTCTGAAGGCTGCCCATGAATGATTTCCTTGTTTGAACTTTGCCTTAGAACTTGACCCTTGGTTGAATCTCTTTACACACGTCTTAGATCTCGCACAAAACACACATTAATCATTTCTAAAGTATAGTACCATAGTTGCTATGACACCCTAGTGAGCGAAAAATCTTAAGTCTGCTCTAGTGACCACTATGGTCCCAAACCCATTGTAGGCTTTAGTGCTTACTCGGTCGAGAAAAAAATTTATCTAAAAATGAACATTAAAATAAATATCAAAACAAAAGAGAAAAGGGATTCTAAAAATTAAGCGACTGTATGGGTGTGTGGATAACTCTATTGGGGCTATGAACGCTCGGCTGGCAGTAGAGAAATATCCATCAGATTACAATGACAACTTCATCGGGGCTATGGATGCCTAACTGACAGTGGAGCAATGTCCAAGTTACTTTTGATGTTGGATGATTTATGTAGCTTGCTTAATTGGATTAGCAACCCCTGGTCACCATCTCACGGAAAGGAACGAATTCACTGCACCCACTTCTGAGATGTCCTGTAGACTGACCCAATTAAAGATCTCATTCTCCAAATTCACCTTTAAAAGTCCCCTCCTGGTCTATGAAACTAGAGATTCTAGATCCTGGATGGATATTTATCTTTAGAATTCTCAGGAGCATTTCCCGGCAGAGTTGCCATTATTTGTGCCCTCAGCACACACGTCCCATTTGGAAATGGTGACCTTTTTCTTCTGACTTTCCCGGTCATCTTTTTGTTGTCGTCTCATTTTTCATACCCCATTTTGGTGTCCCAGATGGTCAATATGCCTCCAAAGTCTCATCTAAAGTTGATCGAGTTCCTCCCCAGCCCCCTTTTAATTTTGTCAAGTTCTAGTGCCTTGCAGGGTCTCTCTAGTAGTTTGCCTATGCCAGCAGCCTTGGGCCCGGTCGGGCCCACCCCTTTAGGTTTCCTTGGCTAGGTTTCCTCATTGTGTCCATCGTCCCAAATGGTGGATGACTTTCACCTTCCCAGATCCCAAGTCCCAGCTCCCTGATCTCTGTCTGTTGGAAATTTCAAAAGTTTTGGCTGCCTTCGAGCCTGCTGGGCCTGTACCTCCAGACTTTCACTTCTGGAACTTCGCTAGGGTTTCACCATTCCCAATGGTAGACTTTTGGTGGAAATCTACCCTTTAGACCCCGACCTCCCCTTCACCACTAGTGATTTCTGAAATGAACATTTTCCAAATGGCCACTACCTGCGTCTTCTCGGCTGCTGACCTCCGAACAACCTGCTGTCGTCCATGGATTTGAATCCACCAACTGAATCACTCACCGTACTTGCATTTAATATGGCCATTAATGGCGGTTGGAGTATAAATATCAGCCCAAACTTGTCATTCTCACTTAGTGTTGCAAAGAGATCAGAGAACTTGCTAGGGGAGTCCACTGTCTTCATCAGTCATCGCCTTCATACTGGCTGACGTCACCTTGCCAACCGTTAGTGGATCCCACCCCTTGCCACATTCAGTTTCTGAGGTAGGTTTACCATTTTCCCTCGAGATTTTTTTATGATTTTAAACCTAAAGTGACAAGGAACCCAGATCCAAAATACATAAGAAAGGTAAAATATGGTACATTGCACAAAACCCATGTCTTAAAACTTGAGGAAACCCTCAAATGTACCCTCATGATCAATATGAAGGCTCACTTCGGCATGGCCGTTCTTCACGTAGGGGCATTCATACCCTCTGGGCCTAGGTTTTCTCTTGGTGGACGAGAAATGAAAATAATGAACATTTTCCAAACGGGAATTTGACTCTTTGGGCCTGAGCCATCGGACTTCTGTGTCCAGATGTCCACGAAGATGTCACCGTCTCAAATGGCGAAGTTGCCCCATCCACCCGAGCCTCGAGGCCAGCCTTTCCCTTCACTGTCTACATTTGATATCTACCCAGCGCCCTCCAACTTCTCGAGTCCTAGCCCATGGACTTCCGTCCATAGGCTTCCATGGGGTCTTCACCGTCATGAGCAGTGAGCACCCGACGTTCTCCTGCATCGCCGGTCCTAGATGATCTTTTGCCATAGGGGTTTCCAACCAATGAGCCTCAATGTCCTTATTGTTACTAGGTCCCACCCTTTGGAGGTTCGTTCAGATTCTACCACCCCCAACTTCTAACCTTCATCGAAAATCTGCCCTTCGGGCCCTGATGATCCCTCGGTCATCTGCATGCAAGATAGATTTCAAACGAAAAATCCTCGGTAGCCTTCCACCTCCTAGGCCTCGGGATTCCATGCCCCACTGGGAATCTAGCATTAAACTTTGGATGGCTTCACCCCTTCTGGGCTCAAGCTACTGGGACTCTGTCCCTCCTCCGCCATTCGATTTGGGAAATCTGTAACTAACAGGATGAATTCTAAGCTCCGCATCCATGCTCGCCACAGAGGCATAAACATAATCTAACATCTGACCCTGAGGCCGGGTCTGGCTCGCTGAGTCTCCCCCTCTAGAATTTTGCCTAACGATCCCCGTCTAGAATGGAAAAAACACAATGGCATCCCGGCCTCTTTTGCCTGACCACTTGAATTTTGCAAAGTTGTCAGCTGCCCTTGGACCTGACAAGTCTTGAACCTTGGGGTTCAGCTCCCAAAACTCTGTTTTTTCTCAGACATTCCAAATAGCCAACTCTAGATGACTTTCCAGCCTCGTACCTCTGAATGCTCCTAAATCGATCCAAATGAGGTCAAATTTGAAATATGATCTTGACCCACATGCTTAAATTCAACCCTCTTTGTTATGATCCTTTTGTACCATCAAAGTTGAGTCGAGAAAGGTCCCCTAGATCACTCTACCCCATTTTCCTTTATAAAACAACATTCCTTCCAGGGAAGTCTGGGCCTCCAGGGCCAGACTATCCGAAAGCCCTCAATCAAAATACCAATGACATCGAGAGATAAAAATATCATTTTATGCACTATAGATTATTTAAAATTGATTTCACCCTTGGGATTTCAACTAACATGAAGAATCTTGTGATCAGTTATACTGGCTGCGCCGTTGCTTGTAGGATATCTGGATTCAAGTGCAGGACCTTTGGGGGTAGCTGTCAAAAAGAACAAAGGAAAGAAGTCAGGTAAGACTCCTCAAGGAAAAGAGGATAATGACCAAATGAAATACTAGTTCCAGGGTGAACCTCTGCACTCAAAGGTTATCATAGATTGGAAGGAAATCATCAACACCAATATCGGTCATGTCAATATTGATGAGTTTAAACAAAGGGTGAGGGTCAATCCAATGACTAAGAATGTGAGGCTGATCAGACAAAGTGGAATCACAAAGGCCACGGGCTTCCCTCCATCCCTTGTGGCCCCTGAATTGGTCATGGCATGTTGACAGGCATACCAATCTGACACGAGGACAATTGTTGACAGAGAGGGTAACATTCTCACTGACATGTCGATTGAAGGAAACACTTGGACCTTCCACATTCCCACTTTTTGAGAAATGGAAATACCTACTGTAGAGGAATTCCAAGCCACATAGGATGACAACCCAGTGGGATGCAAAATGTTAATAAATCAGCTTTGGCTTAAAGAAAAGTGGGGCAGCACTACAAAGGTTCCTCATGAACTCTTTCGTAGTGATTTCCACGAAGATTACCATGACTTGGTCACAAAGCTAAGCAGGGTTATTGGTCTTCCTACGACTGCCTTCTTTCATGAGTGGATGGTGTACTTTATTGAGAAGATTCTTCATGGGAATGAAGATGTCACCTTAAAGACCTCGTTCTACTGGGGAGGTATAATAAGCGACTGCTTCCATGAGCAGTTTTTCAACATGAAGAAGAGTTCAAAGTTCTACATGACCTCATATCTCATCTACTCCTTGGTAGATCAGAGACAATACAATGGGTTGTTTGTAGCACCAGATGAGGAGCAGGATTGAAGATTGTAGATTTATGATAGGTACCCCAAGCTCTAGTACTAAAACTTCAAGAAGGAATACTGTAAGGTAAATGACACCTTCATTGGCCATATCATCAAAATGATTGCTAGGGATTTTGAGAGAAGGGTTTCCCATAGTGCTCAAACATTCTTGAAATAGTACGCCTTCCTTTTCATTCAATATCCAAAGTTCATGTACATTTGTGCCCAAGGCTTCAAAACTTCCCAATGCACTAGTAAATCTGAGAAAGAACTGAAAGATTACCATTTTCACCTACACACTACTTGCCCATGAATGGACCCATATGGGCATCTGAGGAAAGTATTAGGACCGCGGTTCACTCATTTGCACCACATTGAAGACTTTTGGGGGGATTGTCAAGATGATAAAGAGGTACATGCAAGGCACTATATGCCGATGACTACATATTTTGTAAGAAAGGTACAACCATTTCCCATACCAGATCAAGTCGAGGAGGACAAAAGCACCGTGATGGAACCTAGATATCATGTATTTGCCAATCTTCCAATACCAATAATAGACTGGGATGAGCAAGAGGTTGATGACCTCGATATTATAACCAAGCCAATCTTTGCCCATACTGTGGAGTGGGTTGATGGGCAGGTAGCCTAATTAAAATAGCAAGGGGTGGTCCTAACGTACGAAGGACTCAAAAGTGAACCAAGAACCATAGAGGATGCTACTGCCGCCACTTCAATGGGTGGGACATCTAAGTCCCCTCCAGTCACTAGATCCAAGAAGAGAAAAGAGATAGAAATAGAGTGGTCTGCTGACCCCAAAGTTTATACAAGGATCCAGAAGGCTCACCCTCGAAGAGGCTTAAGCAAACAGGGTGTACGACGGAGCAACCCTTAATCCAAGAAGAAGAGGCAAAAGGTACTGATCAAATAAAACCTATTTTGGCTCTCCCTGCTTTGGCTCCACTATCATCTACATCCCTGGCCATTATCACCGCATCCCGACTAGCAGTGGACATCTCTGTCCATCTTGCCCCTTCGCCTCTGACTAAGCCTATAATTGTAATCAATTCTTCCTCTGCTATAACTACACCTCCTTCCTCCACTACCATGTTACCCACTATGTCACTCCCATTACCGATAGTGGCGGCACCAATGCCCACTCCCACCTTTCCTGAAGCCTTCTCAAAGCATATGCAGAATATCCCTTCTGAGCTCTCCTAGATCCTCATGGATCCCACTCTTCAAGCAACCTTAGCTCAGGTCCTCGCTTCTACCAAACCTTCATAGCCCCTGATAGGGCCACTGGCTATGGAAGCCACCATGTTAATCTCTAAGGAGTGGGAGAAACAAGAGTGAGAAGCCTCAAAGTCATTTGAGGAAGAGGCCGATGAATATCACGAGCAACCAAAGTATCAGCATCAGACGATCGATAGGGTTACCTACGAGAAGGAAGGAACTGGTTCCTCAGAGAGTGCAGATGAGGAGGAGGATGTTGTTGGTAAGGTCATCATGCAAGCCTTCGAAAATCATCTTGAGGAAGAGCTGGCCCGATAGTCAAAGGGCACTGAGACAGAGGCAGAAGGGTCACCTCTTAGAAAAGAAGGACAACAATAGGAAGATAGTCCAGGAGGAGATATACCTAAGAGTGAGGCTCAGGCGGTCAAGTGCCTCAAAATTGAGCAACTCAAGGAACATGTGCATGAGGTTGAACAAATTGAGGGAAACAAAGGGGGAGAAATAGGAGAGAAAGAAAGTCCCATGCAACAATTATCTACCAAGCCTCCTATTAAGCACCTTATGTTCATCCAGGACTCCGATGAAGAAGAAGGAGATACTACCAAGGAGGAAGAAGGGGCCCCAAAAGATAAGAAAATAGAGGCCTTGGTTGAGAAGGGTGAGGGTGATCATGAATCACCTAAGGGAAAGTATGTCATGCCTGAGTGGTTAGAGAAATAGCTCAAAAGAAAAACACCTGTACTAAAGGACCCAAGGGCAAGACTAGAGGCTATCTTAGCCTAAGCTCATATCACAACTAGAAGAGAGAAGAAGCCTAAAATCAGATCCAAGGTAACATTGGATGCTTTTGGGTCTCAGGCTATACAAATAGCAATGCTTATGGTGGGCCAGGTTGGTGTGAGTTACAACATCTCCACCATTGACTTGGGGACCACCACTAGAGAATAGAAGGTAGGACACTTTGAGGAGTCAGTGGCTACGGTGGTGCATCTGATAAAACAGGACAAGATTTCAAAAGATGAGCTCAAAGCACAAGTGGCCGTCTTGACAGATTACATCCAACAGTGGTCCTCAATTGATGACCTGCCTACCATGTCCACGACTCCAACCCAACTACTGTCCAAAGAATAGATTGATAAGATGGAAAAGAGAAAGAACCTGGAAAAGACAACATAGGGTTGGTTCTGACAAGTCTTGTATTTCGAGAACATGGGAATTAGTCAGGCTATTTGGACAGCCAACAAGTTATTGTATCTACAGTAATCTTTGGAAGGTACAAGAAAGCTCTAAACTGACTTCCCTGTAACATACGACTCTATCTTCCCAAAGATCGAGGCTATTGTTCACTTGCCAAAATCCACATGGAGAAGGAGCTTGCATTCAACAAGGATGATCACTGGTTGATGGATGTGTGGTGGTAGGATTTTGAAAACAAGAAGGGGAGGTTGGAGCAAATAATGAGCAAAGTGGATCCAGACATCAAATGGATCAAAGAGATTAGGGCAGAGTGCACTCGTTATCTCAAGCTGATGATGGAGTGTGATATGCCCAGATTACAAATAGATCTAGAAAAGGTGATACCTTACTTCTAGAAGAATATGGAGGATGTGATGTCTAGTGAAATAACGATGGACTTCATGAGTTTTACCACCTGTTCCTTTGATCAATCAGAGCTATTTAGATATCAGGGTGTAAAGTATGATGAGGACTAGAAGAAGTTGGAAGATAATATGAAGGTGTGGAGCTACCAAATGATGCGGTATGAGATCATTGAGGTAGACAAACTCCATCCAGTCATCTTGAAATTCATGGAATATACAGCATCAAAGAACTTAGAGAAAAACCCTATTGATGATAAAGAGCTCCCCAAAGAGTAGCTATAGTAAAACAACAATCAAATAAAAGAAAAAAATGCTACAATGCCATCACTAGAGGACAAATAGGGAAGTGGAAAAAATGTAATTTTAAATTGTAATATATTGAGGGTTGGTGAAACCCTATTTTGTAATGAATCTTGGCCATTCATTTAACTTTTTGGGCACTATAAATAGGGCTCTCCTCTCATTTACAAAGGAAGTTCAATTTTTTTAAAGACATGTTGCAAAAATTTAAAAGAAAATACATTGATTTGGTACATTTTCTAAGTTTTTCACATGTTACCTGATTCAACCTCCATTGTTAGATACTTGACTTAGATTCGTATAGCTGTTTTAGTTAGTTGTATTCTTGCTCTGATAGATTTTAGAAATTTTGTTCTGTGGTTGTGTAAATTCTTGCGGTGTAGATGCCTTCTTAGTCCATACTTTTTCTTGTTTGCTCATGGTAGATAGCTGTGTAAAGTTAGTCTAGGCTTGAATTCAAAGCTGCTCCACACTTTCACGTGTGTTCATGTATGCATATGGTGAATGAAAGACAAAATATTTGTAGACCTTAGAAGATAGCACAAATTCCATGAGACTGTGAGATTTTTGGTTAAGTGGAATATTGTTTCTAGGAAGGTGTCCATCGTAGGAACTCCATTATCACTATTCACAGTTAGTTCCAGGTCCAAGAACCTTCCATCTTCCTCACTCTTTTTTCCTTTTTCAGAAATAACCTATACCAAAGTTCATTGCACATTATAAAGCAAAAATTGAAGAAACATCAAAGTTTTGGACCGCTGTCCGAACCTAAAGCAAAGTGAAATTCGACCCCCACCTTAGAAATTATTTTTTGTTGTAGATTGATTGGTGAATTTTTGTTACCACCATCAAATATTTTACCTTGGTCATACAAATATTTATGTGCCATTATGAAAGATATCAGAATGGAGTATCAAGCAATAGATGCATTTCCCAATGATCATATTATATATCATAAACAACAGAAATTTGCAATAGAATGCCCAGAATGTCATATAGTAGATATCAAACAGATCAAGTAACAAAAAAGGTTTCTCGCAAGGTTCTTCATTATATTCCCATTATTCCACGTATGCAACAATTATTTAGGTGCGAAAGCTTAGCACAATTGATGGATTACCATACACGGAATAGAAGTGGAGATAACATTCTTTGAATTCCTACAGATGGTTCTACATTTAGGGACATGGAGGAAAAATGGCCACACTTTAAAGAAGAACCTCATAATCTTAGGCTTTCATTGGGAGTGAACAGTGTCAATCCATTTGGAGAGATGAGATCTATTTACTCAGTGTGGCTTGTTTTTGTTATCAACAATAACATTCCTCCATAGATGTCAATAAAGAGGGAGCACATAATGTTGTCAATGATTGTTCTAGGTATTTGTTTGTTTACATCAATTTTCTTTAACGTAGTAGCATCTCATTTGTCTTATTTGTTGCATAATGACTTATATTTTTTTCATTCAATATTCATGTACATTAATTTATATATATTGCAGTAAAATGGTTATAATAATTATGTAATGTTTATGTTCATTCAACTAGGTAAGTACCAAGTGAAAGAATGTGTATATATCGAGCCTCTTATTACGAGTTACTAAAGTTATGGAATGGCGTCACTATGTATGATGTATCCAGACCAATAGGACAAAACAATTTCAATTCATGCAATGCTTGTATGGACAATTCATGATGCCCCAGGGCTAACACATTTTGTGGTATGTTATAACATCGACTACACTTTAACAATATTTAATTTGATGAAGTAGATATCATGAATATTTTTAAAATAATCTATTCATTATATATAATTATAAAAAATTGACATATTTAATCCAATTATATATATCATCTTGCGGTCTTCAAACAAAGGAAAATTTGCATGTCCAATTTGTGGTCCAAAGATGAAATCTCATCGTTCAACAAGTTTAGGAAAGCAGGTGTTTGATGAGTATAGGCACTTCCTCCATAGAAATCATAAGTATCGAACTACTAAAAAACATTTTTTCAATGGGAAAGAGGAGACTACATCAAAACCATGAAGAATGTCACCTCACCTATGGAAGTTGGAATATAATAGAATTAATCATCAAGGTTATACATTGGATCAAATTTTTTATCTATCATATATGATATGTTTTTATTTATATTTTTATATTGTGTTGTGTTTACTCATGTTGTAATTGACAATGATTGTCGTTGTTAATTTGTTTAACTTATATGATTCATGAAGGTCATCAAGGCATTAATGGTCGGCTTCCACAGGGACTAAAAAGTTATCCTAGACAACTTAGTAGGTTGCCTTACTATGAGCAGCTACAAATTGTGCATTTGTTTGATACAATGCATATCAGAAAGAATATAACAGAAACGTTACAAAAAATATTGGATGGAAGGCATGACAAAGAAAAAATTGTCAAAATTTGTAGTGACATTCATGAAGCCAATCATGTAATAAAAAATGTCATTCAATTGAATAGTGATGGAGACAAAATTAATATAAGTGCCCTTCCTTGGTTATTAACAGAGTAGCAAAGCAATGCTATAAAAGAAGTCATACACAAAATTTGAATTCCCACAGGATTTGGTACAAACATAAACAATATAATAACAAAGAAAGGTGAATTTGGGTCAGGGATGAAAATGCATGATTGGCATACCTTTATTAAGGTAATGAAAAGATCATTTTATAATTGTTGCAGTACGTTCTACCTCTATCTCTCCCATACAACTTTGACAACAATGTCAAGCAAGTTATATATGATCTTGGAAAATACATGAGGTAAGTAGCGAGTTTTATTAAATTTGCTATATACATCTTATAATTGCCATTTATTTTACTTGTTATGTAATATATTGTATATTTTTGTTAAATATCGTTAAAATATTTGCGCCTTGAATCACTTGTAGATGGCTATCATCTAAAGAAATCCATAAAGAAGATATAAATTATTGAAGAGAAAAATTCCTCATATAATGTGTGAAATGCAAAAGTGTCTACCTTCAACATTTTTCAATGCACAAGAACACTACCTCATACACCAAGTTGAGGAGATTGAATTGTGTGGACTTGTACACACAAGGTCAATGTGGATGGTTGAGAAGCACTTGAAATTTTTGAAGGCTTTGGTTAGACAAAGAGCACATCCTGAGGGTTCTATGGTGGAGGGATATATGGTATACCAGACCATGGTGTACATTAGTGAATATCTTCCTAAGTTTGCAACAAAGATCCATTTAGATAGCATTTGAGATCCCAAATCCATTAACAAATTCAAAGGGGAGTACCTGTTGGGGAAAGGTAGATTGAGGAAAGTGAGAGGTAATTATAAGATGGTGATGGAGATTAATTGGAATGTATTTTAAATATGATTTTTATGTATATTGTACTTATTTAATTTTTAATCTTCAATATACATGAATTATAAATTAAGGTCGTGTACTATGGTATTTAACTAATTATACGTCATCTATGAATTTCAATTTATTTTGGTATAGTTGGTCGAGAGTGGGATGCACTACATTTGTACATCGCCAACAATCTTGATTTGATGACAGTATGGATTGAATGATGTCAACAATCTGGTCACACATTAACATGGGAAGGTGTGGCTTCATTGGTTAAAGAAGCTCATCGTAATGGAGATTCCAATGTTACAAAAAGGGAAATTGATTTAGCATATGGTTTAAGAGATAAACAGGTACGTATAAATATATTAATCACCCATATTATTTAATTATTTTCAATTATATTGATGTATATATATCTTGAGATTGTTTTCTTTGCATACATTTGGCCAAGAATAAATATGTTTATCAACTGACGATATTGCAATAATTTTTACATGTTTGACATATTGCAGGTGAAACACCACAAGGCTATGTGGTGCAATGGTTGTAAATATCAAATCAAAATGTTGGATGACATGAAGAAACTTGTGATTTTGGTATAATTCGGTCTTCGAGGTGACTAATGTTTCATCTAGAAGCGACATACATCCAAAGTCTCAGAAAATTGATACTATGGGATTTTGGATGATATACTTGGGTGTGACTTTAAGTCCTTGATAATTTTGTTAAATTAGTCCTATGGTATAGGCTACGATTGAATGAAAATGATCCTGAGAGAACTGTTATTGAACATGATAATGGATTTACCATGGTTAATACAAGGTTGATTGAGTGAGTTGGAAATGAGCCCTATGTTCTTCCAAGCCAATGTGAGTGGTATTTTATTCAGAGGTTCCAGGTAAACCGAGTTGGTCATTTGTTGTTCGAAATGACAGTCAAGAGGAAGTCGTATAAAAGTATAATGTGGTGGAAGAAGAAGATACCAAAGAACTAGAGATGATGTGAAAGATGATGATGGGATCAACGGTTCAGTTGATGATCTCCATGTAACTGAGAGATGTTGAAAGGAGGAACTAGGCGATGATGATGTGGAGTTAATGTTCATGAGATGACATCCGTGTGGATGATGAAATTATTGGCCGATATAGGCGACTGATGATGATATGAAAAATCCTTACAATGTTGAATCTAGATCAGATGATACAGACAAAGAGTTGGATGAAGAAGAAGATCAATGACATTGAAATATATAAGTTACTTCATTATATTATCTATTTGATATTAATTTCTTGATAGAATTATATTTGACTTATGTGGTTACATAATTAATTCATGATGTGTTTAATTTTTATGCCATTACATAATTAATTTAATGATGCACTTTTTAATGTTTGAAAGGTCACAAAATTAAAACATTTTAATAGTGATGTTAACAACCTTGAAATTAGTGTGTTTTATGTTCCATGTGATCATAAAAGATTAAAAATTCAGTTGTAGAGGTGGTTGTTCAGTGGTTGACTTGTATGTTGGTTATTTTTACAATGTAACCAGGTTTGTCTTCTAATCTACCTAAGCAATTATCAATTCCAATCGAAGGTAGCTTGAAGGACACGGACCAACTAACGAGGACTTTCAAAAGCCTTATTACGCCGGACTCTACAAGACCCGGGTGATCCCTTAATGTGTTTAACCTTGCGCCATTATTATAACAACATTAACAATAGCGGATGATCTCATAATAGCTCAACCGCGATAAAGATAATATCAACTAAGGTAGTACGTTCATGAACCAGTATCCAACTATCACGGGCGTGAGACAACTAAACCTAATCCGTGTATAAAGATAGTCCATTTCTGTTTTACCAATTTTGGCAACAGCTCGAGCGAGAACAAACAAATCTTGGACTTACGAATAATTACAACTTAGATCAGTACCATATATCCATTGTAGGAGTCAAATTCATAAGCATCTAGAGGTTTATAATAGATTTAATACATCACATATAAGATCCTTGACAATATTGTATTACAATTTCATCAATGTGCATTCTAACCTAGGACTACTTATCAAATCCTTATACAGCACATATTTGCCTATAATCTCATTCAAGCATTTTGATTAATTCCTTGAATTAAAGCTAAAATAGAATTATACACACCACAATAGTGAGATGGATAAAACAAACCTTAGTTATTTCATTCAAAGTTCAGATATGCATGTACAATGGAGAAACAAGAGATTGAATTTTCATTTCAACTCAATTGCTAGTACTATTATACAACATTAAATCTCTATGAACTCAAAACCTATTACATAATGACTCAAAACCTAAATTTCATTTCTCTAAAATCATCACACTTTACAATTCACTCTACAACTGCACCTAGACTCGACAAAAGTTATCTAACTTGCTAATCTGTACTTCTGGCCTTGAAATCCTTCTTATAGAAAATGAAGGAGCAAACAAGCACCAGGCCAAAAAGTACACGTGTCACCAGTCAATTGGAGCACTTGGTGATATTCCAAAATTTGAAAAATATTCTTGTTCAAAAATCGTTACAACAGCAATCATTCTGGAGCATATTCTCATTCATCATGTTGGCGGAGGAAGATTGATGCAATAACAAAAAACCAAGAAAAATGCACGCCAAGAAAGTCATCCATACAAAATTGGAAATGTTGTAACCACAACATCTGATTTGCCACATGTCGGTAGCCCACTCTTTTTACTCATCATCATTCAAATACTTAGCCACCCACCTCTGGTATTCTTCGTCAGTTGGCCAGCCAAAATCAATCACCTCTTTGACCTTTGTACTATACGGAAAATACTTTACCACTACCTAATTAGCATCTCTTTCAAAAGATTCCAAAAATGAGCCAGTACTAATAATCTTATCCATACAATTTACCAACAAATCATAATCTGAGTCATCACAAATTATTTTAATTTGATTATTGATGACTTTACTTGCTTGATCCTGCCATTGTTGGAGTGTTTTAATTTCCCTGTGCTCATCAGTTATATCAGGTAATAGTGTGTTACCCCAATCATTGAAGTTCTTTACCAACAACTCCCTAATCTTCCTACTTAGATCATCTGGTAAGGTCTGAAAATTTTGCAATGATTTAACTAATATATAAGTAGGCTTCAATGATTGGGGCATGTTATTTGCATCAAACCTTGAGGCTTTAGTCATAACATCTAGATTATTTTTCCTAGGGATCCAATTTTGAATTATTGGAATCACTATCCCTGATCCCTATCAATATTATTTTTTGCTTCAGATAGAAAAGAATACAAAGAATGTATAGAGGGCAGTTTATTATACACCTTTTCATTTAAATGCTCCAAAACAAGAGTAACAATTTCTTTTTCTTTTGAAAGAAAACCCTCCTCTTTTACCCTTAGTGATGTTTGTAATTGATCAATTTCTTGCATGAGCTGCCTCTTTGTTGGATCAATAGAGCACTTTGTTTGTTCATCGACTTGTTCTAGAGGAGGGGTAAAAATGATAAATGGCTATTCTTGACAAATCCTCAATAATCCGGCGGCTGCATTCCTGAGGTAAACTGAGTGGCTTGGGTTCTTTGTGGTCTGCAGCCCTCTTTATTAATCTCCTTTGAAATTTTGCAGATTGTATCGGCAATATGCGGCTTTCTTTCCTTGTGAGAGCCAGTACTTAAATAAGCCAGTCTCATGTTATTCTTCATTTGAAGGCAAAGGTTTGTAATGTTGCTTAACTTCTTCTTAGAATCTGAAAGGATTGCTTGGACTCATAATGGCTTTTAAAACCCAGCGCATGCCGATGTACCATTAGGAAAAATCAAATTACCATTCAATTCACTTCCAGTTGTCTTCCTTCTTCGAAATTGTGTTTTTGAACTCTTCCATTAGTTCAGCTTTCCATGTCCATTCTCGATGGAGCCTGTTATGCCTTAGTTCTCTTCTCTCCTTGCATTTATTGTGATATTCCTCAAATTTCATCCTCGATGCCAATTGCAAGAATACAGGAGTATTTACAAATGCATTGTCATCTAAAAACTCCTTGCAAGCCTCCATTCTTGCATTCTACACAATCTTACCCTTCATATCCAAATAAGATAGAACCAATTTAGCTGACCTAGGAGGGGACAACATACCAACCTGCATGTCTTCATTAGTAACAATAATTTTATTTGTGAGATCCTCGGGTAGGTGATCAGTTCTTTGCCTCTTAGGGCTTGGCTCAAGTGGTGATGATGGGGGAATACGCTCTTGTGAAGATTTTAATTCAATAATTTTGATAACCCTAGGTACTTTGAATTTTGGGCCTGGTTGTGAAGGCGCCTTCATTATTTTCTTCCCTTTTTTTTCTACTTCTTCCTCATCACTTCAGTATCCCTTTTCCTCCTATAGATGGGCTATCTTTCTGTAGGCTGACATACTGGCCTTGTTTCAATTGGCATATCACTTTGTCCTCGCATATCCAGACTTAGCCTTAAATTTATCTTTTTGGTTGTCAAGGTTTCCATTATCTCCTTGAAATTCTTCATTAAAATATCAATTCTCTTGTGGTATGGAGTGAATTCCATCAATAGATCATACGTCAGATCCATTTCATGCACAATATCCAATAGCTTACTAAAAGCTATCCACTTTTATTTGTTCAATTCCTGTCTATTTAAATCAAATTCATTCCTAATTAGGTCCTTAGGGAAATTGAACTCATGTGCAAATTTTCCACCTTTTATTCTTTGTCTGAAAAGAGAAAAAAAACCTTTAAGATCATGTTGTCGCCTTGGACCAAATCTCAAATGGTAATCAACAAATAATTTGTCAAAATGTGTCCAGCCTCCCTTTGAAAATGTAAACTCAGACACTATTGTATAATCAGGGAATAATTTTCCCTTCCACTTTCTATTTAGGTTATCTTCATGAATACACCCCATCTGCCACATAACTTCAGCAAACCATAGTCTTGGTGGCACATTGTATGGTAGTATGTGAGGGGTTCCTTGAAATCCATATATTCTCAGGACAGTGCTGACTGGATATGGGATAATGTCACCCCAGTTATGTAAAACCCTCAATTCTGGTTTCCACTCCTTCGGCCTAAGGAAATCATGCAGTTCTTCAGGGATCCTAGGTACATTTACCATCAATCTAGCCCTCAATCTTGCAGTAAAACAATTATCAAATTGCACATAACTAGTGCTTTCCTTATTATAGGACAAATCTACAGCCCATATCTGTACTGACAATCTTTCTCAATTAATTGATTGTCTTAAGTTCATCTTCTCAGCAAAGAAATCAGCATTCTTAAACAAGAACATATGCATCAACATGGAATACCAAAAGAATTGAATACTAGTATCACCATTTTGCAGCTTTGACAGTCCTTCATCTATCCTATCCACCAAAAAAGAAGCAAATTCATATGTTACAGAGAAGTTAGGGTGTTGTATTTGCACCCCCATGAACATGTATGCAAATGACATTACTGCACCAGGGTTGAAACCTAGAATCTGACATAGTGAATAGAAAGTAGCCAGGAAAGGCTTTCAAAAACAATTCAATCTGAAGGGTTCCTAGTCACTAGGGGTGATGTGAAATTGTGAACCCCCTGCCTTAACTAGATGAGGTGGAAACAACTTAACCCTAAAAAGAGATTTCAATTTTGTATACTCCTGCTTCATTTCTTCAAGATTAATAGGAACCAAGTCATCACTTAGCTCACTCAAATCAAAATTTTGTTGGATAACATCTCCGTTAATTTCCAATAGAACCCCTCCATCATTATCTCTGATTACTCGTGTGATAGTGTCATATCTTTTGGTCACTACTCTAAGTAATTCCACATCAGGGAACACATTTGGAAAAACTAGCTTTCCCATGTCGTACATCCATCCATTTGAAAAAGGATGAGGAAAATTCCTCTGTCCATACCATAATCTGAACATTTCTAAGCCTGTGAGTGGAACCCTAGCATCAGGAATGTTGGAATTATTACACACCAACCCCTCCCTTAGGATTTTCCCTCACATCAACACCAAACCTTTCCTTCTCTCATTTGTTGATAATGGAAATTGATCTAGGAAATCATCGTACAAGTTTCTTTTCAAATACTCAATTTGGCCAGAGTGCTGCTTGGTTGGCGCCATTTTAGACAAACTAGGGTCTCACTACAATGTTACACTTGAAGTGGCTATGACTAAGTAGAGATAGGAAATTACAAAGTAAAAATACCACAATTCCTCACAATTTATGATTAAACAATAGCCCTAATAAAATATTTTAATGAACTTAGTGAAAAGCATAGCAAACCCCCCTTTCCAAAATTTAGTGCAGAATAACTTGGAAACAGAGAAAATTAACTCATGGATTTTTTCGCACAAACTCCATTTTTTGGCAGTAGCTGCTTGCAATTTCACCTTTGGCTTTGAAACTATTTTCACAAAATACTTGGATGCTTTGTGATACAAATGAGAGGAGTAAATTGATTTTATGTCAATCAAATTCCACCAATGGATGTCTCATCCGCCATTAAAGCTCACTCATTGGCCATACAGATAAACCAACCGCGGTACATACATATTTAAATTTGAGCCATTGATCGCCGGTTTGATCAAATCATCGACGACCATCTTGAAAACGGGGCTGACATAATGCGCCAACATGGCGTCACGGGGCCACTATGTCATGCAGCAAAGGGAATGCCATGTGGTGGTTACTTTGTTATATTTTTTTAATCCTTTTGATTTATCGACCATTGGGATGGCGGTTGTCGATCTTTTTACCATAAAGCACGCTGTAAAATGGTTTGTACATCTGCACTTTCCGCTGCACCGGCCGGCGACTTATCCCTTAAAATCATGCTTTATCATTGAAATAAAACAACGTGCATCTTACAAAGTGCAGTAGTAATCCCTCCACAGCAACCCATTTAAAGCTGGCAACACTTTCTTCACTTCTTAGAGCTTCATTAGATGAGACGTGGCGGGCACCCAGCGACATCGATCCAAAATTCAATAGCGGGATCGTGAACGAGTCTCTAGATCTTGAAGAGCGACTCATCAATGGTCTGCGATTTCATCGCTTTATGAAAGGGCATGGCACCTATGATATAGTGATCCTGTAATCGATGGCGGGATAGCGAGGGGCATCCATTGATCTTGATCGCACCGCAATCACCAACCATATGGATTTAATCTGCAGGCGACTTTTCTAGTGAGATTATAACATATGGAGTGGATTTAGAACAGTGCATCACGAAGAACACTTTAGTAATCCGCCCCCTAATACATTTAAAGTTGGCTAGTGTTTCCTTTACTCTTTAGGCTTCATCGGATGAGACACGTGGCACCCGCCCATGATTTCGCAATCAACCCAAGCACCATAGCGGGATGGCGGGGAACGACTCAGAGCAAATGGTAGTTGGTCGGTGATAAGCTCAAATTTAATCCCTCAGATAGGACATGTGGCACCCACTCATGATTTCGTGATCCTTGAATTCCTGATTACAAGATGGCGGGCACCATTGATATCTATAGGAAATAGATCAATGGCAGCACTAAATTAACCCTTTCAAAATAAAACATTCATTAAAAGGAGAAGTAGGCATTACTAGGTGGACGACAAATAAAAAATGTATATTTATAGAAGAAAAATAAAATAAATCTACAATTTGTTTTATAATTTCACTTTTAATAAGCAATGCAAGTTGTTCATTGTATTTGATCTGAATACATAGATTGTTAATTTTGAAAAGACAATACATGTTTCTTATTTGTAACAACTTGTCTTATTTTTGGATATTGTTTACGGTATTACATGTCACCATTTGAAAAATTTCAAGATTATTATTAAGTTGTTATAATATCAACATTGTTGCTAAAACATAGTAGACACAACAAATAAAAACATGACTATTCTTGCACATTTGGCAGGAACTTCAATGCTCTGCAGCTCTTGTTAGTTTTTGGATATCATCATAATTAATAAATTTAAAACTTATCAACTTCAAGTATTTTATATTTTGTATGTACAAATGAAAAAAATACAATATAAAGAATACTTTTAAATTTAAATTTTAGTCTTTGATTGTTGAATTATTTTAAAAGGATAATGTACTTCTATTTAATATTTAATTCATTTATATCACATAATCATTATAATTTAATTAATTATGAATTTAATAATTAAGTAATAAATATTCAATGAATTTTAGAAAATAGAATTTAGTTTAATTTTAAAATGAAATTTATGTTTTTAAATATTGTGTTGATTTGATTATTTATTTGCTTTATGATTGGTTATTCAAATTTAAAGAACAACACAATTCAACTCAAAAATATAAAAATAAGCATGTAAAATATTTTATGATTTTTTGAAGTTGGAATTTAATATGATTTTAAAAAATGAAATCATTTGGATGCAAAGAAATAAAAAAAGGTTATTTTATATATTTTTTCATTTCTTAATTTATTCTCAAATTATAATTATTTATTAGTGAATTATTTTGAAAATAATATTTAGTTTTATTTAATTATATTAAATATAGTAGAATGATCAACCAGTATACCAATGCATTGCAAATAATCCCCACATACACCAAATCAAACCTTTACAGATGTATACATTAGATAGGATGTAGTTTTATTTAATTTATTTATATTGAATAATTAATATAATATATAAACTAATATCAAGAAATAAATAACCTTAACCCCAAGATTTATACTAGAACTCTAATTGAACCCTAAACCTAACCCTAATTCAACCCTAACTATAGGATTTAATTACGGTTAGGGTTAGAGTGAGAATTTAATTATGGTTAGTGTTAGGGTTAGAATTAGAGTTTAATTAGGGTTAGGGTTAGGATTCAATTATGATTATAGTTAGGGTCAATCTATAAGCTAATATTAAGATATTCAGAACTCTAACCCTAACCTAACCTTAATCTCCATCCTATAATGCTAATTAAACCCTAATTGAACCCTAAAAATAAGGTTCAATAAGAGTTAGGGTTAGGGTTTAACAAGTAGGTTTATGGTTGGAATTAGGGTTCAATTACCTAGTTAGGAATATAATTTAATTAGTGTTATGATTAGGGTCAAGTTCAAGTTATAGTTAGGGTTTATTTATGCTTATTTTGGTTAATCTTACAATTGGGGTTTAACTACAATGCTAATTGAACCCTAATTTAACCCCAACAACAAGGTTCAATTAGAGTCAGGGTTCAAGTTCAATTAGGGTTAGGGTTGGCATTCAATTAGTGTTATGATTAGAATCAAGTTCAAGTTACAATTAGGGTTCAATTAAGGTTTAATTAGAGTTAGGTAAATATGGTTAATTAGGGTTAAGGTTAAGTTCATTTAGTTAAGAGTTCAAGTATGAGGTTCAATTAGAAGTTTAATTGGGGTTATGATTATTGTTTAAATAGGGTTAGGGTTAATGTTAAGTTAGGATTAAAATTATTAATCTAGAATGAAACTTGAAGCTAAGGTTGAGCTATGGTAAGTGGTAGAGTTATGCTTAGGGTAGGGTTTAATAAAGGGTAGGGTACAATAAGGGTATAATAATATTGGTTAATTTTTTAGAATTAACATTATACTAGATGCCAATTTGGTTTAAAAGACCCCTTGTTAAAGCCCACAAGACATTTATTTCTATATACCTTAGATATTGTTCATATTTATTATCATTGTGTTTGACCTCATGAGAATGCTTCAGAGTAAAGTACACCTTGCAAATCCACCTACACTAGGAGAACCATTCAATCTCTCAAAATTTTACTGTTATTCTAGAATGATTATCAAATTGGATATGTCCAAAGCCTTTAATAAGTTGACTTGGCAACTTTTATACTGTATATACCTCTTGTCAACTTCAACCAGGGGAGTACTAATTGCATAATGAATTGTCTTCTTTTTCAATTCGATTAATCATCCCCCATAGGGTCTTCTTCATAAATTAGGGGATTAAGTTAAAGAGACCCATTATCATGTTTTTTTTCCATCAAAATGTTAGAGGCCCTTAGTGTAGAACTTATACTAGCTAGTATGTTACAAAAATTTACATGACTTCCAATTCTAGCAACACAAGCCAGTACATAGTGTTTGCAGATGTTACCTGACTTACAAGATAGATGAGTTTCTAAAGGAGATGCAAATAAAGACAACTTTTCAATTTTTTTTAGTGTCCAGTGTGGAGTATCTAAAATTAGGGTTCAATTAGGGTTATGATTAGAGTTATGAATCTACAATTAGGGTTCAATTAATGTTCACTTAGGGTTTCTTTCTTGGGAGAAGTTTATTGTATGGTACAAGTGTATTTTATAAAATTAATATGTCAAGAATTACAGATAATTACTACATGGATTTTTCATATGGTATTAAATTGTAGATTAAAATTGATAATAGATTTCCTTCCTTCTTTGCATTATAAGTTACCATAATATATGGCCTTCAAATTTACCT
>VDFB02281492.1:653264787-653303990 GCA_007258455.2 Sequoia sempervirens
AGTGATGGAACTTCAAAGTTTTGTTCTGAGTGTTCTATTTTATAAAAACAACACATATGGACTAATAGTTGAACACAAAAATGGACCAATAGTTGAACACTATAACTTTTTGAAAATCCTTCACATTTAATGGGGAAATACATGTTATTTATTGTGCTAACCTTTTATATTTGTAATAGGACAAACTATTAATATAAAATTATCCAATGCTTGTACTGATTGAACTTCAAATTTTGTTCCTAATGTTTCACTCATGCCCTACCTTATGTCACTGGGCTTTCATGGTGTTGGAAAATTTCTTAGGGCTAGGGTTTTAGCTTTGTCTTCATCTTAAACCCTTGTGTTTATGTAATGCCTTGCTCAGGATCTATTTCACCATTACCTTTTTTGAAGGTTTTTAAAAACATCTTATGCCCATCATTCCATCTAGGCCTGGTCCCTTTGGTCTTAATATTTTATTTCCTTCATGGGTTTTATTTTCCTAAGTCCTAGTTGGCCCTGTGCTGAACGCTTTTAAAAAAACTTATGTCATTGTTTTCCATCCACCTAGTAATGTCCCCTTGCCCTTTAATGAATGTTCTATTTTTTAGAAGGATGAAATTTGCACTGCTGTCAATGAAAATTCCTTCAAGATCAATGGTTGCCCGCCATCCTGTGACCAAGAATTGTAGGATGGTGATATCATGGGCGGGTGACACGTGTCCCATATGTGGATCAAATTTGCATGACTATTCATCAACTATCCTTGATTTGAGCCTTTCCTCGCCATCTCGCGATGGTGCTTTGGTTGATTGTGAAATCACGGGCGGCTGCCACATGGACTATACAAGGTGAGGCCCGAGAAAATTTTCCATCCGCCTAGTAATGTCTCCTTTCCATTTAATGATTTTTTTATTTTTTAGAAGGATGAAATTCACGCTGTTGTCGATCAAAATGCCTTCAAGATCAACGGTTGCTTGCCATCCCATGATCGAGAATTGTAGGATCGCGATATTGCAGGAATGCAACATGTGTCCCATCTGGGGATCAAATTTGTATGACTGTTCATCGAGTGATGGTGCTTTGGTTGATTGCGAAATCACGGGTGGCTGCCATGTGGACTGTACAAGGTGGGGCCCGAGAAAATTTTCCATCCACCTAGTAATGTCCCCTTTCCCTTTAATGAATATTTTATTTTTGAAAAGGATGAAATTCGCATTACCGTCGATCAAAATGCCTTCAAGATCAATGGTTCTTGCCATCCCGTGATCGAGAATTGTCGGATGGCGATATCATAGGAGGACAACATGTGTCCCATCTGGGGATCAAATTTGTGTGACTATTCATCCAATGTACTTTGATCTGAATCATTCCCCACCATCCCATGATGGTGCTTTGGTTGATTGCAAAATCACGGATAGCTACCACGTGGACTGTACAAGGTGGGGCCCGAGGAAATTTTCCATCTACCTAGTAATATCCCCTTTCCCTTTAATGAATGTTTTATTATTCAGAAGGATGAAATTCACGCTTCCATCGAGCTTAATAAGTTTTAATAATTTTTAGTCATTTTAAAGATTTTTATTTTTTGATAAAGATAGGTATATTTAGACTTTAGATGGCTTATGTACAATTATGCATATTCTTTTATTTATTATATTTTTGAAATATCATGTTATTCTTGATTAATCACATTATTTGTTTGTCATTTTTATTTGTTTTGTTGAAAAATATTTTATCTTTACTTTACATCTATGATAATTTTAAAATTATCTAATTTAAAAATTATAAATAAAAACTTATTTTTATTAATCTCTTGAAGTACCTAGGTCCTAATCTTTTGTAGATTAATAACTATCTAAATAGCTATTTCTTTCCTTTATTTCTATAAATGTGTCTCATGTCTCTATTGAAATTTATGAGATGTGTATGTAATTCTTAGCACAACACTCTTAGAGATTAGGATTTATTTTCACCTCTATATCTATTTTCTTATTGTTCCTATTAGTGGCTAATTAAATCTTCATTGAAAACCTACAAAGAGCTTGGGTCCTTCAATCTCAAAGCTTGTCTAATTTCTTGATGAGAAACATTCACATTGATTCCCAATATTGTGCTCCAATTGCATGATACATTTATAAAATGCACTTGGTAATTTAGTAGGTGGTTGAAATATTAGAGTAACAAAAAATGATTCTTTTCATTTTTGGCACATGATTGGCCATTTTTTACTATGTTAAATTTTTATTTTCACTTTTATTTTCATGGTTTTCATGTTGTCAAATTTTCATACATTTCTTAGTCTTTTTAAAAAAATAAGTGAAGGTTCTATTAGTGTCCCCAATCTTGCTAAATATCATGTATAGAGAAAGTACAATATATAAAGTACCAATTATAGAGTATAACAACAAAATGAATTTAAAAATTACTACATAGAAACAACGTTTAGAATAATTCAAAATAGAGATACCATTCTAATACAAATACTATGTATAGAAACCCTATATATGTAGCCACACTTTCACCCTCAAAATTAATAGAATAAATTCTCATGTACATTTTTTCTATAATGAATTTAGAGAATAAATTATAGATTTAAATTCAATAATGAATTTAGAAAATATTAAATCAATCAAAATTGTTTCTATTATCCAAAATACTATATAAGTAAATCTTAAGCTCAATCTTAAGCCTAACAATAACCCTAAGTGAACACTTATCCTAATTCAACCTTAACCCTAATTTAGCCCAAACCATAACCTTAACCCTAACCCTAATTGAACCCTAACCCTAATTAAACTCTAGCCCTGATTGAAATCTAAACCTAATTAAACTCTAGCCGTAATTGAACCCCAACCCTAACCCTATTTGTTCCTAACCCTAGTATCTCACAAATACAGGATCAAGACCTTGCCAACTCTAGTAAACCTTATTGGATACTAATAAATGCTACCTTATCTTTCATTAAGGTATAAATATTTTGTTATACAACATGCACCTTGAAAATTGGAGATAGGCACTACAAAAAGAAGGTAAACACTAATGAAAATGGTCAGTGGTATTGTGGAAGATGTGATAAAACTTTCCCTAAATGTGATTATAAATATATACTTCAATGAAAAGTGGAAGACCATACTTCATTCACTTGGATTACAACTTTTGAAGAAGTGGCAGAAGAAATTATGGGTGTAACAACAAAATAATTGAACATTTTGAAGCATGAAAAACAATATGATGTTAAGTTTTCACACATTATAGAAAAGGTCCTTTTCAACATATATATCTAAGTTAGTTAATGCCATTTTTTCATGATATACTTTTTTGATGTTGTCAATACTAAATCTAATGATTGATGAATATTTTTACTTTTAAACTTATTGTTCTTAGTTGATTGTTGTTATAGACAAGTTGGTATGATTTCAAATTTCAATGTGTACCCTTATATATGGGAATTGAGATAAACAATGACACAAACAATAATGAAATCAAATTGATTGCTTTCCAAATTCATATTCATGAAAATGTAAGCATTTTTTCAAGTCAATATAGGTATTTTGATAAAGATAACTCTCAACGTGTTTTACATATATTATTAATTAATATAGGTATGCTAGTTAATTAAATTATTAACTATATTTTATTTGAATTATATATTGAATTGTTAAAATATGTAAAAATCTTAATACTAAATATATAGGAAAATGGTTTAAAAATTATATATTTTTCAAAAAATAAAATATTAATATCTGATGCAAGAGCATCCAGTGGTGTAAGGGAAATTTTGCATCACCCAAAAATAGTTAAATTTCAAGTTTCTTAGTTTTTAGATGTTTTTACATTTTTGGATACCCTTTTTTTCATAATGAAATTCCCAATTTATGGTTTTTATTTTCTATTCCTTGGTTAAAAGATATTGCAGTTTTAGTTTCTTAGATTTGCACCTAAAAATCTTTCGAGTTGGATTTGAGGCACTTAGAGCTTCTTAAATGGCCCCAAAACTTTTTGAAATCAACATAGAAAATTTTGAGCGTGTTTTTGACTTTGAGACCTTTCCAACGGTTCAAACGGTTTGCGAATCAGAGCCCCGAATTAAAAGTTATGGCCCCGGGAAGTTGGCGCACTTTCTAGAAGATACAATTGCAAATGTTCTTTTAAAATTTGAACTTCAATTTGTAATTTTTGGCACCAAACCACCTAAACTCAAATTTTAATGTTGTTTTGGCTCCAAACTAAAGAGGAGCTCTATTTATGGGTGGGTTTCTAATATTTTTTGGTAACCTTTTGGGGGACAAGCTCGCATATTGTGAAAGGGTTATTTTGTAGCTTTTTGTAGCTTGCATGTGTTGTAGAACTTGGGGATTTGAGATCCTTTGCATGTAAGAAGCTCCATTTTATGAATAATAAAATTATTCTCTTGTTTGTGGGTCATTTTTTGTGTCTCGAGTTGCACCATCATCAAGTGTTATCAGAGCGGGTTTTCTTGAGTGTGTGGACAAATCGCCGATCGTGAGGCAGTTCGCACCAGGACCGTGGTTGTGGGTCAAGGTCAAGAAAGATGCCTTCAAGAGTGATGCTTGGTAGGCATGGTGGTGCCAGAGGTGGTCGAGGTAGTAGAGATGATGGTGGAAGAGATGCACTGGCAGCCCTCCAGAGACAGATTGATGTGTTACAAGAGCAGTTGAGAAGAGGGTTAAACCCGAGGGAGGAAAGTGAGGATGAAGGAGAGGAAGAAGGTTCAGATGTAGAAGAGGAAGAAGAATCAATTGATCATGACCAAATGCAGCTAATAAGGGCCATTTTGAAGATCGGGAAAATACCCAAAGCAGAAGTCCCCAGTTATTCTAAAAGTCTGAACTCGGAAGAGTTGATCGATTGGATCAACGAGATAGAATAATATTTTGAGTATGAGGAAATAGAAGATCCAGATCAGGTTAAGTTTGCAAAAGTGAAGCTAAAGGGCCATGCTAGTATTTGGTGGAAAGAGGTCCAGTTGGAAAGAAATCAAAGAGGAAAAGTCAAGATCACTAGATGGGATCACATGGTAGATAAACTAAAGAAGCAGTTCATACCAATGGACTATGAGTTAGATCTATTGAAGAAATTGCAAGGGTTGAAGCAAGGAAGCAGATCTGTGAAAGAATATACTAAATATTTTCACAAGAAAATCATTAGAATGGGTCACACAGAGGCCAATAAGGAGAAGGTAGCACGATATCTTAATGGGTTACGACCAAGCATTCAGGAGGAGTTAAGCTTAGTCACAATGACCACCATTGAGGATGTGTATCAGTTTGCTCTAAAGGTGGAAGATAAGTTGAACAAAAGATTTGATGGAAAGAAAAAAGGACAAGGAGGTGAAAGCAGAAGGGGCAATGGTAGACCTTCAAGAAGCCAAAATGATGATGAAAAGAAAAGTGAAGATGTGGGTACTAGCCGAAGCCAAAGGAATGACAACTTCTACCACCCTCATAATCAAAACAGTGGTGATCAAAGAGGTAGAGGACGAGGGAGATATGGACAAGGATTTGGAAGAGGTGGTTTCAGAGGAACATGTTTCCAGTGCGGTGAAGAAGGGCATCGAGCCTATGAATGTCTACAACACCAAGGAAGGGAAGACAAAAGGTCAGAAGGTCATGGAAGGGTTGCACATGCAAATGATGTTGAAAGGGGAGAAGCCCTAGTGATTAGGAGAGCCCTAGTGACTGAGGAAAAGGAACCAGAACAGAGGAAGAATCCATTTTGCACAAGGTGCAAGTGTGAAGGAAAATGTTGTGATGTCATTATTGACGGTGGGAGCACCGATAATCTAGTGTTAGAGGAGATGGTCACAAAGTTGAGGCTAAAGAAGGAAAGGCACCTGCGTCCATATCGAATTGCCTGGTTACAGAAAGACCTCAAAGATTTGGTCAATGAGCAGTGCCTAGTAAAGTTCAAGATTGAGAGCTACTATGATGAGGTACTCTGTGATATCATCCACATGGATGCATGTCACATGTTGTTGGGGAGGCCATGGCAGTTCAATAGGCGATCTGTACATGATGGCCATGCAAACACTTATTCCTTGACAAAAGATGGGGTTCGTCACAATTTGAAACCCCTAAAGGAGACCAAAGAAAAGGTATGCAGTAGCTATGCTAGAATTTGTTATGTAGATGGAGGAAAATTTTTAGAAGGTATGAAGCATGTCCATGTGTGCTATGCATTGATTCATAGAGTGAATAATGAGGATAGTGAGAAGGTTCCAAAAGAAGTTTCTAGGATGTTGGATGAGTTTTAGGATATTGTTTCTGATAATGTACCTGAGGGTTTACTACCAATAAGGAAGATCAGTCATTAGATTGACTTGATTCCTAGAGCTAGTTTGCCAAATAAGGTAGCTCATAGAATGACTCCAGCAGAAAATGAGGAGTTGAACAGATAAGTTCAAGAGTTGTTGAGAAAGGGTTTGATACGGGAGAGTTTGAGTCCATGTGCAGTACCTACAGTACTAGAATGAAAGAAGGATGGGGAGTGGAGGATGTGTACAGATTCCTAAGCCATAAAAAGATAACAATCAAGTACAGATTTCCCCTACCAAGGATGGATGACCCGATGGACTGTTTGAGTGGAGCTCAGTACTTCACAAAGATTGATCTGAAGAGTGGATATCACCAGATTCACATTCGAGAGGGAGATGAATGGAAGACTACCTTCAAGACCAAATAGGGCATGTACGAGTGGTTAGTCATGCCTTTTGGGCTAACCAATGCACCGAGCACATTCATGCGGCTCATGAATGAGGTACTAAAAGAATTTCTGGGAAGTTTTGTTATTGTGTATTTAGATGATATTTTGATTTTCAATAAGACATTTGATGAGCATCTGATGCATATTCGGAGAGCCTTTGAAAAGTTAAGAGAAGAGAAGTTGTTGATTAATCTGAAGAAGTGCAGTTTTGTGAAGAGGGAGTTAGTGTCCTTGGGGTTTGTTATCTTAGCAGAAGGTCTCAAGATGGACCCAGAGAAGGTAAAGGATATTTTGGAATGGCCTACCCCAAGAACTACTATCAAGGTGAGATATTTCCATGGTTTGGCTAGTTTTTATAGAAAGTTCATTAGAAACTTCAGTAGTATTTGTGGACCCCTGATTGAAACAATGAGAGGGGATAGAAAAGAATTCAAGTGGAGCACTGGAACAGAAAAAAAATTTGAACTGTTGAAGCAGAAGGTGACAGAGCAACCTGTTCTAGCCCTCCTAGATTTCAACAAGGTGTTTCAGGTGGATTGTGATGCCAGCGGTTGTGCCATTGGAGCAGTATTGAGCCAAGAAGGTAAGCCCATTGCCTATTTCAGTGAAAAGTTAAATGATGCCAAGAGAAATAATTTTGTATATGATTAGGAGTTTTATGCAATAGTTCAAGCATTAAATAAATGGAGACATTATTTATTTCTAATGGAATTTGTTCTATATATTGATCATCAGGCCTTGCAGTACCTAAATAGTCAGGGAAAATTAAATCAAAGGCATATGAAATGGGTAGAGTTTTTGCAAAGTTATACCTTTATTTTGAAACATAGGAGTGGGTTGCAGATGCCTTAAGTAGGAGGCATACATTGATGACAAAGATGCAGATTGAAGTGGTTGGGTTCAATGAACTCAAGACACTGTATGTAGAAGATGTTGAATTTGCAGAGGCTTGGAAAGCTTGTAAGGAACCTGTTACAATGGACAGGACAAGGTGGTTGGATTTCATAATCTAGGATGGCATGTTATTTAAGGGAAGTCAATTGTGTATCCCAAGGAGTTCCATGAGGGAGAACCTGATAAAGGAGAAGCATAGTGGAGGAATGGCAGGACATTTTGGTCAGGATAAGACCATTGCCATTATTAGTGAGAATTATTATTGGCCTCAGTTGTCACAGGATGTGAAGAAGTTTGTACAAAGTTGTAGGGTATGTCAGATGGCTAAAGGAGTGAGCTAGAATACAGGCTTATATTAGCCCTTACCTTTACTAGAGAGGCCATGGGAGGATATAAGTATGGACTTTGTTCTTGGTTTGCCAAGGACAAAACAAAGGAATGATTCAGTCTTTGTGATGGTTGATAGGTTTTCGAAGATGGCACATTTCATTCCATGTTAGAAGACCCATGATGTAGTCCACATTGCATACTTGTTCTTCAAAGAGGTGGTGAGGCTACATGGTCTGCCAAAGAGTATTGTTTCAAATTGTGACACCAAATTTGTGGGGTACTTTTGGAGGATTTTGTGGAAGAAGCTGAAGACAGAGCTGAAGTTCAGTTCTGCACACCATCCATAAATAGATGGGCAGACAGAGGTTGTTAGCAGGAGTCTGGGTAACCTACTGAAATTTTTGGTAGGAGATAAACCCAAGGGATGGGACTTGATCTTACCCCAGGCAGAATTCTCTTACAATAATTCTGTCAATAGAAGCACTGGTAGATCACCACTCCAGATTATGTATGGAGGTAGCCCCATAATAGCTCCAGAATTGAGGAAGATGGACCAAGAGAAGAAAATAAGTGTTGAAGCCAAATATTTTGTAGAACACATCAAGGATATGCATGAGAAGGTAAGAGAACATATTAACAAGATGAATATGCAGCATAAGGCTAAGGAAAATTAGAAGAGGAGGTATAAGGAGTTTCAGATTGGTGATGAAGTGATGGTCCACTTGAGGAAAGAAAGGTTTCTAGTGGGAACATATAACAAATTAAAGATGAAGAAGTTCAGTCCCTGTAAAATTTTGAAGAAGCATGATTCAGGGAATGCATATAAGGTAGAGTTACCAGATGGATTCAACATTTCCCCTATGTTCAACATTTTAGATTTGACAAAGTATCATGAAGGTGGCACAGAGGAAGTAACAACAATGGAACAGTGTGGGATTACAACATCTACTTCAGAAAAGGAGGAGATTGAGGAAATCTTGGATAGTCCTGTGGGAAGGAGTACGAGAAACAGGCCGTATGAAGAATATCTGGTGAAATGGAGAGGAAGGCCTGTGGAAGATTCATCCTGGCTATCTAAGGTAGCGGTTGATTGGTTGGGTTTTCCTCAATGATCTGAGATGTGATGGGGTCACTTCTCAAATTACCCTAGGTGTCTGATGTAGGAGCATCCAGTGGTGTAAGGGTAATCTTGCACCACCCAAAAATAGTTAAATTTCAAGTTTCTCAATTTTTACATGTTTTTACATTTTTGGATACCCTTTTTGTCATAATGAAATTCCCAATTTATGGTTTTTATTTTCTATTCCCCGGTTGAAAGATATATTGCAGTTTTAGTTTCCCAGATTTGCACCTGAAAATCTTTTGAGTTGGATTTGAGGCACTTAGAGCTTCTGAAATGGCCCTGAAACTTGCTGAAATTAGCATAGAAAATTTTGAGTGTGTTCCTGACTTTGATACCTTTCCAACGGTTCAAATTGTTCGCGAATCGGAGCCCCGGATTAAAAGTTATGGCCCCAGGAAGTTGGCGCACTTTCTAGAAGATACAATTGCAAATGTTCTTTTAAAATTTGAACTTGAAGTTGTAATTTTCGGTGCCAAACTTCCTAAACTCAAATTTTAATGTTTTTTTGGCTCCAAACTAAAGAGGAGCTCTATTTATGGGTGGGTTTCTAATATTTTTAGGTAACTTTTTGGGGGACAAGCTTGCATATTGCGAAAGGGTTATTTTGTAGCTTGCATGTGTTGTAGAACTTGGGGATTTGAGATCCTGTGCATGTAAGAAGCTCCATTTTCTAAATAATAAAATTATTCTCTTGTTTGTGGGTTATTTTATGTGTCTCAGGTTGTGCCCTCATCAATATCTTTCTCTACTTATCTCTCTCTCTCTCTCTCTCCCCTCTCTCTATATCGATCTCCTTATATAGACTATCTTTCCATATCTCTCTCTCTATATATATATATATCCCCCCTCTATCTCCCTATCTCTCAATATATTTATTTCTCCATCTATGTCTATCTATATCTCTATCTATTTTTATCCCTTTGCCTCTCTCATTCTATATTCATCTCTACCTCTATCTATAGGGAGAGATACAAAGGTGAAGCATTGGACCTTCCCAAAGATCCACCAATCTCAACACTACTCCCAACTAAATTTTGAGCAGTTAAGTACATATTGTATGCTAGATTAGGAGGCATGTGTCAAAGCTCATATTTATTGATGCAAAATAGGTCCAAAGTCACAAATTTGAGGTAGAGTTAGTTATAGTTTTGTAGAAAATTTCAAGTGCCACATAGAGTAAAGATATTCTAGTTTTTTAGGAAGATCATGTCATCAAATTTGGAACTTCATCAACATTTGTATCTTCATCAACATTAACAAAATCAAAAGTATGTACTTGAATCCCTTCAATTTAAATTTTTCTATATATATAAATATTTTAATATTTTCCCTCAAATCCATAATATATATATTAGTGTGTATTTATTTATTGCAATAAACAATTAACCTAAGTAACACATTAAGAATTCTAAGGATTTGTGCTTGGAAAAAAGATAACAAATTTATTTGTTGGATGTCATGTTGTATAGTTTAGAAAAGCTCAAAATATGAATAGGATTTGAAGGCCATATATTATGGTAGCTTACAATGCAAAAGAAGGAAGGAAATCTATTATCAATTTTAATCTACAATTTAATACCATATGAAAAATCACATGTAGTATTATCTACAACTAATTCTTGACATATTAATTTTATAAAATACACTTGTACCATACAATAAACTTCTCCCAAGAAACAAACCCTAAGTGAACATTAATTGAACCCTAATTGTAGATTCATAACTCTAATCATAACCCTACTTGAACCCTAATTGTAGATTCATAACTCTAATCATAACCCTAAGGGAACACTTATTGAATAGTAGTCCTAATTGTACCATAACCCTAACTTTGAACTATAGTTGAACTCTAATCCTAACCCTAACACTAATTCTTATCCTAATTGAACCTTAACCCCAACCCTAGCACTAATTCTTATCCTAATTGAACCTTAACCCCAACCCTAATCTACTTAAATTTTTTTATAAAATTGTAGCAAGCCCATCTATACTTGGAGATTTATCCTTTTTATATATTATAATATCCTTTACAATCTCATCCTTAGAGATATCTCTAGTAGGCCAATCATTGTCTTCCTCTTTGATTTTCCTAGGGATGACTTGTGCACAATGATCTTGGGATCTTTTATAGTCCACATAGCTATCTTCAACAAAGAAAATATTTTACTAGAAAGATTGAAATTAATTTATAACCAAAGAAAGACCATTTATATGTTGATTGTTCACCTAGATTGATCCAATTTCTTCCCTAGCATTTTTCTCCTTTATATAATTAAAGAAGAAATCAAAGCCTTTATCTCCATTTTTTAGCCAATTTATTTTAGCCCTAACTTTTAAACCATGAATCTTCTTAATTTACAATATTCTCAAATTATGCTTGAATCTCACCAACTCCTCATTCAAGGACTTATGCAATTGAGATTAGATGGAGATAAAATCTTATTGAAGCAATTCTTTTCTCCTTCCATCAAAGGCTCTTTTTTCTGCACAACCTGGAATAGGGACCTTGAGTTGGTAACATTGCAATCCTATTTTTCAATTGATAGTAGAGAACTTTTTTAGCAAGATCCTATCAATTAATTTTTTTAGCAAATATTAACTTCTTATATTAAAAATAATTTAAATATTTTAACACATGCATTAGATGAACCTTTGGTTTTTGATGATTTAGAGATATTAGGTATTGATAATTGTGTGATTGAAAGGTTTAACAAATATAAGTCATTTGGAAAAGCCTTTGAAATCTAGGTTGATCAAGTGCTTAGATATGGACTCTTTTGCATTGAAAGAGGTGTAATATTATATAAGGAAATTGAGGGAAAAAAAAGGAACTAAATAATGATCTCAAAATAGTGAGAAAATAAGAATCTATCT
Organism: Sequoia sempervirens; assembly: GCA_007258455.2. Classification (NCBI taxonomy): domain Eukaryota; kingdom Viridiplantae; phylum Streptophyta; class Pinopsida; order Cupressales; family Cupressaceae; genus Sequoia; species Sequoia sempervirens. The sequence continues at coordinate 653,276,714 of VDFB02281492.1, forward strand.
AGAATTTAGTAATATATATATATATATATATATATATATATATATATATATATATATATATATATATATATATATATATATATATATATATATATATATATATATATATATAAATTGATACAAATACACAACTAAACAAAAAATATTCTCATATTTATTTTAAATGTTTGATATATGTTATTCATTACATATATTTTAAATTTTGTATGCTTTTGGTGGAGTTACTATTGGAAGGAGAATATAATTGTAAACTATATATATATTTTTAAGTAAATCTATATCTTTTAGTATTTAAAATTACTTAAATAGTTTCCTCATTGATATCTTGTTTACTTTAACATACACCATAATCGAAGTTCACATGCACATCAATCATAGAGAAAAAATATATATTCATGCCCTTTTTCATTACTATTTTTGGTAAACTTTGAATAGATTGTCCTTTGTTCAATAACAAGTCTACAAGTGGGATATTCTTGTGTGAATTAATCTCATGACATTACCCTACCTTGCATAAGATCTACTAGTGCAAACTTGACGTAGTAATTATCAAACCTACACATTTAAAATTTAAATTCAATTTAAATCTTGACAACACCCTCCCACTAATCATTGTGAGCTTACCTAATGCATGTTTATCTTGATTTGCATGTTGTATTTTACTTAAAAAAAATTATTTAAGCATTTAAAATGATCAAAGATTATTAGGACAATGAGAATTTATCAAAAGAACATTTTCATTGAGAGAAATGTAATAACATTTTCTCAGAACATATATCATCATGTCTCTAATCATTATTCCTATGTCATGGAATTGGTTTGGTTAGGGCTCTAATTGAGGAGAACATAATCCTCACAATTTAGCACATTCCCTAAAAATGTTACTAAACACTTTCTATCTATATTGAGATTCAAATATTAGAAGATCAACACAACTAAATTCTAAACATGAATTATTTGCTAGTTGATTCTTATGGTATAGATTTATATTTTCACACTAGTTCAGTTTCTTAGACATGGATATGAACCAAAGCAATACTTTGAGACATTTATTGACCATCTAGGGATCTAAATGAAGATAACACAAACCTCACAATTTAGTAGATTTTGTAATACTATGTATATTCACTCTTATTATATTAATATATAAATATATAGGCTTACCACCTTTGCTTTAAAAAAAATTATGTTTGTAAACATTGTCAATCCATAATAAAGTGTAAATGTTAAAAGATAAAAATCAATTTGAAAAATTATTTTTTTACTAGTTGATTATTGGAATTATAGATTGAAGCTTGTAGACTAGTTTTATTTTTTACACATATTTGAACCAAAGAAAAGAACACTTAATTCATATTTAAAAAACATTTATAAAATCAAGTCCAAAACCTCTTTTAACACTTCAAATAATCAACATCTACATCTCAAAAACATCACATTTAATTCATTTAATTTAAATATCAATCATCTAATATAAAAATAATATTATTTTTAAATAAAAAATAATAAACATTTTTTCATTAAAATAAACAATTAAATATAATTAACATTAATATTATTATAAATAAGATATAATCTTTAAAAAAAAAGTTATTATTAAAGTTATAAGAAAGATAAATCTTTTCTATTTCCTAACAAAGAAAATGAACCGATACTTCATAATATAAAAGGAACACTCACCACAATTCATGTAATGAAATGAATGTGGGATTAAAACCAAATCCCCCAATCCAATGACCGAGCAAATGTGTAAAGTGCAAACGGAAAATGCAAACAACTATGGAAGGAGAACGGGAATGGGAATGGCAAGTGTAAATTGCAACGGTGGAGTACTACGGAAACATAGATTTGAAATGGTGTGGTTAAAGAAATGCTACAGAAATGAGAGAGAGGTTGGGTTAAGAGGGCCCCACATGGTGTCAGACATCTAAGGGAGTGTACCCTTAGAGTGTGTCAGTTAAGCCCAGCCCTAATGTATAATACCTTACATTATGGAGCTCAATTCTCTAATATATTACTACTTATCAAATCCTTTGTAAATAATTGTAAACTTATGACTCCATTTAATCATTTAATTGATTTTCTTGAATCAAAGCAAAAACATAGACACACAATTGAAAAAATTCTGAAAAGAAGCATGACAACTTCATTAACATTTCATTCAAAATTCACTCAAATCCATATAAGGAGAGAAAATATATTAGAATTATATGTTTATTCATGCTTATAAGTCATATCTGCATACAATTTAAGATAATTTGCATATATTTATCCAAAACTCAAAATAGGCTATCTATTCTATTATGTCCGCTTAGGGTTTTAACAGCCAATGGCACCACAGATATCACTTCCTCATTAGAGGACATATATCTTTCTACACATATATTCAACTCAAAACCTAGCTAGAGCTTTCATCAGTTCTCTCCCTACAAATGAACCTTGAATTCCCTTTTATATGACAAGGGAGCAACAAGCTTCAGGCTCAAATGTAATTTCACCACAAATTCTCATTTGAACAAAATCTCCATTGCATTTGAATTTCATTTCAAAACTTCCCACACATTGAATCTGCAAAAAAATTATAGTGCATGGACTAGGGTAGTGTAAAAGAATAGGTGAACACAAATTGTCATCAAAATCCCCTTGTCGCTATCCACGCAAAAAAACTAGGCAACCAAATTGCCACGAAGGCACCACAACAACTTCTTATTTACCTGCCACCCTACCCTTACCAACACTCAAACCCTGGTATACATGCTCGCTTCTAGTTTTTTCCCAATACGGTAGAATCTCAGCCTCGTCTTCTTCCTTGTCCTTGCCCAATATGGTTCGAGTCAGTCTACCTGGGGTTTTAATTTGAACAAAATCTCCATTGCATTTGAATTTCATTTCAAAACTTCCCACATGTTGAATCTGCAAAACATAGTGGTGCACAAACTGGGGAAAGCTAAAAGAAAAGGGAACAAAAATTGTCATCAAAATCCTGGCACATGAACTAGGGAAAAATAAAAGGAAAGGGAACACAAATTGTCATAAAAATCCCCTTGTCGCTATACACGCAAAATGCCAGGAAATCAAATTGCCAAGAAGGCACCACAACAACTTCTTATTTACCTGCCACCATTCCCTTACCAACACTCTGACCTTGGTATACATGCCTGCTTCTAGTTGTTTCCCAATATGGTAGACTCTCAGCCTCGTCTTCTTTCTTGTCCTTGCCCAATACGGTTTGATTCGGTCCGCTTGGGGTTTTAACAACCAATGGCACCACAGCTATCTCCTCGTCATCAGAGAACAGAGCGTGATTGAAGAGAGGTAAATACCAATAGTAGTCTAAGTCAATCTTGGTTACATCATCAAAAGTGTTGCTTGTAAGGTCAATGGTGAGTGTTGGCATCCAGAGGAGCCATGCCGCCCATACCTTATTTTCCTACCAACACTAGTAATGGAGCACACCGCTAATTGCTTGCCTTTGTCATCTACCAGTTGAGCAGAAATGTCCTAGAATTGAAACCTTCTATTGCATCTAGTGGGCACAAGCCTGGGCTTGTCAACCAAAGTACCTTCCTGAATAGTAGGACCGAGCTTTTCTGAGCTCAAACGAATAGACCTCCTTACTAACTTACTCATTTTCTCTTCTCAAACAAGCACTCAAACTTGATTAGATTCAACCCACAAAGTTCTCTAACTGCTACAAGAATGACACTATTAGTAGTATATTCCTCTTCTATTTATTGTGCAAGGTAATGGAAACCTTCATCAATGCTTAGTAAAAATGCATGTGCAAACATGGCAATTTCGTGGCGTATGTACTATCACCATTTAACTAGAGCTACATGAGAATCCAAAGATCACCTTTCATGATTACCAACAAGAACATCTTCACACAAATTGAGATTGACGTGTCTACACAAGCAAGGAATAATCCATTAATGCTTCACCAACCTTCATCTTCCTCTTGCCAGCTAGTAGGGAACAACAAAGATTTACTTTAGCTTTTGATCTTCGTTGTCGATCTAAAACCATGGGTTATGAGGTCAATAGTGGAGATTGGGCCCCACATTCCATACAAGACACACATCTACCTTTTGCTAACCTTGCACCAAATAACAGGGCGACACCTTAGGTCTGCGAGTTGGCGGGGTACGATCAAGATCTTCTCCCATATCTTCGAATCTGGAAAACCTACATATTGTACAATTAACTTATTTAATGAAAGGCTTTGGCTAAGCCGTCGACAACATGACCACTGGAGTTAATGGCTTAGGCTTACGTCACCAGATTAAAATTAAAACCCAACTTTGATTTTAATGCTTTATTTCCTCTGTAGGGTTTTATTTCCTAAGTCTCAGTTGGACCCATTAAATTCTTATCCCAACCCTAACAAGAACAAATGATTAAGCTAAGGACTATATTTGTTGTTATAACTTTAGTTCTAGAGAATTCTTAATTACCAATTCTTATTTATACATTTGTATATGAATCCAATTGAATGCCTTTCCATATCATTATGGAAAATTTTATTATTGCAACCCTAACTCTAACACTAAATAAACCTTGAACCTAACCTGATTGAACTCGTATTATAACCCTAACACTAACATAATTGAACTGTAATCATAACACTAACTCTAATTGAACCCTAACCCTAAAATAGACAATAACCCTTACCTTAATTGAACCCTAACTCCAATCCTAGCCCTAATTTAAGACTAACCTTAACCCTGACCTTAATTAAACTCTTATTGAATTATAACCCTAATTGATCCCTAACCCAAATTGAATACTAATTGAACCTTAACCCTAAGTGAATAGCAACCTTAATTAAACTCCAACCATAATCCTATTTGAATTTTGACCCTAATCATAACCATAATTTAACCCTAACCTTAATTTAACCCTAACCCTAAACATGAGTTCAATTAAGTTTAAGGTTCTAAAAATAGGGTTAGACTTTAATTAAAATTAGGTATAGGATTCTATTAGGATTAGGGTTGGGGTTGGGGTAAAGATTAAGGTTCTATGATAGAGCTTGGGTTAGTGTTAGGGTTCAATTGGGGCAAGGGTTAGTATTAGGGTTAGGGTTATGGTTCAATTAGGGTTTCATTAATGTTAGTTTTAGAATCATAGTTATGTTTAGGGTTGGATATAAAATTAGAGTTAGGTTTGAAGTTAATTAGTGTTAGTTTTAGGGTTGGGGTTATGGTTAGACTTATAATTAATGTTAGTATTGGGATTAGATTCTATCACTTTAATAAAAATAATCTTCTATAAATTCATTCAATTTTTTTTTTAAATTATATAATTTAAAATATTTTAAAATTTACCTACATTGATATATGAGAGATATAGAAAATCTAAACTCTATAAAATTTATAGTTAACTTGAAATTGTGTATAAAAAGGTTTAAGTTATGAATGTTATAATATAACAAGAGCTGCAGAGCAGCGAAGTTCCTGCCATAAAGTTTTAGAATTGTTTTGTTTGTATTTGTTGTGTATTGCAAAAGGCCTAGATCAAACATCAAAAATCTCAATTGAACCCATATGCTCGTTTTGTTGATTGTAGAGTAGTGGACAAAAGCATTGCAATATTCATTAGACCAAGAACACAAGGTACAGGATTAATTGATGAAGTTATTCTTGAATCCTCTTCATACGAAACATGACCAACTAATTGGTATTCTCTTTTAGCACTAGGATCATACAAAAGTAGAAGCAATAGTTTTAATTTTCTATATATATATTTTTTTTATTCAAGGGGTAAACACTTTTGACCAGAGCTATGAACCGGATACAACCATTCAACAATACCACCCCAACGGGGTTTGAACCTTTGTGGAAAGAACAACAATGCCACCTATAAACCAACACAACATGCCAATACTAGCTTAATTTGCTATATATTAACCATATTTTACTTACAATTTTTTTTTGAAAAAGGCAGTTAGAATGTGTCATACCTCTACTGCATTTAAGCCAAGATCAATTAGTATTGCACCAAGTTTCAACCAATCACCATGAACCAAATTTGGCTTGCCTACTATCTTGAATCACAAGTACATACTACAGACTCATCACTGTGTGAACTGATGTTTATCTAGGGTATTAATTGTTTAACTTAGGCATTGATGTGTATACCCTTAGCCTCCAAATCTTCTTGTCTCATTTAAATTTTTGTCAACATCACTATCTCTGGATAAGTCAACCAAATTCTAAGGTCATCTCTAGATGGGCATGCTCTCTACCAAATATGATGAACTAGGGCATGAATGAACTAAATGTGTTACATATCCATCAAAGTTAAATTATTTGGATGATCAGAAAAACTTCAAGAAATTGTAGACATAAAGAGAAAGATTAAATAAAAACTAAATGGGATACACTCTTGACAATATTTGTTTGGGATTTTCACTGCTATTTGGTTCTATGTTATATTATTTTCAAAATTAGAAGTTTTTTTATTATGATCAATTAGAATAGACTCTACAAGAAATGCATAAATATATTGTCTTGTGTAAGAAGCCCACAAATAGAAATAATAATTTGTTGATAAATCACAAGAGATAACTCTTTGTAGTCAAACACAAATCTCTAGATTTTTCACACTGATCCAATAATTATCACCAATGAATCAAAATAGTAGTATCAATCTTAGTTCAATGATATATGTCAATGTCAGATTCAAAATTAACAATAAATTTTACATAATCCACACTAGACACTAAAACAAATTGAAAAGTTGTCTTTATTTGTATCTCCTCTAGAAACTCATCTATCTTGTAAGTCAGGTAACATCTGCAAACACTATGTACTAGCTTGTGCTGCTTGAATTGGAAGTCATGTAAATTTTTGTAACATACTGGCTATTATAAGTTCTACACTAAGGGCCTCTACCATTTTGATGGAAACAAAACATGATAATGGGTCTCTTTAACTTAATCCCCTAACTTATGAAGAAGACCCTATGGGGGATGATTAGTCGAATTGAAAAAGAAGACAATTCATTATGCAATTAGTACTCCCCTAGTTGAAGTTGACAAGAGGTATATGCAGTATAGAAGTTGCCAAGTCAACTTATTAAAGGCTTTGGACATATCCAATTTGATAATCATTCTAGAATAACAGTAAAATTTTGAGAGATTGAATGGTTCTCCTAGTGTAGGTGGATTTGCAAGGTGTACTTTACTCTGAAGCATTCTCATGAGGTCAAACACAATGATAATAAATATGAACAATATCTAAGGTATATAGAAATAAATGTCTTGTGGGCTTCAACAAGGGGTCTTTTAAACCAAATTGGCATCTAGCATGGTCATGACTTAAAAATTAACCAATATTATTATACCCTTATTGTACCCTACCCTTTATTAAACCCTAATTTAAGCCTAACTCTACCACTTACCATAGCTCTAACCTTAGCTTCAAGTTTTATTCTAGATTAATAATTTTGATCCTAACTTAACATTAACCCTAACCCTATTTAAACAATAATCATAACCCTAATTAAATCCTAATTGAACCCTACTTGAACCTTAATCTAAATGAACCCTAACCTTAACCCTAATTGAACCATATTTACCTAACTCTAATTAAACCTTAATTGTAAACTGAACTAAAATAAGCTTAATTGAACCCTAACTGTAACTTGAACTTGATTCTAATCATAACACTAATTGAATGCCAACCCTAACCCTAATTGAACTTGAACCCTGACTCTAATTGAACCTTGTTGTTGGGGTTAAATTAGGGTTCAATTAGCATTCTAGTTAAACCCCAAATGTAAGATTAACCAAAATAAGCATAAATAAACCCTAACTATAACTTGAACTTGACCATAATCATAACACTAATTAAATTCTATCCCTAACCTGGTAATTGAACCCTAATTCCAACCATAAACTTACTTGTGAAACCCTAACCCTAACTCTTATTAAACCTTATTTTTAGGGTTCAATTAGGGTTTAATTAGCATTCTAGGATGGAGATTAAGGTTTGGTTAGGGTTAGATTTCTGAATATCTTAATATTAGCTTATAGATTTGACCCTAACTATAATCATAATTGAATCCTAACCCTAACACTAACCATAATTTCATTCTCACTCTAACCCTAACTGTAATTAAATCCTATTGTTAGGGTTGAATTAGGGTTAGGTTTAGGGTTCAATTAGAGTTCTAGTATAAATCATGGGGTTAAGGTTATTTATTTGTTGATATTAGTTTATAAATTATATTGATTATTCAATATAAATAAATTAAATAAAACTACATCCTATCTAATGTATACATCTGTAAAGGTTTGATTTGGTGTATGCGGGGATTATTTGCAATGCATTGGTATACTGGTTGATCATTCTACTATATTTAATATAATTAAATAAAACTAAATATTATTTTCAAAATAATTCACCAATAAATAATTATAATTTGAGAATAAATTAAGAAATGAAAAAATATATAAAATAACCTTTTTTATTTCTTTGCATCCAAATGATTTCATTTTGTAAAATCATATTAAATTCCAACTTCAAAAAATCATAAAATATTTTACATGCTTATTTTTATATTTTTTAGTTGAATTGTGTTGTTCTTTAAATTTGAATAACCAATCATAAAGCAAATAAATAATCAAATCAACACAATATTTAAAAACTTAAATTTCATTTTAAAATTAAACTAAATTCTATTTTCTAAAATTCATAGAATATTTATTACTTAATTATTAAATTCATAATTAATTAAATTATAATGATTATGTGATATAAATGAATTAAATATTAAATAGAAGTACATGATCCTTTTAAAATAATTCAACAATCAAAGACTAAAATTTAAATTTAAAAGTATTCTTTATATTGTATTTTTTTCATTTGTACATACAAAATATAAAATACTTGAAGTTGATAAGTTTTAAATTTATTAATTATGATGATATCCAAAAACTAACAAGAGCTGCAGAGCAGCGAAGTTCCTGCCAAATTGTGCAAGAATAGTCATGTTTTTATTTGTTGTGTCTACTATGTTTTAGCAACAATGTTGATATTATAACAACTTAATAATAATCTTGAAATTTTTCAAATGGTGACATGTAATACCGTAAACAATATCCAAAAATAAGACAAGTTGTTACAAATAAGAAACATGTATTGTCTTTTCAAAATTAACAATCTATGTATTCAGATCAAATACAATGAACAACTTGCATTGCTTATTAAAAGTGAAATTATAAAACAAATTGTAGATTTATTTTATTTTTCTTCTATAAATATAAATTTTTTATTTGTCGTCCACCTAGTAATGCCTACTCCTTTTAATGAATGTTTTATTTTGAAAGGGTTAATTTAGTGCTGCCATTGATCTATTTCCTATAGATATCAATGGTGCCCGCCATCTCGTAATCGGGAATTCAAGGATCGCGAAATCACGGGCGGGCGCCACGTGTCCTATCTGAGGGATTAAATTTGAGCTATCACTGACCAACTACCATTTGATCTGAGCCGTTCCCCACCATCCTGCAATGGTGCTTGGGTTGATTGTAAAATCACAAGCAGGCGCCACGTGTCTCATCCGATGAAGCCTAAAGAGTAAAGGAAACACTAGCCAACTTTAAATGTATTAAGGGGTAGATTACTAAAGTGTTCTTCAGATGCACTTGTTCTAAATCCACGGATATGTTATAATCTCACTAGAAAAGCTGCTCGTAGATTAACGACATGGTTGGTGATTGTGGTAAAGGAACAAGATCAATGATGCCTGCTATCCCGCGATCAGTGATTACAGGGATCACGATATCATGGGTAGGTGCCACATGCCTTTCATAAAGGATGAAATCTGTGTGACCATTGATGAGCTGTCTCTTCAAGATTGACGGTGCCCGCCATCCTGCGATTAGGAATTTTGGGATCGTGATGTCATGGGTGCCTGCCACGTGTCTCATCTAATGAAGCCTAAGAAGTGAAGAAAGTGTTGCCAGTTTTAAATGTATTACAGGGTGGATTACTAATGCACTTGTAAGATGCACGTGTTTTATTTCAATGTAGATGTTATGATTTTAAGGGATAAGCTGCTCGACAGTCAAAGGAAAGGACAACAACCATTTTTGAAGGAGCAGGCTTTATGGTAAAAAGATTGACAGTCCCTGCCATCCCACGATGATAAATCAAAGGATTGCAATATAACAAGCAACCACCACATGGCATTCCTTTGCGGCGTATGACATAGTGGGCCCCTGTATTGCCATGTTGGCGATTATGTCAGCCTGTTTTGAAGATGGTCGTCGATGATTTGATCAAACTGAAGGATCAATGGCTCAAATTTAAATATGTATAAAATTATGGTTGGAGCCATTCGTGCGGCCCATGAGTGAGCTTTAATGGCGGATGAGACATCCATTGGTGGAATTTGATTGACATAAAATCAATTTACTCCTCTCATTTGTATCACAAAGCATCCAAGTATTTTGTGAAAATAGTTTCAAAGCCAAAGGTGAAATTGCAAGCAGCTACTGCCAAAAAATGGAGTTTGTGCGAAAAAATCCATGAGTTAATTTTCTCTGTTTCCAAGTTATTCTGCACTAAATTTTGGAAAGGGGGGTTTGCTATGCTTTTCACTAAGTTCATTAAAATATTTTATTAGGGCTATTGTTTAATCATAAATTGTGAGGAATTGTGGTATTTTTACTTTGTAATTTCCTATCTCTACTTAGTCATAGCCACTTCAAGTGTAACATTGTAGTGAGACCCTAGTTTGTCTAAAATGGCGCCAACCAAGCAGCACTCTGGCCAAATTGAGTATTTGAAAAGAAACTTGTACGATGATTTCCTAGATCAATTTCCATTATCAACAAATGAGAGAAGGAAAGGTTTGGTGTTGATGTGAGGGAAAATCCTAAGGGAGGGGTTGGTGTGTAATAATTCCAACATTCCTGATGCTAGGGTTCCACTCACAGGCTTAGAAATGTTCAGATTATGGTATGGACAGAGGAATTTTCCTCATCCTTTTTCAAATGGATGGATGTACGACATGGGAAAGCTAGTTTTTCCAAATGTGTTCCCTGATGTGGAATTACTTAGAGTAGTGACCAAAAGATATGACACTATCACACGAGTAATCAGAGATAATGATGGAGGGGTTCTATTGGAAATTAACGGAGATGTTATCCAACAAAATTTTGATTTGAGTGAGCTAAGTGATGACTTGGTTCCTATTAATCTTGAAGAAATGAAGCAGGAGTATACAAAATTGAAATCTCTTTTTAGGGTTAAGTTGTTTCCACCTCATCTAGTTAAGGCAGGGGGTTCACAATTTCACATCACCCCTAGTGACTAGGAACCCTTCAGATTGAATTGTTTTTGAAAGCCTTTCCTGGCTACTTTCTATTCACTATGTCAGATTCTAGGTTTCAACCCTGGTGCAGTAATGTCATTTGCATACATGTTCATGGGGGTGCAAATACAACACCCTAACTTCTCTGTAACATATGAATTTGCTTCTTTTTTGGTGGATAGGATAGATGAAGGACTGTCAAAGCTGCAAAATGGTGATACTAGTATTCAATTCTTTTGGTATTCCATGTTGATGCATATGTTCTTGTTTAAGAATGCTGATTTCTTTGCTGAGAAGATGAACTTAAGACAATCAATTAATTGAGAAAGATTGTCAGTACAGATATGGGCTGTAGATTTGTCCTATAATAAGGAAAGCACTAGTTATGTGCAATTTGATAATTGTTTTACTGCAAGATTGAGGGCTAGATTGATGGTAAATGTACCTAGGATCCCTGAAGAACTGCATGATTTCCTTAGGCCGAAGGAGTGGAAACCAGAATTGAGGGTTTTACATAACTGGGGTGACATTATCCCATATCCAGTCAGCACTGTCCTGAGAATATATGGATTTCAAGGAACCCCTCACATACTACCATACAATGTGCCACCAAGACTATGGTTTGCTGAAGTTATGTGGCAGATGGGGTGTATTCATGAAGATAACCTAAATAGAAAGTGGAAGGGAAAATTATTCCCTGATTATACAATAGTGTCTGAGTTTACATTTTCAAAGGGAGGCTGGACACATTTTGACAAATTATTTGTTGATTACCATTTGAGATTTGGTCCAAGGCGACAACATGATCTTAAAGGTTTTTTTTCTCTTTTCAGACAAAGAATAAAAGGTGGAAAATTTGCACATGAGTTCAATTTCCCTAAGGACCTAATTAGGAATGAATTTGATTTAAATAGACAGGAATTGAACAAATAAAAGTGGATAGCTTTTAGTAAGCTATTGGATATTGTGCATGAAATGGATCTGACGTATGATCTATTGATGGAATTCACTCCATACCACAAGAGAATTGATATTTTAATGAAGAATTTCAAGGAGATAATGGAAACCTTGACAACCAAAAAGATAAATTTAAGGCTAAGTCTGGATATGCGAGGACAAAGTGATATGCCAATTGAAACAAGGCCAGTATGTCAGCCTACAGAAAGATAGCCCATCTATAGGAGGAAAAGGGATACTGAAGTGATGAGGAAGAAGTAGAAAAAAAAGGGAAGAAAATAATGAAGGCGCCTTCACAACCAGGCCCAAAATTCAAAGTACCTAGGGTTATCAAAATTATTGAATTAAAATCTTCACTAGAGCGTAGTCCCCCATCACCACCACTTGAGCCAAGCCCTAAGAGGCAAAGAACTGATCACCTACCCGAGGATCTCACAAATGAAATTATTGTTACTAATGAAGACATGCAGGTTGGTATGTTGTCCCCTCCTAGGTCAGCTAAATTGGTTCTATCCGATTTGGATATGAAGGGTAAGAGTGTGTAGAATGCAAGAATGGAGGCTTGCAAGGAGTTCTTAGATGACAATGCATTTGTAAAGACTCATGTATTCTTGCAATTGGCATGGAGGATGAAATTTGAGGAATATCAAAATAAATGCAAGGAGAGAAGAGAACTAAGGCATAATAGGTCAGATCAGGAGAATGATGAAGTGAAAGCTGAACTAATGGAAGAGTTCAAAAACATCACTCTTGAAGAAGGAAGACAACTAGTGAATTAGGCTGGTATTTTGATTTTTCCTGAATGGTACATCGCAGATGCAGTGGCTTTTAGTGCCATTATGAAGTCCAAGAATCCTTTTCAGGATTCTGAAGAAGAAGTTAAGGCAACATTACAAAACTTTGCCTTCAATGAAGAATATGAGACCTTGGCGATTTGGGCATTGGCTTCACAAGGAAGAAAGCCAGACATTGCTGATATTAATCTAAATTTCAAAGGAGGATTAATAATAAAGAGGGCTTCAGAGACTACAAGAACCGAAGCCACTAGTTTAATTGTGAATGTAGCCAAGTTGGCCCAAAAGACTGCTAAAAGGGAGGAGGCTAAAAGAAATAGCCTAATGGAGAAGTATAACATTTTAATTGAAGAATATAGTAAAATGCAATAGAAGAATGTTGAGCTACAAACTGAAGTAGATAGGTTCAAGTATAGACATACTGGGGAAACATCCAATGCTCTAGGAACCAGCACATCACCTCCCACAGTAGGGTCAATGCCTCCTACTTCTCCAAATGTTTCTACACCAGGGTCTCCCATTCAAAATCCTGCTCTTACCCCTCCTCTAGAACAAGTCGATGAACAAACAAATTGCTCTATTGATCCAACAAAGAGGTGCTAGCTCATGCAGGAAATTGATCAATTACAGACATCACTAAGGGTAAAATAGGAGGATTTTCTTTCAAAAGAAAAAGAAATTGTTAATCTTGTTTTGGAGCATTTAAATGAAAAGGTGTATAATAAACTACCCTCTATACATTCTTTGTATTCTTTGCTATCTGAAGCAAAAAATAATATTGATAGGGATCAATGAATAGTGATTCCAATAATCCAAAATTGGATCCTTAAGGAAAATAATCTAGATGTTATGACTAAAGCCTCAAGGTTTGATGCAAATAACATGCCCCAATCATTGAAGCCTACTTATATATTAGTTAAATCATTGCAAAGTTTTCAGACCTTACCAGATGATCTAAGTAGGAAGATTAGGGAGTTGGTAAAGAACTTCAATGATTGGGGTAACACACTATTACCTGATATAACTGATGAGCACAGGGAAATTAAAACACTCCAACAATGGCAGGATCAAGCAAGTAAAGTCATCAATAATCAAATTAAAATAATTTGTGATGACTCAGATTATGATTTGTTGGTAAATTGTATGGATAAGATTATTAGTACTGGCTCATTTTTGGAATCTTTTGAAAGAGATGCTAATTAGGTAGTGGTAAAGTATTTTCCGTATAGTACAAAGGTCAAAGAGGTGATTGATTTTGGCTGGCCAACTGACGAAGAATACCAGAGGTGGGTGGCTAAGTATTTGAATGATGATGAGTAAAAAGAGTGGGCTACCGACATGTGGCAAATCAGATGTTGTGGTTACAACATTTCCAATTTTGTATGGATGACTTTCTTGGCGTGCATTTTTCTTGGTTTTTTGTTATTGCATCAATCTTCCTCCGCCAACATGATGAATGAGAATATGCTCCAGAATGATTGCTGTTGTAACGATTTTTGAACAAGAATATTTTTCAAATTTTGGAATATCACCAAGTGCTCCAATTGACTGGTGACACGTGTACTTTTTGGCCTGGTGCTTGTTTGCTCCTTCATTTTCTATAAGAAGGATTTCAAGGCCAGAAGTACAGATTAGCAAGTTAGATAACTTTTGTCGAGTCTAGGTGCAGTTGTAGAGTGAATTGTAAAGTGTGATGATTTTAGAGAAATGAAATTTAGGTTTTGAGTCATTATGTAATAGGTTTTGAGTTCATAGAGATTTAATGTTGTATAATAGTACTAGCAATTGAGTTGAAATGAAAATTCAATCTCTTGTTTCTCCATTGTACATGCATATCTGAACTTTGAATGAAATAACTAAGGTTTGTTTTATCCATCTCACTATTGTGGTGTGTATAATTCTATTTTAGCTTTAATTCAAGGAATTAATCAAAATGCTTGAATGAGATTATAGGCAAATATGTGCTGTATAAGGATTTGATAAGTAGTCCTAGGTTAGAATGCACATTGATGAAATTGTAATACAATATTGTCAAGGATCTTATATGTGATGTATTAAATCTATTATAAACCTCTAGATGCTTATGAATTTGACTCCTACAATGGATATATGGTACTGATCTAAGTTGTAATTATTCGTGTAGTTCAGTATTTGTTTGTCTTTGCCTAGAGCTTGCTACAAATTGCAAATCATTGACTATCTTATACAATGGATTGTGTTTAGTTATCTCACGCTCCAGATAGTTGATATTGTCTATGAACAGCCAATTCTAGTTGATATTATCTTATCGTGTTGAGCTATTAAGTGAGATCATCTGCTATTGTTAATGTTGTTTATAATAATGGTGCAAAGGTTGTAAACACATTAAGGGATCACCCTCCTGGGTCTTGTAGAGTCTGAAGTGTACAAGGCTTTTAAAGTCCTCGTTAGTTGGTCCAGGTCCTTTGAGCTACCTTCGATTGGAATTGGCAATTCCATAGGTATATTAGAAGACAACCCTGGTTACATTGTAAAAAGAACCAACATACACGTCAACCACTGAACAACCACCTCTACAACTAACTTTTTAATCTTTTATGATCACATGAAACATGAAACACACTAATTTCAAGGTTGTTAACATCACTATTAAAATGTTTTAATTCTTTGATCTTTCAAACATTAAAAAGTACATCATTAAATTAATCATGTAATGGCATAAAAATTAAAAACATCATGAATTAATTATGCAACCACATAAGTCAAATATAATTCTATCAAGAAATTAATATCAAATAGATAATATAATGAAGTAACTTATACATTTCAATGTCATTGATCTTCTTCTTCATCCAACTCTTTGTCTGTATCATCCAATCCATTTGACATTGTAAGGATTTTTCATATCATCATCATCGTCATCGATATCAGTTTCAATAATTTCATCATCCACACGGATGTCATCTTCATGAACATTAACTCCTACATCATCATGATCTAGTTCCTCCTCTTCGACATCTTCGTCAAGGACATCATCAACTAACCGCTGATCCTGATCATCATCTACATCATCTTCTAGTTCTTTGGTATCTTCTTCTTCCACCACATTATACTTTATCGACCTTCCTCTTGGATCATGTCTAACAACAAATGACCAACTCACGGTTTACCTCCAGCTCGCTCAATCAACCTTGTATTAACCATGGTAAATCCATTATCATGTTCAATAACAGTTCTCTTAGGATCATTTTCATTCAATCAGTAGCCTATACCATAGATGACGAACAAAATTAATCTAAAGGACTTAAAGTCACACTCAAGTATATCATCCAAAATCCCATAGTATCAATTTTCTGATACTTCGGATGTATGTCACTTCTAGATGAAACATTAGTCACCTGAAAGACTGCAATTATACCAGAATCACAAGTTTTCTTCATGTCATCCAACATTTTGATTTGATATTTACAACCATTGCACCACATAGCCTTGTGGTGTTTCACCTGCAATATGTCAAACATGTAAAAATTATTGCAATATCGTCAGTTGATAAACATATTTATTCTTGGTCAAATGTATGCAAAGAAAACAATCTCAACATATATATACATCAATATACTTGAAAATAATTAAATAATATGGGTGATTAATATATTTATACGTACCTGTTTATCTCTTAAACCATATGCTAAATCAATTTCCCTTTTTGTAACATTGGAATCTCCATTACGATGAGCTTCTTTAACCAATGAAGCCACACCTTCCCATGTTAATGTGTGACCAGATTGTTGACATCATTCAATCCATACTGTCATCAAATCAAGATTGTTGGCGATGTACAAATGTAGTGCATCCCACTCTCGACCAACTATACCAAAATAAATTGAAATTCATAGATGACGTATAATTAGTTAAATACCATAGTACACGACCTTAATTTATAATTCATGTATATTGAAGATTAAAAATTAAATAAGTACAATATACATAAAAATCATATTTAAAATACATTCCAATTAATCTCCATCACCATCTTATAATTACCTCTCACTTTCCTCAATCTACCTTTCCCCAACAGGTACTCCCCTTTGAATTTGTTAATGGATTTGGGATCTCAAATGCTATCTAAATGGATCTTTGTTGCAAACTTAGGAAGATATTCACTAATGTACACCATGGTCTGGTATACCATATATCCCTCCACCATAGAACCCTCAGGATGTGCTCTTTGTCTAACCAAAGCCTTCAAAAATTTCAAGTGCTTCTCAACCATCCACATTGACCTTGTGTGTACAAGTCCACACAATTCAATCTCCTCAACTTGGTGTATGAGGTAGTGTTCTTGTGCATTGAAAAATGTTGAAGGTAGAC
The DNA here is from genome assembly GCA_007258455.2 of Sequoia sempervirens. Taxonomy (NCBI): domain Eukaryota; kingdom Viridiplantae; phylum Streptophyta; class Pinopsida; order Cupressales; family Cupressaceae; genus Sequoia; species Sequoia sempervirens. The sequence goes on from VDFB02281492.1 coordinate 653,294,140, forward strand.
ACTTTTGCATTTCACACATTATATGAGGAATTTTTCTCTTCAATAATTTATATCTTCTTTATGGATTTCTTTAGATGATAGCCATCTACAAGTGATTCAAGGCGCAAATATTTTAACGATATTTAACAAAAATATACAATATATTACATAACAAGTAAAATAAATGGCAATTATAAGATGTATATAGCAAATTTAATAAAACTCGCTACTTACCTCATGTATTTTCCAAGATCATATATAACTTGCTTGACATTGTTGTCAAAGTTGTATGGGAGAGATAGAGGTAGAACGTACTGCAACAATTATAAAATGATCTTTTCATTACCTTAATAAAGGTATGCCAATCATGCATTTTCATCCCTGACCCAAATTCACCTTTCTTTGTTATTATATTGTTTATGTTTGTACCAAATCCTGTGGGAATTCAAATTTTGTGTATGACTTCTTTTATAGCATTGCTTTGCTACTCTGTTAATAACCAAGGAAGGGCACTTATATTAATTTTGTCTCCATCACTATTCAATTGAATGACATTTTTTATTACATGATTGGCTTCATGAATGTCACTACAAATTTTGACAATTTTTTCTTTGTCATGCCTTCCATCCAATATTTTTTGTAACGTTTCTGTTATATTCTTTCTGATATGCATTGTATCAAACAAATGCACAATTTGTAGCTGCTCATAGTAAGGCAACCTACTAAGTTGTCTAGGATAACTTTTTAGTCCCTGTGGAAGCCGACCATTAATGCCTTGATGACCTTCATGAATCATATAAGTTAAACAAATTAACAACGACAATCATTGTCAATTACAACATGAGTAAACACAACACAATATAAAAATATAAATAAAAACATATCATATATGATAGATAAAAAATTTGATCCAATGTATAACCTTGATGATTAATTCTATTATATTCCAACTTCCATAGGTGAGGTGACATTCTTCATGGTTTTGATGTAGTCTCCTCTTTCCCATTGAAAAAATGTTTTTTAGTAGTTCGATACTTATGATTTCTATGGAGGAAGTGCCTATACTCATCAAACACCTGCTTTCCTAAACTTGTTGAACGATGAGATTTCATCTTTGGACCACAAATTGGACATGCAAATTTTCCCTTTGTTTGAAGACCGCAAGATGATATATAATTGGATTAAATATGTCAATTTTTATAATTATATATAATGAATAGATTATTTTAAAAATATTCATGATATCTACTTCATCAAATTAAATATTGTTAAAGTGTAGTCGAATGTTATAACATACCACAAAAATGTGTTAGCCCTGGGGCATCATGAATTGTCCATACAAGCATTGCATGGAATTGAAATTGTCTTTGTCTTATTGGTCTGGATACATCATACATAGTGACGCCATTCCATAACTTTAGTAACTCGTCAATAAGAGGCTCGATATATACATTCATATCTTTCACTTGGTACTTACCTAGTTGAATGAACATAAACATTACATAATTATTATAAGCATTTTACTGCAATATATATAAATTAATGTACATGAATATTGAATGAAAAAAATATTTCATTATGCAACAAATAAGACAAATGAGATGCTACTACGTTAAATAAAATTGATGTAAACAAACAAATACCTAGAACAATCATTGACAACATTATGTGCTCCCTCTTTATTGACATCTATGGAGGAATGTTATTGTTGATAACAAAAACAAGCCACACTGAGTAAATAGATCTCATCTCTCCAAATGGATTGACACTGTTCACTCCCAATGAAAGCCTAAGATTATGAGGTTCTTCTTTAAAGTGTGGCCATTTTTCCTCCATGTCCCTAAATGTAGAACCATCTGTAGGAATTCAAAGAATGTTATCTCCACTTCTATTCCGTGTATGGTAATCCATCAATTGTGCTAAGCTTTCGCACCTAAATAATTGTTGCATACGTGGAATAATGGGAATATAATGAAGAACCTTGCGAGAAACCTTTTTTGTTACTTGATCTGTTTGATATCTACTATATGACATTCTGGGCATTCTATTGCAAATTTCTGTTGTTTATGATATATAATATGATCATTGGGAAATGCATCTATTGCTTGATACTCCATTCTGATATCTTTCATAATGGCACATAAATATTTGTATGACCAAGGTAAAATATTTGATGGTGGTAACAAAAATTCACCAATCAATCTACAACAAAAAATAATTTCTAAGGTGGGGGTCGAATTTCACTTTGCTTTAGGTTCGGACAGCGGTCCAAAACTTTGATGTTTCTTCAATTTTTGCTTTATAATGTGCAATGAACTTTGGTATAGGTTATTTCTGAAAAAGGAAAAAAGAGTGAGGAAGATGGAAGGTTCTTGGACCTGGAACTAACTGTGAATAGTGATAATGGAGTTCCTACGATGGACACCTTCCTAGAAACAATATTCCACTTAACCAAAAATCTCACAGTCTCATGGAATTTGTGCTATCTTCTAAGGTCTACAAATATTTTGTCTTTCATTCACCATATGCATACATGAACACACGTGAAAGTGTGGAGCAGCTTTGAATTCAAGCCTAGACTAACTTTACACAGCTATCTACCATGAGCAAACAAGAAAAAGTATGGACTAAGAAGGCATCTACACCGCAAGAATTTACACAACCACAGAACAAAATTTCTAAAATCTATCAGAGCAAGAATACAACTAACTAAAACAGCTATACGAATCTAAGTCAAGTATCTAACAATGGAGGTTGAATCAGGTAACATGTGAAAAACTTAGAAAATGTACCAAATCAATGTATTTTCTTTTAAATTTTTGCAACATGTCTTTAAAAAAATTGAACTTCCTTTGTAAATGAGAGGAGAGCCCTATTTATAGTGCCCAAAAAGTTAAATGAATGGCCAAGATTCATTACAAAATAGGGTTTCACCAACCCTCAATATATTACAATTTAAAATTACATTTTTTCCACTTCCCTATTTGTCCTCTAGTGATGGCATTGTAGCATTTTTTTCTTTTATTTGATTGTTGTTTTACTATAGCTACTCTTTGGGGAGCTCTTTATCATCAATAGGGTTTTTCTCTAAGTTCTTTGATGCTGTATATTCCATGAATTTCAAGATGACTGGATGGAGTTTGTCTACCTCAATGATCTCATACCGCATCATTTGGTAGCTCCACACCTTCATATTATCTTCCAACTTCTTCTAGTCCTCATCATACTTTACACCCTGATATCTAAATAGCTCTGATTGATCAAAGGAACAGGTGGTAAAACTCATGAAGTCCATCGTTATTTCACTAGACATCACATCCTCCATATTCTTCTAGAAGTAAGGTATCACCTTTTCTAGATCTATTTGTAATCTGGGCATATCACACTCCATCATCAGCTTGAGATAACGAGTGCACTCTGCCCTAATCTCTTTGATCCATTTGATGTCTGGATCCACTTTGCTCATTATTTGCTCCAACCTCCCCTTCTTGTTTTCAAAATCCTACCACCACACATCCATCAACCAGTGATCATCCTTGTTGAATGCAAGCTCCTTCTCCATGTGGATTTTGGCAAGTGAACAATAGCCTCGATCTTTGGGAAGATAGAGTCGTATGTTACAGGGAAGTCAGTTTAGAGCTTTCTTGTACCTTCCAAAGATTACTGTAGATACAATAACTTGTTGGCTGTCCAAATAGCCTGACTAATTCCCATGTTCTCGAAATACAAGACTTGTCAGAACCAACCCTATGTTGTCTTTTCCAGGTTCTTTCTCTTTTCCATCTTATCAATCTATTCTTTGGACAGTAGTTGGGTTGGAGTCGTGGACATGGTAGGCAGGTCATCAATTGAGGACCACTGTTGGATGTAATCTGTCAAGACGGCCACTTGTGCTTTGAGCTCATCTTTTGAAATCTTGTCCTGTTTTATCAGATGCACCACCGTAGCCACTGACTCCTCAAAGTGTCCTACCTTCTATTCTCTAGTGGTGGTCCCCAAGTCAATGGTGGAGATGTTGTAACTCACACCAACCTGGCCCACCATAAGCATTGCTATTTGTATAGCCTGAGACCCAAAAGCATCCAATGTTACCTTGGATCTGATTTTAGGCTTCTTCTCTCTTCTAGTTGTGATATGAGCTTAGGCTAAGATAGCCTCTAGTCTTGCCCTTGGGTCCTTTAGTACAGGTGTTTTTCTTTTGAGCTATTTCTCTAACCACTCAGGCATGACATACTTTCCCTTAGGTGATTCATGATCACCCTCACCCTTCTCAACCAAGGCCTCTATTTTCTTATCTTTTGGGGCCCCTTCTTCCTCCTTGGTAGTATCTCCTTCTTCTTCATCGGAGTCCTGGATGAACATAAGGTGCTTAATAGGAGGCTTGGTAGATAATTGTTGCATGGGACTTTCTTTCTCTCCTATTTCTCCCCCTTTGTTTCCCTCAATTTGTTCAACCTCATGCACATGTTCCTTGAGTTGCTCAATTTTGAGGCACTTGACCGCCTGAGCCTCACTCTTAGGTATATCTCCTCCTGGACTATCTTCCTATTGTTGTCCTTCTTTTCTAAGAGGTGACCCTTCTGCCTCTGTCTCAGTGCCCTTTGACTATCGGGCCAGCTCTTCCTCAAGATGATTTTCGAAGGCTTGCATGATGACCTTACCAACAACATCCTCCTCCTCATCTGCACTCTCTGAGGAACCAGTTCCTTCCTTCTCGTAGGTAACCCTATCGATCGTCTGATGCTGATACTTTGGTTGCTCGTGATATTCATCGGCCTCTTCCTCAAATGACTTTGAGGCTTCTCACTCTTGTTTCTCCCACTCCTTAGAGATTAACATGGTGGCTTCCATAGCCAGTGGCCCTATCAGGGGCTATGAAGGTTTGGTAGAAGCGAGGACCTGAGCTAAGGTTGCTTGAAGAGTGGGATCCATGAGGATCTAGGAGAGCTCAGAAGGGATATTCTGCATATGCTTTGAGAAGGCTTCAGGAAAGGTGGGAGTGGGCATTGGTGCCGCCACTATCGGTAATGGGAGTGACATAGTGGGTAACATGGTAGTGGAGGAAGGAGGTGTAGTTATAGCAGAGGAAGAATTGATTACAATTATAGGCTTAGTCAGAGGCGAAGGGGCAAGATGGACAGAGATGTCCACTGCTAGTCGGGATGCGGTGATAATGGCCAGGGATGTAGATGATAGTGGAGCCAAAGCAGGGAGAGCCAAAATAGGTTTTATTTGATCAGTACCTTTTGCCTCTTCTTCTTGGATTAAGGGTTGCTCCGTCGTACACCCTGTTTGCTTAAGCCTCTTCGAGGGTGAGCCTTCTGGATCCTTGTATAAACTTTGGGGTCAGCAGACCACTCTATTTCTATCTCTTTTCTCTTCTTGGATCTAGTGACTGGAGGGGACTTAGATGTCCCACCCATTGAAGTGGCGGCAGTAGCATCCTCTATGGTTCTTGGTTCACTTTTGAGTCCTTCGTACGTTAGGACCACCCCTTGCTATTTTAATTAGGCTACCTGCCCATCAACCCACTCCACAGTATGGGCAAAGATTGGCTTGGTTATAATATCGAGGTCATCAACCTCTTGCTCATCCCAGTCTATTATTGGTATTGGAAGATTGGCAAATACATGATATCTAGGTTCCATCACGGTGCTTTTGTCCTCCTCGACTTGATCTGGTATGGGAAATGGTTGTACCTTTCTTACAAAATATGTAGTCATCGGCATATAGTGCCTTGCATGTACCTCTTTATCATCTTGACAATCCCCCCAAAAGTCTTCAATGTGGTGCAAATGAGTGAACCGCGGTCCTAATACTTTCCTCAGATGCCCATATGGGTCCATTCATGGGCAAGTAGTGTGTAGGTGAAAATGGTAATCTTTCAGTTCTTTCTCAGATTTACTAGTGCATTGGGAAGTTTTGAAGCCTTGGGCACAAATGTACATGAACTTTGGATATTGAATGAAAAGGAAGGCGTACTATTTCAAGAATGTTTGAGCACTATGGGAAACCCTTCTCTCAAAATCCCTAGCAATCATTTTGATGATATGGCCAATGAAGGTGTCATTTACCTTACAGTATTCCTTCTTGAAGTTTTAGTACTAGAGCTTGGGGTACCTATCATAAATCTACAATCTTCAATCCTGCTCCTCATCTGGTGCTACAAACAACCCATTGTATTGTCTCTGATCTACCAAGGAGTAGATGAGATATGAGGTCATGTAGAACTTTGAACTCTTCTTCATGTTGAAAAACTGCTCATGGAAGCAGTCGCTTATTATACCTCCCCAGTAGAACGAGGTCTTTAAGGTGACATCTTCATTCCCATGAAGAATCTTCTCAATAAAGTACACCATCCACTCATGAAAGAAGGCAGTCGTAGGAAGACCAATAACCCTGCTTAGCTTTGTGACCAAGTCATGGTAATCTTCGTGGAAATCACTACGAAAGAGTTCATGAGGAACCTTTGTAGTGCTGCCCCACTTTTCTTTAAGCCAAAGCTGATTTATTAACATTTTGCATCCCACTGGGTTGTCATCCTATGTGGCTTGGAATTCCTCTACAGTAGGTATTTCCATTTCTCAAAAAGTGGGAATGTGGAAGGTCCAAGTGTTTCCTTCAATCGACATGTCAGTGAGAATGTTACCCTCTCTGTCAACAATTGTCCTCGTGTCAGATTGGTATGCCTGTCAACATGCCATGACCAATTCAGGGGCCACAAGGGATGGAGGGAAGCCCGTGGCCTTTGTGATTCCACTTTGTCTGATCAGCCTCACATTCTTAGTCATTGGATTGACCCTCACCCTTTGTTTAAACTCATCAATATTGACATGACCGATATTGGTGTTGATGATTTCCTTCCAATCTATGATAACCTTTGAGTGCAGAGGTTCACCCTGGAACTAGTATTTCATTTGGTCATTATCCTCTTTTCCTTGAGGAGTCTTACCTGACTTCTTTCCTTTGTTCTTTTTGACAGCTACCCCCAAAGGTCCTGCACTTGAATCCAGATATCCTACAAGCAACGGCGCAGCCAGTATAACTGATCACAAGATTCTTCATGTTAGTTGAAATCCCAAGGGTGAAATCAATTTTAAATAATCTATAGTGCATAAAATGATATTTTTATCTCTCGATGTCATTGGTATTTTGATTGAGGGCTTTCGGATAGTCTGGCCCTGGAGGCCCAGACTTCCCTGGAAGGAATGTTGTTTTATAAAGGAAAATGGGGTAGAGTGATCTAGGGGACCTTTCTCGACTCAACTTTGATGGTACAAAAGGATCATAACAAAGAGGGTTGAATTTAAGCATGTGGGTCAAGATCATATTTCAAATTTGACCTCATTTGGATCGATTTAGGAGCATTCAGAGGTACGAGGCTGGAAAGTCATCTAGAGTTGGCTATTTGGAATGTCTGAGAAAAAACAGAGTTTTGGGAGCTGAACCCCAAGGTTCAAGACTTGTCAGGTCCAAGGGCAGCTGACAACTTTGCAAAATTCAAGTGGTCAGGCAAAAGAGGCCGGGATGCCATTGTGTTTTTTCCATTCTAGACGGGGATCGTTAGGCAAAATTCTAGAGGGGGAGACTCAGCGAGCCAGACCCGGCCTCAGGGTCAGATGTTAGATTATGTTTATGCCTCTGTGGCGAGCATGGATGCGGAGCTTAGAATTCATCCTGTTAGTTACAGATTTCCCAAATCGAATGGCGGAGGAGGGACAGAGTCCCAGTAGCTTGAGCCCAGAAGGGGTGAAGCCATCCAAAGTTTAATGCTAGATTCCCAGTGGGGCATGGAATCCCGAGGCCTAGGAGGTGGAAGGCTACCGAGGATTTTTCGTTTGAAATCTATCTTGCATGCAGATGACCGAGGGATCATCAGGGCCCGAAGGGCAGATTTTCGATGAAGGTTAGAAGTTGGGGGTGGTAGAATCTGAACGAACCTCCAAAGGGTGGGACCTAGTAACAATAAGGACATTGAGGCTCATTGGTTGGAAACCCCTATGGCAAAAGATCATCTAGGACCGGCGATGCAGGAGAACGTCGGGTGCTCACTGCTCATGACGGTGAAGACCGAGAAGTTGGAGGGCGCTGGGTAGATATCAAATGTAGACAGTGAAGGGAAAGGCTGGCCTCGAGGCTCGGGTGGATGGGGCAACTTCGCCATTTGAGACGGTGACATCTTCGTGGACATCTGGACACAGAAGTCCGATGGCTCAGGCCCAAAGAGTCAAATTCCCGTTTGGAAAATGTTCATTATTTTCATTTCTCGTCCACCAAGAGAAAACCTAGGCCCAGAGGGTATGAATGCCCCTACGTGAAGAACGGCCATGCCGAAGTGAGCCTTCATATTGATCATGAGGGTACATTTGAGGGTTTCCTCAAGTTTTAAGACATGGGTTTTGTGCAATGTACCATATTTTACCTTTCTTATGTATTTTGGATCTGGGTTCCTTGTCACTTTAGGTTTAAAATCATAAAAAAATCTCGAGGGAAAATGGTAAACCTACCTCAGAAACTGAATGTGGCAAGGGGTGGGATCCACTAACGGTTGGCAAGGTGACGTCAGCCAGTATGAAGGCGATGACTGATGAAGACAGTGGACTCCCCTAGCAAGTTCTCTGATCTCTTTGCAACACTAAGTGAGAATGACAAGTTTGGGCTGATATTTATACTCCAACCGCCATTAATGGCCATATTAAATGCAAGTACGGTGAGTGATTCAGTTGGTGGATTCAAATCCATGGACGACAGCAGGTTGTTCGGAGGTCAGCAGCCGAGAAGACGCAGGTAGTGGCCATTTGGAAAATGTTCATTTCAGAAATCACTAGTGGTGAAGGGGAGGTCGGGGTCTAAAGGGTAGATTTCCACCAAAAGTCTACCATTGGGAATGGTGAAACCCTAGCGAAGTTCCAGAAGTGAAAGTCTGGAGGTACAGGCCCAGCAGGCTCGAAGGCAGCCAAAACTTTTGAAATTTCCAACAGACAGAGATCAGGGAGCTGGGACTTGGGATCTGGGAAGGTGAAAGTCATCCACCATTTGGGACGATGGACACAATGAGGAAACCTAGCCAAGGAAACCTAAAGGGGTGGGCCCGACCGGGCCCAAGGCTGCTGGCATAGGCAAACTACTAGAGAGACCCTGCAAGGCACTAGAACTTGACAAAATTAAAAGGGGGCTGGGGAGGAACTCGATCAACTTTAGATGAGACTTTGGAGGCATATTGACCATCTGGGACACCAAAATGGGGTATGAAAAATGAGACGACAACAAAAAGATGACCGGGAAAGTCAGAAGAAAAAGGTCACCATTTCCAAATGGGACGTGTGTGCTGAGGGCACAAATAATGGCAACTCTGCCGGGAAATGCTCCTGAGAATTCTAAAGATAAATATCCATCCAGGATCTAGAATCTCTAGTTTCATAGACCAGGAGGGGACTTTTAAAGGTGAATTTGGAGAATGAGATCTTTAATTGGGTCAGTCTACAGGACATCTCAGAAGTGGGTGCAGTGAATTCGTTCCTTTCCGTGAGATGGTGACCAGGGGTTGCTAATCCAATTAAGCAAGCTACATAAATCATCCAACATCAAAAGTAACTTGGACATTGCTCCACTGTCAGTTAGGCATCCATAGCCCCGATGAAGTTGTCATTGTAATCTGATGGATATTTCTCTACTGCCAGCCGAGCGTTCATAGCCCCAATAGAGTTATCCACACACCCATACAGTCGCTTAATTTTTAGAATCCCTTTTCTCTTTTGTTTTGATATTTATTTTAATGTTCATTTTTAGATAAATTTTTTTCTCGACCGAGTAAGCACTAAAGCCTACAATGGGTTTGGGACCATAGTGGTCACTAGAGCAGACTTAAGATT
>VDFB02281492.1:653304090-653470169 GCA_007258455.2 Sequoia sempervirens
TATATTATAATATGATGGTATAATATTTGTAATTCAATTTTAGAAAATAATATATATAATTTAATATTTAAATGTTAAGTTAAAATATATAAATATATTTTTAGTATATTTATAATATTATAATAAAAAAATATTATATCATCAATATTTAGTTAGGATTATGGTTAGGGTTAAGGTTAAGAGATATAGTTAAGGTTAGGGTTAGGTCTAGAGATATAGTTAGGGTTAGGGTTAGAGTTAATATATAGTTAAGATTGGGGTTAGGGTTAATATTAGGATGACAGACATGGTTTGCATCAAAATTAGGGTTAGGGTTATCATCAAGATAAGCTTAGGATTAAGGTTCGGGTTAGCATGAGGATTAGGGTTACAATAAGGTTTAGGGCCAAGTTTAGGGTTAATATATATAGTTAGGGTTGGGGTAATAATTGGGGTTAAGGTTATCAAGATTAGGGTTATAGTTATGTTTTGGATCAAGTTTAGGGTTAGGATTATGGTTAGGTTGGGGTTAAGAGATATAGTTAGGGTTAGGGTTTAGGTTAGGATTAGGGCTACAGATATAGTTAGGGTTAGAAATATGGTTAACATTATGATGAGGGTCAGGGTTCGCATCAAAATTAGGGTTAGGGTTAGCATTAAGATTAAGGTTACATTTAGGTTTGTTGTCAAGTTTAGGGTTAATAGTTAATGTTAGGTTTGGGGTTAGCATGAAGAATAGTTTAATAGGATTAGGTTTAGGATTAGCATTAGGATTAAGGTTACATTTAGTGTTTTATAACCCAGGGCCTAACACTAATGCTAGCCCTAACCTTAACCATAAGCCTATTTCTAACACCAATTCTTTCACTAACCCTAACCTTCAACCCTAACCCTAAATATAGCTTATCCCTATCTTTAACCCTAATTATACCCTAACTCTAACCCTAACCCTCCCTAAGTGAACCTTAGCCATAATCCTAATGCTAAACCTAATTCTAATCTAATGCTAATTTAACCCTAATTAAACCTAAACTCTAATCATAATTACACTCTAACCCTAACCCTTATCCTAGTTGAACCCTTAACCCTAATTGAACCCAAACCCTAATCCTAATTACACTCTAACCCTGATTTAGCCCAAACCATAACCTTAACCCTAACCCTAATTGAACCCTAACCCTAATTAAACTCTAGCCCTGATTGAAATCTAACCCTAATTAAACTCTAGCCGTAATTGGACCCCAACCCTAACCCTATTTGTTCCTAACCCCAGTATCTCACAAATACAGGATCAAGACCTTGCCAACTCTGGTAAACCTTATTGGATAGTGATAAAAGCTACCTTATCTTTCATTAAGGTAGAAATTTTTTGTTATACAACATGCCCCTTGAAAATTGGAGATAGGCACTGTAAAAAGAAGGTAAACACTAATGAAAATGGTCAGTGGTATTGTGGAAGATGTGATAAAACTTTCCCTAAATGTGATTATAACTATATAGTTCAATGCAAAGTGGAAGACCATACTTCATTCACTTGGATTACAACTTTTGAAGAAGTGGCAGAAGAAATTAAGGGTGTAACAACAAAAGAATTGAACATTTTGAAGCATGAAAAACAAGATGATGTTAAGTTTTCACACATTATACAAAAGGTCCTTTTCAGCAGATATATCTAAGTTAGTTAATGCCATTTTGTCATGATATACTTCTTTGATGCTGTCAATACTAAATCTAATGATTGATGAACATTTTTGCTTTTAAATTTATTGTTCTTGGTTCATTGTTGTTATAGACAAGTTGGTATGATTTCAAATTTCAATGTGTACCCTTATATATGGGAATTGAGATAAACAATGACACAAACAATAATGAAATCAAATTGATTGCTTTCCAAATTCATATTCATGAAAATGTAAGCATTTTTTCAAGTCAATAGGCATCTTGATAAAGATAACTCTTGGTGTGTTTTACATATATTATTAATTAATATAGGTATGCTAGTTAATTAAATTATTAACTATATTTTATTTGTATTATATATTGAATTGTTAAAAGATGTAAAAATCTTAATACTAAATATATAGGAAAATGGTTTAAAAATTACATATTTTTCAAAAAATAAAATATTAATATCTTTCTCTGCTTATCTCTCTCTCTCTCTCTCCCCTCTCTCTATATCTCCTTATATAGACTATCTTTCCATATCTCTCTCTCTCTCTCTCTCTCTCTCTCTCTCTCTCTATATATATATATATATATATATATATATATCCCCTCTATCTCCCTATCTCTCTATATATTTATTTCTCCCTCTATCTCTCTCTATATCTCTATCTATTTTTATCCCTTTGCCTCTCTCATTCTATATTCATCTCTACCTCTATCTATAGGGAGAGATACAAAGGTGAAGCATTGGACCTTCCAAAAGATCCACCAATCTCAACACTACTCCCAACTGTTTTGAGCATTTAAGTACATATTGTATGCTAGATTAGGAGGCATGTGTCAAAGCTCATATTTATTGATGCAAAATAGGTCCAAAGTCACAAATCTGAGGTAGAGTTAGTTATAGTTTTGTAGAAAATTTCAAGTGCCACATAGAGCAAAGATATTTGAGTTTTTTAGGAAGATCATGTCATTAAATTTGGCACTTCATCAACATTTGTATCTTCATCAACATTAACAAAAGCAAAGGTATGTACTTGAATCCCTTACATTTAAATTTTTCTATATATATAAATATTTTAATATTTTCCCTCAAATCCATAATATATATATTAGTGTGTATTTATTTATTGCAATAAAGAATTAACCTAAGTAACACATTAAGAATTCTAAGGATTTGGGCTTGGAAAAAATGCATAACAATTTTTTTTGTTGGATGTCGTGTTGTATAGTTTAGAAAAGCTCAAAATATGAATAGGATTTTAAGGCCATATATTATGGTAACTTACAATGCAAAAGAAGGAAGGAAATCTATTATCAATTTTAATCTACAATTTAATACCATATGAAAAATCACATGTAGTATTATCTACAACTAATTCTTGACATTAATTTTATAAAATACACTTGTACCATACAATAAACTTCTCCCAAGAAAGAAACCCTAAGTGAACATTAATTGAAACCTAATTGTAGATTCATAACTCTAATCATAACCCTAATTGAACCCTAATTGTAGATTCATAACTCTAATCATAACCCTAAGGGAACACTTATTGAGCATTAGTCCTAATTGTACCATAACCCTAACTTTGAACTATAGTTGAACTCTAATCCTAACCCTAACACTAATTCTTATCCTAATTGAACCTTAACCCCAACCCTAATCTAGTTAATTTTTTTTATAAAATTGTAGCAAGCCCATCTATACTTCAAGATTTATCCTTTTTATATATTCTAATATCCTTTACAATCTCATCCTTAGAGATATCTCTAATAGGCCAATCATTGTCTTCCTCTTTGATTTTCCTAGGGATGACTTGTGCACAATGATCTTGGGATCTTTTATAGTCCACATAGCTATCTTCAACAAAGAAAATATTTTACTAGAAAGATTGAAATTCATTTATAACCAAAGAAAGACCATTTATATGTTGATTATTCACCTAGATTGATCCAATTTCTTCCCTAGCATTTTTCTCCTTTATATAATTAAAGAAGAAATCAAAGCCTTTATCTCCATTTTTTAGCCAATTTATTTTATCCCTAACTTTTAAACCATGAATCTTCTTAATTTACAATATTCTCAAATTATGCTTGAATCTCACCAACTCCTCATTCAAGGACTTATGCAATTGAGATTAGATAGAGATAAAATCTTATTGAAGCAATTCTTTTCTCCTTCCATCAAAGGCTCTTTTTTTTTGCACAACCTGGAATAGGGACCTTGAGTTGGTAACATTGCAATCCTAATTTTCAATTGATAGTAGAGAACTTTTTTACCAAGATCCTATCAATTAATTTTTTTAGCAAATATTAACTTCTTATATTAAAAATAATTTAAATATTTTAACACATGCATTAGATGAACCTTTGGTTTTTGATGATTTAGAGATATTAGGTATTGATAATTGTGTGATTGAAAGGTTTAACAAATATAAGTCATTTGGAAAAGCCTTTGAAATCTAGGTTGAGCAAGTGCTTAGATATGGACTCTTTTGCATTGAAAGAGGTGTAATATTATATAAGGAAATTGAGGGGAAAAAAAGGAACTAAATAATGATCTCCAAATAGTGAGAAAATAAGAATCTATCTAGAATTTAGTAATATATATATATATATATATATATATATATATATATATATATATATATATATAAATTGATACAAATACACAGCTAACAAAAATATTCTCATATTTATTTTTAAATGTTTGATATATGTTATTCATTACATATATTTAAATTTTGTATGCTTTTGGTGGAGTTACTATTGGAAGGAGAATATAATTGTAAACTATATATATTTTTTAAGTAAATCTATATCTTTTAGTATTTAAAATTACTTAAATAGTTTCCTCATTGATATCTTGTTTACTTTTAACATACACCATAATAGAAGTTCACATGCACATCAATCTTAGAGAAAAAATATATTTTCATGCCCTTTTTCATTACTATTTTGGTAAACTTTGAATAGATTGTCCTTTGTTCAATAACAAGTCTACAAGTGGGATATTCTTGTGTGAATTAATCTCATGACATTACCCTACCTTGCATAAGATCTACTAGTGCAAACTTGACGTAGTAATTATCAACCCTACACATTTAAAATTTAAATTCAATTTAAATCTTGACAACACCCTCCCACTAATCATTGTGAGCTTACCTAATGCATGTTTCTCTTGATTTGCATGTTGTATTTTACTTTAAAAAAATCATTTAAGCATTTAAAATGATCAAAGATTATTAGGACAATGAGGATTTATCAAAAGAACATTTTCATTGAGAGAAATGTAATAACATTTTCTCAGAACATATATCATCATGTCTCTAATCATTATTCCTATGTCATGGAATTGGCTTGGTTAGGGCTCTAATTGAGGAGAACGTAATCCTCACAATTTAGCATATTCCCTAAAAATGTTACTAAACACTTTCTATCTATATTGAGGTTCAAATATTAGAAAATCAACACAACTAAATTCTAAACATCAATTATTTGCTAGTTGATTCTTATGGTATAGATTTATATTTGCACACTAGTTTAGTTTCTCAGACATGGATATGAACCAAAGCAATATTTTGAGACATTTATTGACCATCTAGGGATCTAAATGAAGATAACTCAAACCTCACAATTTAGTAGATTTTGTAATACTATGTATATTCACTCTTATTATATTAATATATAAATATATAGGCTTACCACCTTTGCTTTAAAAAAAATTATGTTTGTAAACATTGTCAATCCATAATAAAGTGTAAATGTTAAAAGATAAAAATCAATTTCAAAAATTATTTTTTTACTAGTTGATTATTGGAATTATAGATTGAAGCTTGTAGACTAGTTTTATTTTTTACACATATTTGAACCAAAGAAAAGAACACTTAATTCACATATTTAAAACATTTATAAAATCAAGTCCAAAACCTCTTTTAACACTTCAAATAATCAACATCTACATCTCAAAAACATCACATTTAATTCATTTAATTTAAATATCAATCATCTAATATAAAATAATATTATTTTAAATAAAAATAATAAACATTTTTTCATTAAAATAAACAATTAAATATAATTAACATTAATATTATTATAAATAAGATATAATCTTTTAAAAAGTTATTATTAAAGTTATAAGAAAGATAAATCTTTTCTATTTCCTAACAAAGAAAATGAACCGATACTTCGTAATATAAAAGGAACACTCACCACAATTCATGTAATGAAATGAATGTGGGATTAAAACTAAATCCCCCAATCCAATGACCGAGCAAATGTGTAAAGTGCAAATGGAAAATGAAAACAACTATGGAAGGAGAACGGGAATGGGAATGGCAAGTGTAAACTGCAACGGTGGAGTACTACAGAAACATAGATTTGAAATGGTGTGATTAAAGAAATGCTACAGAAATGAGAGAGAGGTTGGGTTAAGAGGGCCCCACATGGTGTCAGACATCTAAGGGAGTGTACCCTTAGAGTGTGTCGGTTAAGCCCAGCCCTAATGTATAATACCTTACATTATGGAGCTCAATTCTCTAATATATTACTACTTATCAAATCCTTTGTAAATAATTGTAAACTTATGACTCCATTTAAGCATTTAATTGATTTTCTTGAATCAAAGCAAAAACATAGACACACAATTGAAAAAATTCTAAAAAGAAGCATGACAACTTCATTAACATTTCATTCAAAATTCACTCAAATCCATATAAGGAGAGAAAATATATTAGAATTATATGTTTATTCATGCTTATAAGTCATATCTGCATACAATTTAAGATAATTTGCATATATTCATCCAAAACTCAAAATAGGCTATCTATTCTATTATGTCCGCTTGGGGTTTTAACAGCCAATGGCACCACAGATATCACTTCCTCATTAGAGGACATATATCTTTCTACCCATATATTCAACTCAAAACCTAGCTAGAGCTTTCATCAGTTCTCTCCCTACAAATGAACCTTGAATTCCCTTTTATATGACAAGGGAGCAACAAGCTTCAGGCTCAAATGTAATTTCACCACAAATTCTCATTTGAACAAAATCTCCATTGCATTTGAATTTCATTTCAAAACTTCCCACACATTGAATCTACAAAACATTTATAGTGCATGGACTGGGGTAGCGTAAAAGAATAGGGGAACACAAATTGTCATCAAAATCCCCTTGTCGCTATCCACGCAAAAAAACTAGGCAACCAAATTGCCACGAAGGCACCACAACAACTTCTTATTTACCTGCCACCCTACCCTTACCAACACTCAAACCCTGGTATACATGCTCGCTTCTAGTTTTTTCCCAATACGGTAGACTCTTAGCCTCGTCTTCTTCCTTGTCCTTGCCCAATATGGTTCGAGTCAGTATGCCTGGGGTTTTAATTTGAACAAAATCTCCATTGCATTTGAATTTCATTTCAAAATTTCCAACATGTTGAATCTGCAAAACATAGTGGTGCACAAACTTGGGAAAGCTAAAAGAAAAGGGAACAAAAATTGTCATCAAAATCCTGGCACATGAACTGGGGAAAACTAAAAGGAAAGGGAACACAAATTGTCATCAAAATCCCCTTGTCGCTATACACGCAAAATGCCAGGAAACCAAATTGCCATGAAGGCACCACAACAACTTCTTATTTACTTGCCACCATTCCCTTACCAACACTCTGACCTTGGTATACACGCCTGCTTCTAGTTTTTTCCCAATACGGTAGACTCTCAGCCTCGTCTTCTTTCTTGTCCTTGCCAAATACGGTTTGAGTCAGTCCGCTTGGGGTTTTAACAACCAATGGCACCACAGCTATCTCCTCGTCATCAGAGAACAGACCGTGATTGAAGAGAGGTAAATACCAATAGTAGTCTGAGTCAATCTTGGTTACATCATCAAAAGTGTTGCTTGTAAGGTCAATGGTGAGTGTTGGCATCCAGAGGAGCCATGCCGCCCATACCTTATTTTCCTACCAACACTAGTAATGGAGCACACCACTGATTGCTTGCCTTTGTCATCTACCAGTTGAGAAGCAATGTCCTAGAATTGCAACCTTCTATTGCATCTAGTGGGCACAAGCCTGGGCTTGTCAACCAAAGTACCTTCCTGAATAGCAGGAGCGAGCTTTTCTGAGCTCAAACGAATAGACCTCCTTACTAACTTACTCATTTTCTCTTCTCAAACAAGCACTCAAACTTGATTAGACTCAACCCACAAATTTCTCTAACTTCTACAAGAATGACACTATTAGTAGTATATTCCTCTTCTATTTATTGTGCAAGGTAATGGAAACCTTCATCAATGCTTAGTAAAAATGCATGTGCAAACATGGAAATTTGGTGGCGTATGTACTGTCACCATTTAACTAGAGCTACATGAGAATCCAAAGATCACCCTTCATGATTACCAACAAGAACATCTTCACACAAATTGAGATCGACGTGTCTACACAAGCAAGGAATAATTCATTAATGCTTCACCAACTTTCATCTTCCTCTTGCCAGCTAGTAGGGAACAACAAAGATTTACATTAGCCTTTGATCTTCGTTGTCGATCTAAAACCACGGGTTATGAGGTCAATAGTGGAGATTGGGCCCCACATTCCATACAAGACACACATCTGCCTTTTGCTAACCTTGCACCAAATAACAGGGTGACACCTTAGGTCTGCGAGTTGGCGGGGTACGATCAAGATCTTCTCCCATATCTTCGAATCTGGAAAACCTACACATTGTACAATTAACTTATTTAATGAAAGGCTTTGGCTAAGCCATTGACAACATGACCACTGGAGTTAATGGCTTAGGCTTACGTCAATGGATTAAAATTAAAACCCAACTTTGATTTTAATGCTTTATTTCCTCTGTAGGGTTTTATTTCCTAAGTCTCAGTTGGACCCATTAAATTCTTATCCCAACCCTAACAAGAACAAATGATTAAGCTAAGGACTGTATTTGTTGTTAGAACTTTAGTTCTAGAGAATTCTTAATTACCAATTCTTATTTATGCATTTGTATATGAATCCAATTGAATGCCTTTCCATATCATTATGGAAAATTTTATTATTGCAACCCTAACTCTAACACTAAATAAACCTTGAACCTAACCTGATTGAACTCATATTATAACCCTAACACTAACACTAATTGAACTGTAATCATAACACTAAATCTAATTGAACCCTAACCCTAAAATAGACAATAAACCTTACCTTAATTGAACCCTAACTCCAATCCTAGCCCTAATTTAAGACTAACCTTAACCCTGACCTTAATTAAACCCTTATTGAATTATAACCCTAATTGATCCCTAACCCAAATTGAATACTAATTGAACCTTAACCCTAAGTGAATAGCAACCTTAATTAAACTCCAACCATAATCCTATTTGAATTTTGACCTAATCATAACCATAATTTAACCCTAACCTTAAACCCTAACCTGAGTTCAATTAAGTTTAAGGTTCAAATAAGGTTAGACTTTAATTAAAATTAGGTATAGGATTCAATTAGGATTAGGGTTGGGGTTGGGGTAAAGATTAAGGTTCTATGATAGAGCTTGGGGTTAGTGTTAGGGTTCAATTGGGGCAAGGGTTAGTATTAGGGTTAGGGTTATGGTTCAATTAGGGTTTCACTAATGTTAGTTTTAGAATCATAGTTATGTTTAGGGCTTGGATATAAAAATTAGAGTTAGGTTTGAAGTTAATTAGTGTTAGTTTTAGGGTCGGGGTTATGGTTAGACTTATAATTAATGTTAGTATTGGGATTAGATTCTATCACTTTAATAAAAATAATCTTCTATAAATTCATTCAATTTTTTTTTTAAATTATATAATTTAAAATATTTTAAAATTTACCTACGTTGATATATGAGAGATATAGCAAATCTAAACTCTATAAAATTTATAGTTAACTTGAAATTGTTTATAAAAAGGTTTAAGTTATGAATGTTATAATATAACAAGAGCTGCAGAGCAGTGAAGTTCCTGCCATAAAGTTTTAGAATAGTTTTGTTTGTATTTGTTGTGTATTGCAAAAGGCCTAGATCAAACATTAAAAATCTCAATTGAACCCATATGCTCATTTTGTTGATTGTAGAGTAGTGGACAAAAGCATTGCAATATTCATTAGACCAAGACCACAAGGTAGAGGATTAATTGATTAAGTTATTCTTGAATCCTTTTCATACGAAACATGACCAACTAATTGGTATTATCTTTTAGCACTAGGATCATACAAAAGTAGAAGCAATAGTTTTAATTTTCTATATATATATATTTTTTATTCAAGGGGTAAACACTTTTAACTAGAGCTATGAACCAGATACAACCATTCAACAATACCACCCCAATGGGGTTTGAACCTTTTTGGAAAGAACAACAATGCCACCTATAAACCAACACACCATGCCAATACTGGCTTAATTTGCTATATATTAACCATATTTTACTTACAATTTTTTTTTGAAAAAGGCAGTTAGAAGGTGTCATACCTCTACTACACTTAAGCCAAGATCAATTAGTATTGCACCAGGTTTCAACCAATCACCATGAACCAAATTTGGCTTGCCTACTATCTTGAATCACAAGTACATACTACAGACTCATCACTGTGTGAACTGATGTTTATCTAGGGTATTAATTGTTTAACTTAGACATTGATGTGTATACCCTTAGCTTCCAAATCTTCTTGTCTCATTTAATTTTTTGTCGACACACTATCTCTGGATAAGTCAACCAAATTCTAAGGTCATCTCTAGATGGGCATGCTCTCTGCCAAATATGATGAACTAGGGCATGAATGAACTAAATGTGTTACATATCCATCAAAGTTAAATTATTTGGATGATCATAAAAACTTCAAGAAATTGTAGACATAAAGAGAAAGATTAAATAAAAACTAAATGGGATACACTCTTGACAATATTTGTTTGGTATTTTCACTGCTATTTGGTTCTATGTTATATTATTTTCAAAATTAGAAGTTTTTTTATTATGATCAATTAGAATAGACTCTACAAGAAATGCATAAATATATTGTCTTGTGTAAGAAGCCCACAAATAGAAATAATAATTTGTTGATAAATCACAAGAGATAACTCTTTGCAGTCAAACACAAATCTCTAGATTTTTCACACTGATCCAATAATTATCACCAATGAATCAGAATAGTAGTATCAATCTTAGTTCAATGATATATGTCAATGTCAGATTCAAAATTAACAATAAATTTTAGATAATCCACACTGGACACTAAAACAAATTGAAAAGTTGTCTTTATTTGCATCTCCTCTAGAAACTCATCTATCTTGTAAGTCAGGTAACATCTGCAAACACTATGTACTGGCTTGTGCTGCTTGAATTGGAAGTCATGTAAATTTTTGTAACATACTGACTATTATAAGTTCTACACTAAGGGCCTCTACCATTTTGATGGAAAAAAAACATGATAATGGGTCTCTTTAACTTAATCCCCTAACTTATGAAGAAGACCCTATGGGGGATGATTAGTCAAATTGAAAAAGAAGACAATTCATTATGCAATTAGTACTCCCCTAGTTGAAGTTGACAAGAGTTATATGTAGTATAGAAGTTGCCAAGTCAACTTATTAAAGGCTTTGGACATATCCAATTTGATAATCATTCTAGAATAACAGTAAAATTTTGAGAGATTGAATGGTTCTCCTAGTGTCGGTGGATTTGCAAGGTGTACTTTACTATGAAGCATTCTCATGAGGTCAAATAAAATGATAATAAATATGAACAATATCTAAGGTATATAGAAATAAATGTCTTGTGGGCTTCAACAAGGGGTATTTTAAACCAAATTGGCATCTAGCATGGTCATGACTTAAAAATTAACCAATATTATTATACCCTTATTGTACCCTACCCTTTATTAAACCCTAATTTAAGCCTAACTCTACCACTTACCATAGCTCTAACCTTAGCTTCAAGTTTTATTCTAGATTAATAATTTTAATCCTAACTTAACATTAACCCTAACCCTATTGAAACAATAATCATAACCCTAATTAAATCCTAATTGAACCCTACTTGAACCTTAATCTAAATGAACCCTAACCTTAACCCTAATTGAACCATATTTACCTAACTCTAATGAAACCTTAATTGTACACTGAACTAAAATAAGCTTAATTGAACCCTAACTGTAACTTGAACTTGATTCTAATCATAACACTAATTTAATGCCAACCCTAACCCTAATTGAACTTGAACCCTGACTCTAATTGAACCTTGTTGTTGGGGTTAAATTAGGGTTCAATTAGCATTCTAGTTAAACACCAATTGTAAGATTAACCAAAATAAGCATAAATAAACCCTAACTATAACTTGAACTTGACCCTAATCATAACACTGATTAAATTCTATCCCTAACCTGGTAATTGAACCCTAATTCAAACCATAAACCTACTTGTGAAACCCTAACCCTAACTCTTATTAAACCTTATTTTTAGGGTTCAATTAGGGTTTAATTAACATTCTAGGATGGAGATTAAGTTTTGGTTAGGGTTAGATTTCTAAATATCGTAATATTAGCTTATAGATTTGACCCTAACTATAATCATAATTGAATCCTAACCCTAACACTAACCATAATTTCATTCTCACTCTAACCCTAACTGTAATTAAATCCTATTGTTAGGGTTGAATTAGGGTTAGGTTTAGGGTTCAATTAGAGTTCTAGTATAAATCATGGGGTTAAGGTTATTTATTTCTTGATATTAGTTTATAAATTATATTAATTATTCAATATAAATAAATTAAATAAAACTACATCCTATCTAATGTATACATTTGTAAAGGTTTGATTTGGTGTATGTGGGGATTATTTGCAATGCATTGGTATACTGGTTGATCATTCTACTATATTTAATATAATTAAATAAAACTAAATGTTATTTTCAAAATAATTCACCAATAACTAATTATAATTTGAGAATAAATTAAGAAATGAAAAAATATATAAAATAACCTTTTTTATTTCTTTGCATCCAAATGATTTTATTTTGTAAAATCATATTAAATTCCAACGTAAAAAAATCATAAAATATTTTACATGCTTATTTTTTATATTTTTTAGTTGAATTGTGTTGTTCTTTAAATTTGAATAACCAATCATAAAGCAAATAAATAATCAAATCAACACAATATTTAAAAACTTAAATTTCATTTTAAAATTAAACTAAATTCTATTTTCTAATATTCATAGAATATTTATTACTTAATTGTTAAATTCATAATTAATTAAATTATAATGATTATGTGATATAAATGAAATACATATTAAATAGAAGTACATGATCCTTTTAAAATAATTCAACAATCAAAGACTAAAATTTAAATTTAAAAGTATTCTTTATATTGTATTTTTTATATTTGTACATACAAAATATAAAATACTTGATATCCAAAAACTAACAAGAGCTGTAGAGTAGCGAAGTTCCTGCCAAATTGTGCAAGAATAGTCATGTTTTTATTTGTTGTGTCTACTATGTTTTAGCAACAATGTTGATATTATAACAACTTAATAATAATCTTGAAATTTTTCAAATGGTGACATGTAATACCGTAAACAATATCCAAAAATAAGACAAGTTGTTACAAATAAGAAACATGTATTGTCTTTTCAAAATTAACTATCTATGTATTCAGATCAAATACAATGAACAACTTGCATTGCTTATTAAAAGTGAAATTATAAAACAAATTGTAGATTTATTTTATTTTTCTTCTATAAATATAAATTTTTTATTTGTCGTTCGCCTAGTAATGCCTACTTCTCCTTTTAATGAATGTTTTATTTTGAAAGGGTTAATTTAGTGCTACCATTGATCTATTTCCTATAGATATCAATGGTGCCCGCCATCTCGTAATCATGAATTCAAGGATCACGAAATCACGGGCGGGTGCCACATGTCCTATCTGAGGGATTAAATTTGAGCTATCACTAACCAACTACCATTTGATCTGAGCTGTTCCCCGCCATCCTACAATGGTGCTTGGGTTGATTGCAAAATCATAGGCGGGCGCCACGTGTCTCATCTAATGAAGCCTAAAGAGTAAAGGAAACACTAGCCAACTTTAAATGTATTAAGGGGCAGATTACTAAAGTGTTCTTGAGATGCACATGTTCTAAATCCACGGATATGTTATAATCTCACTAGAAAAGCTGCTCATAGATTAACGACATGGTTGGTGATTGTGGTAAAGGAACGAGATCAATGACGCCTGCTATCTCATGATCAGCGATTACAGGGATCACGATATCATGGGCAGGTGCCACATGCCTTTCATAAAGGATGAAATCTACGTGACCATTGATGAGCTGTCTCTTCAAGATTGACGGTGCCCGCCATCCTGCGATTAGGAATTTTGGGATCACGATGTCGTGGGTGCCTGCCACGTGTCTCATCTAATGAAGCCTAAGGAGTGAAGAAAGTGTTGCCAGTTTTAAATGTATTATGGGGTGGATTACTAATGCGCTTGTAAGATGCACATGTTTTATTTCAATGCAGATGTTATGATTTTAAGGGAAAAGCTACTCGATAATTAAAAGAAAGGATGGCAACCATTTTTGAAGGAGCAGGCTTTATGGTAAAAAGATTGACAGTGCCTGCCATCCCGTGATGATAAATCAAAGGATTGCGATATCACAGGCAACCACCACATGGCATTCCTTTGCGGTGTATGACATAGTGGGCCCCTGTATTGCCATGTTGGCAATTATGTCAGCCTATTTTGAAGATGGCCATCGATGATTTGATCAAACTAAAGGATCAATGGCTCAAATTTAAATATGTATAAAATTATGGTTGGAGCCATTCGTGCGGCCCGTGAGTGAGCTTTAATGGTGGATGAGACATCCATTGGCAGAATTTGATTGACATAAAATCAATTTACTCCTCTCATTTGTATCACAAAGCATCCAAGTATTTTGTGAAAATAGTTTCAAAGCCAAAGGTGAAATTGCAAGCAGCTGCTGCCAGAAATTGGAGTTTGTGCGAAAAAATCCATGAGTTAATTTTCTCTGTTTCCAAGTTATTCTACACTAAATTTGGGAAAGGGGGGTTTGCTATGCTTTTCACTAAGTTCATTAAAATATTTTAATGGGGCTATTGTTTAATCATAAGTTGTGAGGAATTGCGGTATTTTTACTTTGTAATTTCCTATCTCTACTTAGTCATAGCCACTTCAAGTGTAACATTATAGTGAGGCCCTAGTTTGTCTAAAATGGAGCCAACCAAGCAGCACTCTGGCCAAATTGAGTATTTGAAAAGAAACTTGTACGATGATTTCCTAGATCAATTTCCATTATCAACAAATGAGAGAAGGAAAGGTTTGGTGTTGATGTGAGGGAAAATCCTAAGGGAGGGGTTGGTGTGTAATAATTCCAACATTCTTGATGCTAGGGTTCCACTCACAGGCTTAGAAATGTTCAGATTATGGTATGGACAGAGGAATTTTCCTCATCCTTTTTCAAATGGATGGATGTACGACATGGGAAAGCTAGTTGTTCCAAATGTGTTCCCTGATGTGGAATTACTTAGAGCAGTGACCAAAATATATGACCCTATCACACGAGTAATCAGAGATAATGATGGAGGGGTTCTATTAGAAATTAACGGAGATGTTATCCAACATAATTTTGATTTGAGTGAGCTAAGTGATGACTTGGTTCCTATTAATCTTGAAGAAATGAAGCAGGAGTATACAAAATTGAAATCTCTTTTTAGGGTTAAGTTGTTTCCACCTCATCTAGTTAAGGTAGGGGGTTCACAATTTCACATCACCCATAGTGACCAGGAACCCTTCAGATTGAATTATTTTTGAAAGCCTTTCCTGGCTACTTTCTATTCACTATGTCAGATTCTAGGTTTCAACCCTGGTGCAGTAATGTCATTTGCATACATGTTCATGGGGGTGCAAATACAACACCCTAACTTCTCTATAACATATGACTTTGCTTCTTTTTTGGTGGAGAGGATAGATGAAGGAATGTCGAAGCTACAGAATGGTGATAATGGTATTCAATTCTTTTGGTATTCCATGTTGATGCATATGTTCTTGTTTAGGAATGCTGATTTCTTTGCTGAGAAGATGAACTTAAGACAATCAGTTAATTGAGAAAGATTGCCAGTACAGATATGGGCTGTAGATTTGTCCTATAATAAGGAAAGCACCAGTTATGTGCAATTTGATAATTGTTTTACTGCAATATTAAGGGCTAGATTGATGGTAAATGTACCTAGGATCCCTCAAGAACTGCATGATTTCCTTAGGTCGAAGGAGTGGAAACCAGAATTGAGGGTTTTACATAACTGAGGTGACATTATCCCATATCCAGTCAGCACTGTCCTGAGAATATATGGATTTCAAGGAACCCCTCACATACTACCATACAATGTGCCACCAAGACTATGGTTTGCTGAAGTTATGTGGCAGATGGGGTGTATTCATGAAGATAACCTAAATAGAAAGGGGAAGGGAAAATTATTCTCTGATTATACAATAGTGTCTGACTTTACATTTTCAAAGGGAGGATGGACACATTTTGACAAATTCTTTGTTGATTACCATTTGAGATTTGGTCCAAGGCGACAACATGATCCTAAAGGTTTTTTTGCTCTTTTCAGACAAAGAATAAAAGGTGGAAAATTTGCACATGAGTTCAATTTCCCTAAGGACCTAATTAGGAATGAATTTGATTTAAATAGACAGGAATTGAACAAGGAAAAGTGGATAGCTTTTAGTATGCTATTGGATATTGTGCATGAAATGGATCCGACGTATGATCCATTGATGGAATTCACTCCATACCACAAGAGAATTGATTTTTTAATGAAGAATTTCAAGGAGATAATGGAAACCTTGACAACCAAAAAGATAAATTTAAGGCTAAGTCTGGATATGCGAGGACAAAGTGATATGCCAATTGAAACAAGGCTAGTATGTCAGCCTACAGAAAGGTAGCCCATCTATAGGAGGAAAAGGGATACTGACAGTGATGAGGAAGAAGTAGACAAAAAAGGGAAGCAAATAATGAAGGCGCCTTCACAACCAGGCCCAAAATTCAAAGTACCTAGGGTTATCAAAATCATTGAATTAAAATCTTCACAAGAGCGTAGTCCCCCATCATCACCACTTGAGCCAAGCCCTAAGAGGTAAAGAACTGATCACCTACCCGAGGATCTCACAAATAAAATTATTGTTACTAATTAAGACATGCAGGTTGGTATGTTGTCCCCTCCTAGGTCAGCTAAATTGGTTCTATCTAATTTGGATATGAAGGGTAAGATTGTGTAGAATGCAAGAATGGAGGCTTGCAAGGAGTTTTTAGATGACAATGCATTTGTAAAGACTCCTGTATTCTTGCAATTGGCATCGAGGATGAAATTTGAGGAATATCACAATAAATGCAAGGAGAGAAGAGAACTAAGGCATAACAGGTCAGATCAGGAGAATGATGAAGAAGTGAAAGCTGAACTAATGGAAGAGTTCAAAAACATCACTCTTGAAGAAGGAAGACAACTAGTGAATCAGGCTGGTATTTTGATTTTTCCTGAATGGTACATCGCAGATGCAGTGGATTTTAGTGCCATTATGAAGTCCAAGAATCCTTTTCAGGATTCTGAAGAAGAAGTTAGGGCAACATTACAAAACTTTGCCTTCAATGAAGAATATGAGACCTTGGCAATTTGGGCATTGGCTCCACAAGGAAGAAAGCCAGACATTGCTGATATTAATCCAAATTTCAAAGGAGGATTAATAATAAAGAGGGCTTCAGAGACTACAAGAACCGAAGCCACTAGTTTAATTGTGAATGTGGCCAAGTTGGCCCAAAAGACTGCTAAAAGGGAGGAGGCTAAAATAAATAGCCTAATGGAGAAGTATAACATTTTAATTGAAGAATATAGTAAAATGCAATAGAAGAATGTTGAGCTACAAATTGAAGTAGATAGGTTAAAGTATAGACATACTGGGGAAACATCCAATG
This sequence comes from Sequoia sempervirens, assembly GCA_007258455.2. NCBI lineage: Eukaryota > Viridiplantae > Streptophyta > Pinopsida > Cupressales > Cupressaceae > Sequoia > Sequoia sempervirens. Next base: position 653,321,750 of record VDFB02281492.1, read on the forward strand.
CTCTAGGAATCAGCACTTCACCTCCCACAGTAGGGTCGATGCCTCCTACTCCAAATGTTTCTACACCAGGGTCTCCCATTCAAAATCCTGCTCTTGCCCCTCCTCTAGAACAAGTCGATGAACAAACAAATTTCTCTATTGATCCAACAAAGAGTTGCTAGCTCATGCAGGAAATTGATCAATTACAGACATCACTAAGGGTAAAATAGGAGGATTTTCTTTCAAAAGAAAAAGAAATTGTTACTCTTGTTTTGGAGCATTTAAATGAAAAGGTGTATAATAAACTACCCTCTATACATTGTTTGTATTCTTTGCTATCTGAAGCAAAAAATAATATTGATAGAGATCAACGAATAGTGATTCCAATAATTCAAAATTGGATCCCTAGGGAAAATAATCTAGATGTTATGACTAAAGCCTCAAGGTTTGATGAAAATAACATGCCCCAATCATTGAAGCCTACTTATATATTAGTTAAATCATTGCAAAGTTTTCAGACCTTACCAGATGATCTAAGTAGGAAGATTAGGGAGTTGGTAAAGAACTTCAATGATTGGGGTAACACACTGTTACCTGATATAACTGATGAGCACAGGGAAATCAAAACACTCCAACAATGGCAGGATCAAGCAAGTAAAGTCATCAATAATCAAATTAAAATAATTTGTGATGACTCAGATTATGATTTGTTGGTAAATTGTATGGATAAGATTATTAGTACTGGCTCATTTTTGGAATCTTTTGAAAGAGATGCTAATCAGGTAGTGGTAAAGTATTTGCCGTATAGTACAAAGGTCAAAGAGGTGACTGATTTTGGCTAGCCAACTGACGAAGAATACCAGAGGTGGGTGGCTAAGTATTTGAATGATGATGAGTAAAAAGAGTGGGCTACCGACATGTGGCAAATCAAATGTTGTGGTTACAACATTTCCAATTTTGTATGGATGACTTTCTTGGCATGCGTTTTGTGTGGTTTTTTGTTATTGTATCAACCTTCCTCCGCCAACATGATGAACGAGAATATGCTCCAGAATGATTGCTGTTGTAACAATTTTTGAACAAGAATATTTTTCAAATTTTGGAATATCACCAAGTGCTCCAATTGACTGGTGACAGGTGTACTTTTTGGCCTGGTGCTTGTTTGCTCCTTCATTTTCTATAAGAAGGATTTCAAGCCCAGAAGTATGGATTAGCAAGTTAGATAACTTTTGTCGAGTCTAGGTGCAGTTGTAGAGTGAATTGTAAAGTGCGATGATTTTAGAGAAATGCAATTTAGGTTTTGAGTCATTATGTAATAGGTTTTGAGTTCATAGAGATTTAATGTTGTATAATAGAACTAGCAATTGAGTTGAAATGAAAATTCGATCTCATGTCTCTCCATTGTACATGCATATCTGAACTTTGAATGAAATAACTAAGGTTTGTTTTATCCATCTCACTGTTGTGGTGTGTATAATTCTATTTTAGCTTTAATTCAAGGAATTAATCAAAATGCTTGAATGAGATTATAGGCAGATATGTGCTGTATAAGGATTTGATAAGTAGTCCTGGGTTAGAATGCACATTGATGAAATTGTAATACAATATTGTCAAGGATCTTATATGTGATGTATTAAATCTATTATAAACCTCTAGATGCTTATGAATTTGACTCCTACAATGGATATATGGCACTGATCTAAGTTGTAATTATTCGTGTAGTTCAGTATTTGTTTGTCTTTTCCTAGAGCTTGCTACAAATTGCAAATCGACTATCTTATACAATGGATTGTGTTTAGTTATCTCACGCTCCAGATAGTTGATATTGTCTATGAACAGCCAATTCTAATTGATATTATCTTATTGTGTTGAGCTATTAAGTGAGATCATTTGCTATTGTTAATGTTGTTTATAATAATGGTGCAAAGGTTGTAAACACATTAAGGGATCACCCTCCCGTAGAGTCCTAAGTGTACAAGGCTTTTAAATTCTTGTTAGTTGGTCCAGGTCCTTTGAGTCCCGATTGGAATTGGCAATTCCATAGGTATATTAGAAGACAAACCTGGTTACATTGTAAAAAGAACCAACATACACGTCAACCACTGAACAACCACCTCTACAACTGACTTTTTAATCTTTTATGATCACATGAAACATGAAACAACTAATTTCAAAGTTGTTAACATCACTATTGAAATGTTTTAATTTTTTGACCTTTCAAACATTAAAAAGTACATCATTAAATTAATCATGTAATGGCATAAAAATTAAAAACATCATGAATTAATTATGCAACCACATAAGTCAAATATAATTTTATCAAGAAATTAATATCAAATAGATAATATACTGAAGTAACTTATACATTTCAATGTCATTGATCTTCTTCTTCATCCAACTCTTTCTCTGTATCATCCAATCTAGATTTAACATTGTAAGGATTGGTCATATCATCATCATCATCGATATCAGTTTCAATAATTTCATCATCCACACGGATGTCATCTTCATGAACATTAACTCCTACATCATCATCGTCTAGTTCCTCCTCTTCAACATCTTCGTTAAGGACATCATCAACTAACCGTTGATCCTGATCATCATCTACATCATCTTCTAGTTCTTTGGTATCTTCTTCTTCCACCACATTATACTTTATCGACCTTCCTCTTGGATCATGTCGAACAACAAATGACCAACCCGGTTTACCTGGAACCTCTGAATAAAATACCTGCTCACATTGGCTAGGAAGAACATAGGGCTCATTTCCAGCTTGCTCAATCAACCTTGTATTAACCATGGTAAATCCATTATCATGTTCAATAACAGTTCTCTTAGGATCATTTTCATTCAATCGTAGCCTATACCATAGGACGATGAACAAAATTAATCTGAAGGACTTAAAGTCACACTCAAGTATATCATCCAAAATCCCATAGTATCAATTTTCTGATACTTCTGGATGTATGTCACTTCTATATGAAACATTAGTCACCTGAAAGACTGCAATTATACCAGAATCACAAGTTTCCTTCATGTCATCCAACATTTTGATTTGATATTTACAACCATTGCACCACATAGCCTTGTGGTGTTTCACCTGCAATATGTCAAACATGTAAAAATTATTGCAATATCGTTAGTTGATAAACATATTTATTCTTGGTCAAATGTATGCAAAGAAAACAATCTCAAGATATATATACATCAATATACTTGAAAATAATTAAATAAAATGGGTGATTAATATATTTATACATACCTGTTTATCTCTTAAACCATATGCTAAATCAATTTCCCTTTTTGTAACATTGGAATCTCCATTACGATGAGTTTCTTTAACCAATGAAGCCACACCTTCCCATGTTAATGTGTGACTAGATTGTCGACATCATTCAATCCATACCGTCATCAAATCAAGATTGTTGGCGACGTACAAATGTAGTGCATCCCACTCTCGACCAACTATACCAAAATAAATTGAAATTCATAGACGACGTATAATTAGTTAAATACCACAGTACACGACCTTAATTTATAATTCATGTATATTGAAAATTAAAAATTAAATAAGTACAATATACATAAAAACCATATTTAAAATACATTCCAATTAATCTCCATCACAATCTTATAATTACCTCTCACTTTCCTCAATCTACCTTTCCCCAATAGGTACTCCCCTTTGAATTTGTTAATGGATTTGGGATCCCAAATGCTATCTAAATGGATCTTTGTTGCAAACTTAGGAAGATATTCACTAATGTACACCATGGTCTGGTATACCATATATCCCTCCACCATAGAACCCTCAGGATGTGCTCTTTGTCTAACCAAAGCCTTCAAAATTTCAAGTGCTTCTCAACCATCCACCTTGACCTTGTGTGTACAAGTCCACACAATTCAATCTCCTCAACTTGGTGTATGAGGTAGTGTTCTTGTGCATTGAAAAATGTTGAAGGTAGACACTTTTGCATTTCACACATTATATGAGGAATTTTTCTCTTCAATAATTTATATCTTCTTTATGGATTTCTTTAGATGATAGCCATCTACAAGTGATTCAAGGCGCAAATATTTTAACGATATTTAACAAACATATACAATATATTACATAACAAGTAAAATAAATGGCAATTATAAGATGTATATAGCAAATTTAATAAAACTCACTACTTACCTCATGTATTTTCCAAGATCATATATAACTTGCTTGACATTGTTGTCAAAGTTGTATGAGAGAGATAGAGGTAGAACATACTGCAACAATTATAAAATGATCTTTTCATTACCTTAATAAAGGTATGCCAATCATGCATTTTCATCCCTGACCCAAATTCACCTTTCTTTGTTATTATATTGTTTATGTTTGTACCAAATCCTATGGGAAATCAAATTTTGTGTATGACTTCTTTTATAGCATTGCTTTGCTACTCTGTTAATAACCAAGGAAGGGCACTTATATTAATTTGGTCTCCATCACTATTCAATTGAATGACATTTTTTATTGCATGATTGGCTTCTTGAATGTCACTACAAATTTTGACAATTTTTTCTTTGTCATGCCTTCCATCCAATATTTTTTGTAACGTTTCTTTTATATTCTTTCTGATATGCATTGTATCAAACAAATGCACAATTTGTAGCTGCTCATAGTAGGGCAACCTACTAAGTTGTCTAGGATAACTTTTTAGTCCCTGTGGAAGCCGACCATTAATGCCTTGATGACCTTCATGAATCATATAAGTTAAACAAGTTAACAACGACAATCATTGTCAATTACAACATGAGTAAACATAACACAATATAAAAATATAAATAAAAACATATCATATATGATAGATAAAAAATTTGATCCAATGTATAACCTTGACGATTAATTCTATTATATTCCAACTTCCATAGGTGAGGTGACATTCTTCGTGGTTTTGATGTAGTCTCCTCTTTCCCATTGAAAATATGTTTTTTAGTAGTTCGATACTTATGATTTCTATGGAGGAAGTGCCTATACTCATCAAACACCTGCTTTCCTAAACTTGTTGAATGATGAGATTTCATCTTTGGACCACAAATTGGACATGCAAATTTTCCCTTTGTTTGAAGACCTGCAAGATGATATATAATTGGATTAAATATGTCAATTTTTATAATTATATATAATGAATAGATTATTTTAAAAACATGCATGATATCTACTTCATCAAATTAAATATTGTTAAAGTGTAGTCAAATGTTATAACATACCACAAAAATGTGTTAGCCCTGGGGCATCATGAATTGTCCATACAAGTATTGCATGGAATTGAAATTGTCTTTGTCCTATTGGTCTAGAGATGTCATACATAGTGACGCCATTCCATAACTTTAGTAACTCGTCGATAAGAGGCTCGATATATACATTCATATCTTTAACTTGGTACTTACCTAGTTGAATGAACATAAACATTACATAATTATTATAACCATTTTACTACAATATATATAAATTAATGTACATGAATATTGAATGAAAAAAATATAAGTCATTATGCAACAAATAAGACAAATGAGATGCTACTACGTTAAAGAAAATTGATGTAAACAAATACCTGGAACAATCATTGACAACATTATGTGCTCCCTCTTTATTGACATCCATGGAGGAATGTTATTGTTGATAACAAAAACAAGCCATACTGAGTAAATAGATCTCAGCTCTCCAAATGGATTGACACTGTCCACTCCCAATGAAAGCCTAAGATTATGAGGTTCTTCTTTAAAGTGTGGCCATTTTTCCTCCATGTCCCTAAATGTAGAACCATCTACAGGAATTCGAAGAATGTTATCTCCACTTCTATTCCATGCATGGTAATCCATCAATTGTGCTAAGCTTTCGCACCTAAATAATTGTTGCATACATGGAATAATGGGAATATAATGAAGAACCTTGCGAGAAACCTTTTTTATTACTTGATCTGTTTGATATCTACTATATGACATTCTGGGCATTCTATTGCAAATTTTTGTTGTTTATGATATATAATATGATCATTGGGACATGCATCTATTGCTTGATACTCCATTCTGATATCTTTCATAATGGCACATAAATCTTCGTATGAGCGAGGTAAAATATTTGATGGTGGTAACAAAAATTCACCAATCAATCTACAACAAAAAATAATTTGTTCATAAAAAGAATATTAATGGTACATATTTCATCCTTTATTTACTAGCGATGAACTATCAATAATTAAAATAGATGAAAAAAGATGGCATATATGACATACCTTAACATCTGTGAGATTGCTATGTTTGATAAACCATTCATAACCTTAAAGTTCAACATCAACAATACAACAAAGAGAAGAGTTGTTTGAGAGCCTTCATAAAGGGGCTCATATGCTTTGTCAAGTACAGGTAAATCATGAACATCATCAAAGTCATCTTGATCATCATGATCAACTCTGCCACTAAATGTGGCATGGATCAATGTATTCGTACCATCATCTTCAACTGTGTTTTCTAGTGCATGATCATCTTCTTCCATAGAATCATTAACTTCATCTTCGATATTCATAGCTCCATGTTCATCCGCTTGCAAAAACACATTCTCCAGGCTTTGATAATCCATATCATCTACCCCAGGGTGCCCCACCTTTATAATAATGATAGACACAAATAAACCATGATCATGATCAAGTGATTATATATATATATAAAATGTTAAAACAATATAAACATTTACAAATTCAATCAATATAAACACATATAATGAACTTACCAATGGACGATAATCATGCCTCCCTTCAACGTGACCATGCTGACTATAATATTTCTCGGCTATTGTGATTAAAAGTTGTCTCATCTTTAAGCCCTTGCAATTATTGCGAGGACAATAACATTTCCCATCACCCTTTCTTTTCAATCTAGCCCACAATCTATCAAGTGTCTCTTCATTTTATTCTGGACTAATATTATCTGACATGATTTTTCTTTTCCAAACTTGACTATTTAGATATTCAAAAAATATCAAACTCACACTCCAATAATTTTTATTCATAGACAGGTAACATAGTCTAATAATTTCGATATTTTACACCAAAAATTTTTGGCATGCAACCACCCCTACAAAAGAGAAGATAGTATGAAGTTAATGACCCCAAAAAACACTTTACAATGCTAATTCTAAAACTTATTAAATTCTGATTTTACTATGATTTCCAACCGTTAAGACTCCTTAAATCAGAATATTGAACTTGATCACAAAATTCCTACAACAATGGAGGTAGCAAGCTAGTAAGAGCAAGTGACCCATTCCTAAGGAGCAACGAGTCAAAATCATCATTGCTAATGTGAATATAGATTTATCCTTTTAGTTAAAGATGCAATGTGTTACTTCTTATGATGAACTTATCCCTAGGGCCCTCAATATTGAGAGAGCCCTAATAAAAAACAATAGAAGCATTTGTAAGACCATGATTAGGGTACAAACCCTAGGCCTCCATAGAAACATAAACAATAACTATAGCGAATTAGTGAGGTTGCAATACCAGAAAGATTGAGACATTGTAGGTAATAACAACATCTTGCAATCTAAAGATTGTAGCCAATAACAAGCACACTATGTAGCTTATTTACATTTGTAAATGCAATCTACAGTAAGAATAATGACAGTCACTTGAGATGTGATAGTCAAAAATAGGCTAAGCAGTGACAAGATAATAAAGCTCAAACCTTGCATAGTATAGTGGAGATTTTAACAATGAGTTTCCTTACCCCCTTGCTGACCTTAAGGGTTTTTCAAATGCTTTTTGGTAGTGTTAGACAAGGAAAATGCAATTAGGGAATGACTATCCAAATGAAGTAACAGTGGTAATCATAGGTTTAATGTTTCTTCTTAGCCATTAATATTGTATAATGGAGGTAGTGGATTGCATGTTTGAGAAGTGTTTTGAGACTCACCAAAGATGGGAAAATAGTGAATAATACCTTGTGGAATGTGAAGTAGTGTCAATAAGGTTGAAGGATCTTAAGAACTACAATACCATGAAACAATGAGTCCCCTATAGTAAGTAGGTAGTCTATAGGGCATAGTTTGATTTTATAGAAGGATGCTCATGAAATGAATCTTCAAGTGATAGTGAGTGAGTTGTTTGAGATTGCAGCTGAGGGTGCAATACCCAGTCTTAAAGGAAGTTAGCAAAGCAGTAAATGTGAAAAAAAATCAAATCGTACACAACAAACAATTCACAATGTTATCTTCCATAATGCCTTGAGTTTGAAGACAAAAATCTCAAATTGTATCTTCATGATGAAAGTGGTGAGCTTAATGTTCAATCAGTGGCAACCATGATTTTAAAACATGTTATTGTGCTTATGGAGGCAACATTTTAAGCAAGAGTGAGTGGTTTTGGAACAATGGCAGGTATGAAGGACTTGCTTTATATGCATACTATGCAGTCTTAAGAAAAAATTCTTAGAAGAGATTGAAGGTGGATTATGGAACTCAAGGGTTACCATGAAAAGGATTAAAGCAAAGATTGAGATCTATTTAAAAGCCACAGTCATGAAGATATTAAAGAAGTCACATGCAAAAACCTAGTAGCTGGAGTAATGAATATAGTGTGAAAGAGGATAGTGTGTTGGGGAAGATTTAGGAGATCTCCACATTATCTAGTTACAGGGAAATACATCATTTATTTATTTTTTTAATCAAAAGAAATCATTATAAACCCTATATAGGATACATTGATACTTCAAAAGCCTCTGAAGGAATTTCAGATTATGCAAATATATGTCAAGTAACATTCATAAGGTTTAGAAAATCTTGATCACTCTCTAGAATAGCCCATTAAACATGGGTTGTGCTTGAATGCACTACATAATTGATATAACACAAACACTCTACATATCAACTAGAGTTATAGGCTCTTTATTGCAACAAGAGGTAATCAATCTTCAATCATGCTATAATTACATCCTATCCTGTTAAACTTGGGACAACCTGAATGCACCTAATGATGATTGACACCTACATTATACAACCTGAATTAACTACATTATATGAGTGCCTCCATTTCTATCACAATATAGCCACATTAAACTTGGGTCACACATGAATGCATCTTGTATTTGTTATAGCACAATTATGCCACATGACCAATATAGTTATGGATCACATAATTATAGTCACAAGAATCTATTCCTCTATTGTGATCTTATGGTGATTCAACACACCAAAATTTGGACATGAAATTCTCACAACCCTTAACTTCTAAAAATGAAATCTGATGAGATGTTGCTTTAAAATATGATTTTCAAACCTGGAACTACAAATTTGACTTCACAACTGAATTCTACAAAAAGACAATGACCACCCTCAACCTGGTGATATATTCTTGAATTTTTTCTAATTTTTCCCAAGAAAATCATCCTTAGTTCTCCACAATCTATCTCAAGTAAATCAAAACACTATCGCAATAAATCAGGCATGAACTCACTTTTCTTTATGTCAACCACAATTTTTTATTTTTTTATTTTTCATGTTTGTCAAAAATTTGACGAAAATAATAGCCGACATTTCGATGAACGTTGGGGATAAACTTTCAAAAACTTGGAAATTACACATGAAATTTTACAAGCACCCGATGAACAATGAATTTTACATATTTTGTTGGACAGTTTCGTCGTATTTTGCAGTCAAATGTATTATTGTTACATCCATGTTGATTATGTGTTATATATGTTGTGTTTGATCTTGGAAATTGAATTGTTGGGTGTTGTAAAGGAGATCATACTTGACACAATTGGCATTTAGATGTGTATGTAGGAGGATTTTCTATAGGTACATGATGTGTAGTTTTTCTCTCTTTGTTCTTGGTTGTCTTCCTAGATGTTTGGTTTCACATCACATTGGTTTGAGGTTTGGTTAGAGCTGTAGTGATCACTAGCTCATTTTCATGTGTTTTCACTCATTTTCTTGGGTGATGACATGGAGGTTCTTTATCTCTTTCCTTTGTTGGGTGTGGAGAACTCGAGAGAGTTGTGCAGACTTGTGGTGAGAGTTGTCCTTATAGGTTATTGCTTTACAAATTGTGCATATCATTGTGGATGATTCCTTGGTACTACATGATGTTTTCTTTTACAGTTTTGTATGATGTTATTAGTAGAATCATTATGCGTTTGATTTTTTAAATGTGGTATTACCCATGCAATGGGAGTTCCTAAATATGTTGGGTCTTCTTCGACTAGTTTGTACATGGAGCCTATATTTGGGGTTGATGGGTTGGTTGTGTTGCTAGCATAAGTTTACTGATGAGGGTACCTTCAAGTTATGTGTGATTGGATGAAGTAACATTTGCTGCATGTGCTATTTTTAGTTGCATGGGTTGATGAACTAGATGGGAGTAGTTAGTTTTCTAGTTGTTGTTCTAGTTGATGTTATGTTTTATTTTTTGGAGAATGACTTCATGGTTATGTTCATGTTGAGGGCTTTGAAATTGATGTTATGATGCTTAAGTATATCATGTGAGCATAGTAAAGTGGTGGTAGTATGTTATATCCTTTTCTATCATGTGGATCTAATGCTTATGTTCCTTAGACTAGTGCATATTCACCATGGCTCATTCCTTTCCTTTGGAGGATTGCAAGAATTGTTTCTTGAGATGGTGGACATCTTAGATGTTGGTGCAGGTGTCTTAGTTTGAGCATGAAAGAATTGGTTGATGATCTTGCTGGTTGCATGGATGGTTGATACAATAAATTCTAGCTTTGGAAGAAGCTAATAAGCTATTTTTTAAGTGGGAGAATGTTGGAAAATGTAACTCAAATTTATTGGCTTTATTAACTTTTTGTAGCAGTTATGTTTTTACCTTAATTGGACTAACATTTAATTAATTGGCATGTTGCGCGATTGCGAAAGTATAGAACTTTAGAACCACAAGTCAGGAGCTCTAAAGTTCTTGAAACCTCTAACTTACCAATCATAAAGACAATGAACACGGGTAGGAAACTTGGTGGAATTTGGGAGATTGGGTGGTTAGAGAACTTGGAGAACCTATGACTTGGTGGTGAAACTCTTGAAACCCGCAACATCTAAATGCAGTCTCATCTATGGCCTGATAAGCTTGCATCATGGGGATGTTACTATGTAGACAAGACTCTAAAGATAGTATCCTTGATGGACTGATGACTCTCATCGATAAGACTCAGGGACTTTAGTGGGACCATCTAAGTTGTCTCCCTGATACTCCAATTTGAATGTTTTGGTGTGATAATATGTTATCGATGGGACTCTGTCTTGTGTCTCCCTGATACACTGATGGGTTCCTAAAGTGTTAGTTAGTATGTAAAGTGAACATCAGTGGGAGGTGATTTGTGGTCTCTCCAATATGGTGATGGTTGACTCAATAACTTGTGAAGAATATCTAGGTGGAACCCAATTGGTGATGAGATGGAAAGTCATGATTGGTTGTTGACTATTGACATTTGGTTTAGCAAATGAAAATCATTAGAGGGACTTTTTGTTATCAAAGAGATCATGAAAAAACTATCTTCAATGGTCCAACATGGTTAGCATCAGTTACCTATACAAGTTGAATCGATAGTTGGGCACTAAATCAATTGGTTTTCTGGTTAGCCTAGAATGAGAGTGAATGGCATAAATCATTGAACATCCTATAATGTGAGGGGAGAAGGATATAGAATAGGGGTTATGTTGTCAAATTCTCTACTGATGGAACAAGATATAAAATTTGTAAATGCTTAGATCCTGAATTGTATTTGTAACTGTATTCTATTGCTAAATAATATGATGATGATATGGGATTTTGGATTGGGATATTTTACTCAAAAGGGTTTTCCCCACGTAAATTTGTGTGTTCATTTTTTTGGTTCCATCTTTCATGTTTCATGGTTTTAATTGATTGGATCTATTTAATGGTGTCATTTGGAACTAGTTTAATTAGCATTAAATTTTCTCTAAGGGTCAATGTGGGAAATGAACTATGTTTGATTCCACTTTGTGGAATGGTAGCACGTGTCTTTGAGGCAATATAAGGAAAGCTACTGAAGGCACAACTTGTCTTGGATGTTTCTTTCTAAGATGATTGAAATTTCCCAACACACCCTAGGTGGTAAATGTGTCCTCCCTCTATAGGACCCCTCTTTCTTTGTAGATCAAATGGGTTTTTAAAGTTCTTTCATCCCTTGAAGGCAAGGTCCTATAAACTTGTGTGAGGACCCATTTTCCCTAGGTGGTGAATGGGTCCTCCCTTAATTAGGAACACCTTTTTGAATTTTATTCTAGAGTGATTTTAATAACATTCATTTATAGATTTGGTGTCAACTTCAATTGTTTGAATTTAAGGGTTAATCTCTTGATTTAGTGTAAATAAGGGGTTAATTCATAGTGTTTCTCCTAGCAAGTTTACAAGACATACCAGTAACTTTGAGAGAACATCCTAATACTTTACAAGAGAATTACAGAGAACTTCAAGAGCAATTCAAAGTAATTTCAAGGAATATTAGCAAGGTTTTACTGCAACATTTCAAGATCATTTCATCATGTGAAGGGTTTAATGCATTCATGCATTTTTTTGAGCTAAGATAGTGGATGTAGCATTGAGGATATACTTGGAAGCATTATTTCACATCCAAGATCTACATTCTTCATGGCCACTTCATGTTAGATTTCATATTTGTACTCCAAGATTACATCCAAGGTATCATCAATTACATATTTCATGTTTCATGCTTCAATTTCCTTATTTCATCATTTGGTTTAATTATCTACAAGGGGTTTGACTTAGGAAAACCCATGTTCACTAAAAATCAGCAAGTTTTTCTTCCCTTTAATTTTTGTTTGTAGATTTGCAGGTTGAAGATCAAGTGGAGAACTTTAGAGAAAAGTTACATAAGGTGTCAAGTTACAAAGTTGACCTTCATAGTGCAAGAATAAAGAATTGAAGCTACAAAATTTATTACAAGTTTTCGAGAGCTGACAACCATGAATCTAAGAGTGAAAAAATTAAGGTAAATAACCGAGATATAAGTTTTAGAAACCCTTTAATAGGTACCCATTTGACACTACAGGTAAATGAGTCCTTTGTGCCCTAAAAATAGGCTTCTTATATCAAGGTACACATCATTTTAAGCTCTAAAAACTCCTCTCATAGTTACTATAATAGTTAGGGTTAGTTTCTAATTGTTATTTTCATCTTTTGGCTCTCATACTTGTAGTGTTTAGGTGGGAAAAATTAATGGTTTCTCATCTTGTTCAAGTCATTTTGGTAAACCATATTTTCCACCTAATGCGGGAGTAAATTGTCTATTTGGATCCCCAAATGTAAAAGGATTTATCTCCTTTATAGAAACCACTTGGGTATCAACATGTTGGGTTGGTTAAGGGGGATTTAGTTGAAGAAATCCTTTATTTTGTTTCATAGAAGGTTGGTAATTTCTTTGAGTTGTAGATTCAAACTTTGTAGAATGGCTAGAGGTTGGTTTTGTTTCATGACTACCAACCAAGTTTTGATAATCACGAAGGCATTACACAAGTGTATGAAGGATGGAAATTTAGTCATGCCAAGCATATATTGCATCTTAGTTTGTATGTTATCAATGAACGTTTTTTGAAGGGGAGGATCAAGAATCTTTATGTCAATTTTGGGTGTAAAGCAATTGGTAATGTGAAATGAAATCAATAACCTTTTCATCGTCCTTTTGCTTACATCTCATCAAATGAGCCAAGTTCATCATAGGGGTCATGTGCACCTGGAAATGGTTGATAAAGGCCTCAACAATTTCATTGAATGAATGAATTGAGTTATGTGGTAATGAGGAAAACCATTTTAAAGTGACATCTTTCAAGGACCTAGGGAAAAGCTTAGCAAAGAGCTTATCTTCAAGTATGAAATCACTGCATAAGGTGATGTAAGCAAAAATATGGCTAGAAGGATCTCCTTTTCCTCCCTATCTCTCAAATCTAGGAATCTTTATACCTTGTGGTACTAACATTCATAATATCTCCAAGAATAAGGGATTAATTTTGACATAGTATGAAGGTTGTGTTTTGGGATGTAGGTGAATATGGTGGAGGTGTGCATGTGTTTGAGGGGTAAGTGAATGGAATAATTATGGGAGGTAAAGTGGTAGGAGATATGACATGAGATGCCACAAAGGTACAAGGATTTCTAGTGGAAATACCCAATGTAGGAATGACATTGCTATTAGGTTGCATCATTGTGGTAACTTGAGGGTTGGTGTAAGTAGGAATAGAGGCAATGGTTGTAGGAGGAATTTAAGTTCCTCTTTGAATTTTAGAATTATTCAGAGTTTGAGCACAACCAGTCATTAAGGTAAGATGTTTTCCAAAAATTTGAGCTAAGTTACACACAATCTCTACTCATTTTTCACTTTTGATAATTTAGTGTATGTTATCTATAGTAGGAATAATAGTACATTGGGAATATTTTTAGTACTCTAGTTTTGTAGATGTGCCAATTCTTCATGGATTTGGATTAGATTTTCTTGAGGGACACTAGAAAACATTATTTCAACACTTATCACATTACTTGAAGGTAAAGAGTTCTCAACAGTATGGTCCATACCTAGTGAACTAGTATCAATACTATGAGTGAAAGAGCTAGATGACCCAAGATTCATGATGAGTGTGTTATTGTGGGATAACATGAGTCTCAAACTACATCTCACTATAGTATTAGCAATAGGACACCAAGTTGTAAAGCTCATATAAGGGTCAATTAAGGAACGATAATGAATGTGAGATAAATGAAATGAACACAAGATAAATGATATGCTTTAATTCCAATTCTTATATTTACCAATGCACTTGAAATGGAACCAATATTGAAATTTTTTCCAATGAAAGTAATTCTGCAAACTAAAACAATAATCTAAAGATAGCAACTAGAAGCACAAATGACAAGATTTTAATGTTCTAAAATGTAGATTCAAAGCTAATTAGGGACTAATATTCCCAACTGGGCATATGAGTCCCACTTAGGGTTTTTGATAGATTCATATAGTAAAAAATAGAGAGCACAAAATACCTAGAAATATGGAATAAATACCTATATAAGGACTAAATCGCCCAAGTGGGCGAATGAGTCCCAAATTAAGGTTCTTAAGCCTAAATCATCAAATTATAAGTTGATTTTAATGTGTCTAGGTTGCATGCTCTATTAACTATTTTCAATTATAGGTTTCCAATAAAATTAAATGATGGAAATATACAAAAACACAACCTATATGCACTTTTCGCTAATGCAATACTTAGAATCCCTAAATGCAATTCAACTGATGAAAATATAATGAAAAGTTAATGCAACCTAGATCTAGGACTACAATTTTCTCCAAATAAAAAATTCAGGGGTCTAAAGGTCAAGCTCACCAAAATGAACCAATGGGAAATGAGGTGTTCCACCTTTAGGAGATGGAACTTGGACCTATTTCTCACTTTAGTTCATTAGGAATCTAGATCCCTCAACCAAGTGACTTGACTGAGCAATGGCTAGGGGATTCCTAGTGTGATTAGATGAGGGTTCACCATTAAATGAAGAGTCAAGGAAGAAATACAAACACTTATGCACAAACCCCTAGAAACTTGAAAGTGAAAATCAGATTAACAAATAAAATGAAAGAAAAAAGTTCCTAGATGAGTGATGGAGTTAAAGAAAGGTCTGTAAGTTCTCTAAAAATTCTCTTTTTGAGGTATACTAGGACTAATACACCTAGTTGGAAAATTTAGTCTTGCTACAAGGTTTCTTGATAGGATCTAGAATCTTCTGATGACTTATCAAGATCTACAAAAACATGGAAAAAGGGGCTACACTAGGACCAATATGCACAGTTGGAAAATTTAATCCTATTTCTAGGGTTTTACTAATAATTGTGTAGCCTCTACTAATCTTTTGTAGCTTCCTACTTTTCCAATCCTCAAGTCTAAAAGTGAAAATTCTTGTTTGTAGGTGAGTTTCCATGAAGATGACAACTTCTTGATAACTTTGACAACTTTTCAAATTTTCCTTTAAAGGATCTTCAAGCTCCAAATCATCTAAATCTACAAAACACACATCAAGAGAGAAAACAGTTGTTTTGTTAAGGAATGGGGGTTTTCCTTGGTCAAACCTTGTTTTTGTAATTAAACCTTAAAATAAAATAGAAAACAATGAAGGAATGATGAATGAAAAAAGTGAAATGTTGCAACTCACCAAACCCTTGAAAGGAAGGTTGCAAACTTGTGTGAAATGACTAGCATGATTATGGATCTTGACTCTTCATTGAATGCTTGAAAATTTTTCTTAACTGCTTGCTTGAATCATGAAACCTACATCACAAATAGAAATGATGCATAAAGACTTTGACATGATGCTTGAATCTTGAATGTAGCTCCAAATGCTTGATGATTTTCTCTTAAATTCTCTTGTAAACTCATGAAATTTCCTGAGGAATTCTTGGATAAAATTTCTAGTAGAAACTTAATGAAATGACCTTGTATTTATACTTGTTTATGCTTAATTCCCTGAAATTATAATAGTACAATCCAACATTTAGAAATTGAACTTAAGGATAATAAAATCTTGCCAAGAATTTGAATTAAAATAGGTCCTAAGTTAAAGCAGTACTCATATGCCAAGTTGGGCATATGAGTTCCAGAGGCTTAAACCTAGGACACATACTTCAAGAAGTGTGTTCAATGTGACATTTCAAATTAGGGCCTGAGACCTAGGGAGGACCTAGATCCCTAAATCTAGAATATTAGGATTATCCTTAGAAAAATGTATTTAACTAGGCTTGTGGATACAAAATAGGACCAATTAAGGCATAAAGAAGCCAAATTTTAACAGGGAGGACCCAAACAAGTGTGAAAATGTAAATGGTTACATTTTTCTACACTACAATTGACAAGCATGTTGTTGTGTAATCGATAACATGATATTAGTTACCATTAAGTACATTTGTTTAACCATTTTCTTCTATACTATGGTTCAGATGACCATATGGTGAAGGAAATTTTTATCTGTAAGAAATGGAGTATTATCATCCTTCGATTTTGATTTTAAAATTAGATTAAAATGACATTGAACCTGTATATATATACACTTCATATGAAAGAGATGATTCAAAATATTCATGTAACTACAACTTGAGATAGCTCAACATTCGTGGCACAACATAATATCATGCATTGCTATCATGTATGAAACATTTACAATTTTTGATAGATGGTTATCCTATGAATGATAACATAGTTCATACCTCTCTTTTAAATAGAGTATAGTGAGATTGTTCAAAAGATTGCAAAAATAAAAGGGATCAATGAGTACATCGATCAACCCATGCTTATAGTAGGGCTCAAATCGCCACATAAACCTCACTAAATGGTGGGTGTGATAGACATAATACAAGATTGAATGGTACATGTTGTTCATCAATAGGTAGTGCAATGAATGATATACATTGCTTGGCTAGTAATAACTAGATGCCAAAAGATCATTAATGAAATAATAGACATTAAACAATAATATTCATTTAGCCATATAATGGTTCATAGATAATATGTCAAACACCATACGTTGTACCTTCAAACAATATAGTATACAAGGTGGAGATTGCCTTTATAAAAGAGATGCAACAACAAGGTCTGGTCGAACGACCACAACTACAAAGGATAATGTTGCATAAGGGTGAGAACCCATCAAATGTGTTAAACTTGATACCTGTGCATGCTAGGTAATAAATAAAAAACTCAACTTGATATATATGCATGTTGGGTAGCAAAAAAAAACCTCAATATGGTGGCTCGACCCCTAACAATGCTAACAATGAAAATGAAAACATTGCCCAGGGTTGACTATACAATGACCAAATCACAAACACAGAGCCACAGGTTTTACATATTAAGAGGATAGAAATTACAAGATTTATTCAAAAAAACATATGAAAATGACTAACCATTAGACTCCAAAGAGAAGCATCTGATATCAGTTTGAGAATACCTCCTTAGATGTGATTGTTGGCTATTTTCTTTGTTTGAGTTTGCAAAAAACTTCCCACTCTCTTCGTTTCCCTTCACTTTTGTCAAAATTTCCTTCAAATCTTCTTGCTTTTTGTAAGATAGCCTCCATCAAATCACCCCCTCTAGCTGAAAATATCTTCATCGCTATCTTTGGTGATAGTGGTCATTATTCCTTGATCCATGCCACTGTCACTTAGTCACCTACTTCCTTCTATTTCTGAGCATTTAGGGGTTGTCTCCTTCCCATTCATTATGGGAGTTACACATTTAAGCAATACTCTCATTGTTTAAAACTTATGGTAATATTTTTATATATGTATTTCTATATATATACTTGTATGTATGTGATTTCACCCACATATATATGTGTGTATACATACACAAATGTACAATTTTGCAAACATACATTTTATTTTATTTGATTTTTCTATTTCTTTTACCAAGAATATAGTTTCAAATTCATCAAAAGAACAAGTAGTATAATCGTTCTCCTTATGAAAATTGTATATGATCAAATGCATTTTCCAATACCAAAAAATTTAAATCACACTTTGAGATAGATAGGGAAGACAAGGATGCGTTATGTTAATTTGTTTCTCAATATTTCTTATTTAACCAAAATTTCAATCCATACAAACAAGAATGATATTTATCAATTATAGACAAATGCAAGTGTCATGGTCTACTATGGTGTGTGAAATTATAGATTCTAACCTTTCCGTGGACACGAAAATTGTACTACTTTGTAGAAAGTACAATCTATGGCCTAATTTGGTCCTATTTTAGACACCCTTGCATCAATAACCCCTTAAAAACTACACTTATAGGCACCTAATGCTCATTATTTTTTATCTAGAGGCCCATTTCAATGAAAAATAATACAATTCCCTACAAATAATTCTTAAATTACTCATATATCAAAAAACCACCTTCGAAAACCACATGTGGGACACATTTGCCACCTTGGGCGAATGAGTCCCCTATAGTGGGACCCATTCACCAAGGGTGGCGAATGAGTCTCTTTTGAGGGAATTTTCAATTTTAAGTGCAAAAACCACTGAATTAATTCAAATTTTCAATGGATGTTGGCCTCTTAGGTCTAAATAATGGGTAATTAGGTATTCATGCCCATAAATATATGTTTTTAGGTCATTTTTACATCATCTAGTCTTTTTTACCAAGCAAATTCAAAAGTCAAGTGTTGAACATCTTTCACAAGAAGATTCAATAGTCTTTCTACAAAAAATTTGAAGCTTTAGGACAACAAGTTAGGGTTTTTGCACATCTTCAAGCTCACTTCTTACTCAAGATCCAACATTGCAAAGAGTTATTATGGATGCCTATGGAGAATTATGGAGAAATCTAGGCTAAGGAGATGCAACTAGTCATCAAATCAAGCCTAAAGACTTGTTTTCAAAGTGATTCCATCTTCCATTTTCTCTTTATCTTCAGATTTAAGGTTTGCATGTAATTAACATTCATTTAAAATGTTGTATGGTTTCTTAGGTTGAAGTCTTACATCATTCAAGCTTCACTTAAACATCTTATTCTAGCACATTAGAATAGGGTTTTTTCTTCAAATTTTCCTAGTCTTAGACACACTTAGGGCTAGGGTTTTATACAAATTTTATTATCCCTCCAAGGTTTAATTAAAAAATTATGGGTTTGAACAAGGCAAAGACTGCATTAGAAAATAAATTATATTCTATTTTGCAAGTGTTTTTGAAGATTCGAATATGGGATTCTATTTGGAAGTGCAATGCAGGTGATAAAATGTAGATTTGAAACTTCAATTTTTGGACAATAGGAAAAGGAATAATTCTCCATTAGTGGATAATGAGTCCCATTGGAGGTTTCTATAAGGACAAAGTGCAAATTCCAGTACCCTTTTAGCAGAAACATACTTCTGAGCAGAAACCCTAATGTAGGACTAATTCGCCTAGGGTGGCAAATGAGTCCCTTTCAGTACAAAAGTCAACATTTCTAGTTTTTCAAATCATTTTTCAATCTTTACCAATCTCTAGGTGCACCTCATTTAGTTTCATTAAGTTCTATTTTTGTTTGTCTATGCTTTTAGTTCTTTTTGTATATCACAATGTGTTTTCAAACACTTTGCATTTCTTAGTCTTGCATATCAAATCCATCTATTTTTTCAGTTATTTGCATTTAGTTCATCCAATATAGAAAAATTTCAGTCCTATTACATTAATCTTGAGGGTGAACTAATAGTTTGTACCCTATTCCTTTCCTTTTAGGTGAAAGACCCTAGAAGTGAAAGAGACCTTTAGGGTACCAAAACCCATGTTTATATTATGGTGAAAATATATTTAGAACATTTTTTCTTATGATTTCAAGTGCATTTACATCCTAGGGCTAGCTCACATCAACATTGCATTAGGTTTTTCATTGTCTTGCATCTTAGGGTGTAACTACAGGAAATTATTAAGTTAGCAGATTAACAATTAAATAAATTAAAACCCAAAGTAAATAATGAAGAACATGGGAGGAAAACATGAAAAACAAAGAGAGATATCACCTTCAGTCTTCAACCTCCATCATTGACCTACATTTCACCTTCTTAACTTGCTGTAAAATAATATTTTCCCTCAGATTTTATGTGAGTAATATGTGACAATGCCTAGCAATACAAATGTTGAAGGATTTGATATC
The DNA here is from genome assembly GCA_007258455.2 of Sequoia sempervirens. NCBI lineage: Eukaryota > Viridiplantae > Streptophyta > Pinopsida > Cupressales > Cupressaceae > Sequoia > Sequoia sempervirens. Next base: position 653,342,421 of record VDFB02281492.1, read on the forward strand.
AAATGCACTACTATGTGACAATGCCTAGTAATACAAATGTTGAAGGATTTGATATCAAATGCACTACTATGCAACTATGAAACTAGTAGGAAACCCTAAATTATGACTAAAGTATGCCAAAATTTGAACTGAGAGATGAGGTATGCCTAATGACAAGGGCTAAGATGTGACAAGACTGCAAGAAGCCTAGATAGCATAAGGTGACAAAATGAGGGCTAAAATTTCTTTTTTATACAAAATGCAATTTTGGATGAATGGCCAAGATTAAAAGTTGAAAAAAAACCCTAGAATCAATGGACAAGATTCAATATGACAACCCACAATTAGGATTAGGGAACATTAGGGAAAATTTAAAATGAATGGTCACAATTGATTTTTAGAAAATCAAATCAAGGACTGAAAATGTATGTGAAAAGGAGATAATATTGGCACAAAAAAAGAGGTGGCTAGAAAATGAAATAATAATAGAAATTACTCAATTTTTTGAGAAAAAGGGATATTTTGAATTAAAAATAAATTTTAATTCAAAAGGGGTGGAGGAAAGAGACAATAAATAATAAATGCAAGTTATTTACTAAAAAGAGGGAAAATTGGAAAGTGGGACCATTTTAAATAAATAATTTTATTTAAAATGAGAGAAATGTCAAGGTGGAAATAGTTAAATAAATTAAAGAATTTATTTAAGTATAAGAAGGCTTTTAATAATTAGTGGCATATTTAGATAAACAGATAAAATTTATATATTTAAATAATTAGGAGGAATAAAAAGACAAGAATTACTTAAATAATTATAGATTATTTCAATAATGTTTGAAGGTGGACAAAATGACATAATTAAATATTTTAATTATGTTAGGACCAAAGTGGTGAAAATAGATCTTGCAGTTTATGTGTCTACATTTTGCCCCTCTTTGTCATAATGCAACTTGTCGCATTGTGACAAAGAAAATTTAGTCAAAAACATGCCCCAATGAAGGTATAGAGTAACTATGCCCCATTGCAATAATTTTCAAATTTTTGACCTAGTGACAAAAAAAATTGGAAAGTGTCCCGACAAGTTAATTTGATGGCTAGAAAACCAAAGGCGCAAATGGTTTCAAACTTGGACATATTTAAGGTAGTTGAAAGGGTGGTCAAAGGTGGTCAAAAGAGCCTCCACTAATAAAAAGGTTCAAAAATCCCACTTTAACCCTATAAATAGGTTGAGCAAAAAGGTAAAAGTTAATTAATTTTCACATTCACAATAGTAAATTTGGAGAGCGAGGAGCAAGGAGAGCAAACACAAGGATTGTGATTCCAGTCATAGAGCACCATGGTTACATCGTCCAAACATACAAGCGGCTAGAGGGCGTGGACCCATTGCTGAGTTACTCGAACCCACTTTGTCATTTTGTAATTTTGCATGCTTTTCTAGGGTTTTTAGGGTAGGTAAAAAATGCATTGTGAGACATATGTGTTCACCTAGGCCACATTTGATGTCGCGTTCGACACATTTTCTATGTCACAAAGAAAATGCCAAGAGTCCATTAGATTTACATTTTAGTGTGACACATTTGCCAAAAGTCAAGACACATTTGTCACATTGTAGTTCATATGAAAAGTGCAGCGACACATGTGCAATATTACAATGCATTTGCAGAGACATGTGATGCATGTGTTTTGATGATGACACATTTGGCTGAGGATGATGCATTTGTGATGCCCAATGACACAAGTTCTTGAATGTGACACAATTGTTAGATGAAATGATGCAAAAATTAGATTGCAACACAGATGAAGTCAGCACAACACATTTGACTTTGACTAGGGTTGACCTAGCCTTAAACTTACTTTTTATCTCATGTCTAGATAGATGGATGATAATACTAATTTGGAATATAGTGCTAACTCTCATTTCTATATGTGCAAAAATGACTAGCGCTGATTTATACACGAGAGTTTAGACCATCCACATACACATTTAGGGACTAGTTGATAGACCGGGAGTGTAGATGACTAATGTACAAATCATATCCTTGTCATTCTACATAATATCTTAATCATCCTAGTCATCATCCTAATCAATCAAATCATCCAATCTTGTCATTCCACATCATATCCTAATCATCATCTCTTTAATCCATTCAACATCATTTTACATCATGCCAACATTAGAAGACCTAGCATCCCAACTTCAAAAACTCCTTCAAACACTTGACCAAATACCCCAAACCATAGACCACCAAACCATACAAAGACTTTAAACCCTCTTCCAAAATTTTCAACAAATTAAATCACCTCAAACCCAACACCTCCTAGCTCAAGCCAATCAATTCATTGCCACTTTTCAAATCCAAAAACCACAACATCATCCCCTATCCATTCATTATCAACCAATTCCACCTCAACCTTATGTTCCATCCCCTTCCACCTCATACCAATCTAATCCATCCACTTCTTCATATGTCAATTCCACATCAACCTATCAAGTCACATCACAACAAACACATGTGAACCTAAGTTCTATCTTGCAACAATGTCAAACCACCTCATGTTCTAATGCAACCATTGATAAGGGGAACACTAATCTAGGTCATGCACCCTATAACTTTATCATACCACCATCTAATCAAATTCCTATCACTAATTCACCATGTCCTAGTCCTAATCCATTGGCCTCTCTACCTTTTAACCCATCAAACTATTCATTCCACCCATCATCATCTAATCATCCATCAAATCCATGCCCTAAATTCAAACATTTCAATGGTAAACTTATGGAATTACCTAAATCCACCCCTACATCTACAGAGGATGTGACCCAAGGGCTAGAATCAAGGAATCAATTGTTGCCATGTCATTCAACACATGTACTTGAACATACAAAAGAGTTTGCAAACATCATGCCAAGTGCTTCAAGCCAACCATGTCATCCACAACCCCTTGAGCCAATTCAACAGTCTCCCCTCATAAGTTCAAGTCACCCTCTATCATGCTCCTATGTTGTTGACCATCAAGAACATGTCAAGTCTCTCCATGAGAAATCCCCTTCCACCTCCATTTAAATAATTCATGAGGAAACATTACCCCCTCATCCACATAAAGATCAACACCCATCTAATGGTTTTACTCATAACATACTTGGTCCTATTCATGATCAATCTTCCATCTTTGATCAAGACCCCTTTTAGAATCAAGAAGACCATGATGATCCTCTTAGCCAACTTTATACATTCCATGGTTAAGAGCTTGCCACCTCACCCATCCATGATGCACAAACATCCACTTCCCATGATGAGACAAGTGCCTCCCAAGCACACATAGAAGTTCAAAAAAATACCTTGGATATAAGTGAACACAATGCTAATCAAGATACTAATGATCCTCCACCACCCACTATAGACCCCATTGCAAGTCCTCCATCATATCCTATTGGTATTTCCACCCTCATTCATGAATGTTCCTCCTTAGAACAACAAAAACAATTATCTTCCCTCACTTCATTTTCTCCATCCAATAATGAATTTGTATCTATTGTTCCACCTACACCTAGTCCCATTGTCCATCACATGCTTCAAAACACAAACTATCAAGGTAAATGTTTAGACCTTCATGAACAAGGTATTTCGGAGCCCATCCATGTCAAGGTCCCTCCATGCTCATATGACCTTGGATACACACCCCAAGGTAAAAATTCTAAAGATGTTGGTACTTCCACTAGTACACAAACAACAATATATGACTAAATAAACTACTAAAAATTGAATATAAATAACTAATTTTGGTTACGTGACCATTAGTAGTTTATTGCCAGTCATTTATAACATGACCAAATTTATGACTAAACTACTTTAGTCATTTATTTAGTTTGATTTTTACTCATTGAATCGGTCATTCATTTAGTCATTAATTTAATCATTGATTTAGTCATTAATTTAGTCATTGATTTAGTCATTAATTTAGTCATTGATTTAGTCGTTAATTTAGCCATTGATTGTTATTAACTGGTCATTTATTTAGTCATGGTAGTGATTTATTTAGTCATTTAGTCATTAATTGTTATTAATTGGTCATTTATTTAGTCAAAATAGTCATTTATTTAGTCATATATTTAGTCATTACTTTAGTCATATATTTATTCACTAATTTAGTCATATATTTTGTCACTAATTTAGTCATTACTTTAGTCATTATTTTAGTCATTATTTTAATCATGTATTTAGTTATTTAGTCATTTAGTCATATTTAGTAATTAATTTAATCATTACTTTAGTCATATAGTTAGTCATTAATTTAGTCATTTTGTTTACTAGTTTCCATTAATTGGTAGTAAATATAATCACAAAATAAATAATTTATTAAATACCATAAATTTTATAATGTAAAACTAACATAATATTAAATTTGAACTAAAACATAAAAGTAAATAAAAATATTGCATATGTGTACAAACTACAACATACTAAAATTAAAAGATTGATTCAACATCATGATAAATAAAGGTAATCTACAATAAAAAAAATTAATACAAATATATATCAAGTTATAAGATGTCAAAGATGTCTAAGAGTATATATGTAAATATAATCAAAAATGTCAAAGTTGCCTAAGAGTTTCCAAGTATTTCAAATACACCATGATAATTAATATCCTTGAACAACATATTCAAAATACTGCATAAAGTAGTGAACCAAGATTTCTAGCAACTAGTACATGATAAATATGTTCAACTATGTCATTTTTTGCAAATATTTTAGTGGCCACTATGTGAAGGTTCCCTATTTCTCTTTCAGATGATCAACACCATCTATTTTGTCTTCATAAACAAGGGGTATTTTACTTGTGACCTTTAAAATGTTTACATTTCCATCCCTTGTTCCTTTCAAGTTGACTCCATGTACAATAGATAGGGAGTGAATTTTCCCAATGCCCACAACATCACCATCTAATGGATCCAACACCTTAACTTTATCTCCTTCTTTGAGTGTTTCAATACATTCTTGCAAAAAGAAAAAAAAAACACATTATAACATAAACTTGCATAAAGGCTTCCAACAAATAACACATTATCCATGTTCCTACTAAACTTGCATAAAGGCTTCCAAGATATTTTTATGCATGAATAACATAAACTAATAAATTTGTATATTTTTCTCTTTAGCTTATAGTAGCTACATGTAGCTCAATCGATATCTCATTCAGACAAATAAAAAATTGCAAGATTTAATATTCAATAACTTAGAACATGAAAAAATATGATAAAATGTGTTCACTAAGGTCATCGCAAAACTCACCGTGTTTGGAGAAGCAAGTTGCTTTCCACTCAACATACTAGCAGTTGATCTTTTTACAAACCCATTCTCATAAGCCTACTTGTGCATACACATCAGCAATTTAAATATCAACAAGCATTCCATATTAACTATTGTTCAGTAGCCTTATTACAAACCTACCTTATAACATAGAAAACAAGATAAAATTACAAAACATACATTTCTACCAAGGTGTGAGGAGTCAAAAACTAGGAAAAAAGAATTTATTATCGAAAACTTGTTGATGATAGTTAATTTTTGTTCAAAATTTCAATTCAACTTATAAACTCGAAGTTAACATTTTGAAAAAATGATTTGATTAGGTATAGGCTTGGTTTCCATCCACACATAAGGAGATTTGTAAAAAAGGATGCACAAAGCAGCCAAAAATAAATCCAAAGCATGACATTCAACTTATACTAGATTTGATCTATAACAATCCTTGGAAAATATGTTGAGTTTTTATTACATTCAAAAGTTTCACTTCATCCATGTTCTTACTAAACTCGCATAAAGGCTTCCAACAAATTTTTATGCATGAATAACATAAACTAATAAACTTGTATAGTTTTCTCTTTAGATTACAGCAGCTACATGCAGCTCAATCAATATCTCATTCAGACAAATAAAAAATTGTAAGATTTAATATTCAATACCATAGAACACAGAAAATATGATAAAATGTGTTCATTAAGGTCATCACAGAACTCACTGTGTTTGGAGAAGCAAGCTACTTTCCACTCAACATACTAGCATCTAATTTTTTTACAAACCAATTCTTATTAGTTTGCTTGTGCATACATGTCAGTAATTTAAATGTCAACAAGCATTCCATATTAACTATTGTTCAGTAACCTTATTACAAAACTGCATTATAACATATTAGAAAACAAGAGAAAATTACAAAACAAACATTTCTGCCAAGGTGTGAGGAGTCAAAAACCAGGAAAAAAGAATTTCTTATCCAAAACTTGTGGATGATGGGTAATTTTTGTTCAAAATTTCAATTCATCTTATAAACTCGAAGTTAAAATTTTGAAAAAATGATTTGACCAAGTATAGGGTTGGTTTTTATCCACACATAAGAAGATTAGTAAAAAAGGATGTAGAAGGAAGCCAAAAATAAATCCAAAGCATGACGTTCAACTTATATTATATTTGATTTATAACAATCCTTGAAAGATATGTTGAGTTTTTATGATGTTCAAAAGTTGCACTTCATCCATGTTCCTACTAAACTTGCATAAAGGCTTCTAGAAATTCTTTATGCATGATTAACAAAAACTAATAAACTTGTACATTTTTCTCTTTAGATTACAGTAGCTTCATGTAGCTCAATCAATATCTCATTCAGACAAATAATTTTTTTTGAAGATTTAATATTCAATACCATAGAGCACAGAAAATACGATAAAATGTGTTCACTAAGGTCATCATAAAACTCACCGTGTTTGGAGAAGCAAGCTACTTTCCACTCAACATACTAGTAGCTGATCTTTTTACAAACCCATTCTCATCAGCCTACTTGTGCATACACATCAACAATTTAAATATCAACAAGCATTCCATATTAACTATTGTTCAATAACCTTATCACAAACTTTGCCTTATAACATATTAGAAAACAAGAGAAAATTACAAAACATACATTTGTACCAAGGTGTGAGGAGTCAAAAACTAGGAAAAAATATTTTTTTATCCAAAACCTGTGGATGATTGTTAATGTTTGTTCAAAATTTCAATTCAGCATGTAAACTCAAAGTTAACATTATCACCTTTCAAACCAATATCACTTGGTTTATCTAGTTTAATCTCCAATTCTCTATTGAAAGTGTTTTGATTATTTATCTTAGCAAAAAATTCTAGGCATGTGATGGCCTTTTTACCTTTTCAAAAAAATCCCCTTTCTCCTAGTTGCTTGCATTTATTTGCTAAGAGTTGCTCTTAAAAAAGATTGATTTTGGAGCTACTTTTATTGTTTGGTGAGATCACATGCACTCTATTTAATACATTCAAATTAAGGAAATCACTTGAAATTATACATTTATAACTCAAGCTAAATAGCAAGATATAAAAACTATTTTACTCCTTACAAGCAAGATCTACTCATTTGTTATATTCATGGGCTTATCAGTAGTTTGTTCCAAGCTTTTCTGATAAGTTTATGTTACAAATTTTTAGATTGTATCTCAATAAAATAATATGGAAAACCTTTGATATTGTAGCCATATATTGGATATCATATTGGCTTTTAAAGCCACAAAAGACTAGTGGTGCAGGAGCACTTGGCAAGGTTTAAGCTTTATTGAAGTTTTTGGTTAAACTTTAATTTTGTTGTGTTATGTAAGGTCTTGTGGACCATCTTATTTGTGGTTGAGGACCTTTTCTCCTTAGGTTAGAAGTGGTGAAGTTGAATAAGTTTTGGAAGCATATGTTTTGGTTGTTTTCCAAACAATAGACCAAGGTTGAAATACACACTATGTTTTTCAACACTCATCTTTTCGATGTTCCTAGGCTCGAAAAAGGAAACCTAACTATTTACAAGCATATTTAATGATAAATCTTGACCTATTTGAGGTTTGGAAGAATTAGGAGCATGTGAAGTTATATCAGGACAATAAAAATACAGTGATTTTGGGTGTGGAAATTATGTTTTATGTTATTGTTTTGTGTGACAGTTGTTAGATGAGTTGAAAAAGGCATCCCGTTGGTTTGATTAACATGTAGAGAAGTCTTTTGAATCATTCTTGTGGCACAATAGATAGTTATTTTATCTCTTCCTTCCATTTTTGTAAATTTTGTGTTTTTCTTTATTTGCTGTTTTGACTGTAAATCTGGTAAAAATGGGGTTTTAGGCTGCATTCCTTCCATACCAGTAAGCATGGACTTGTTGGGAATGTGACCAGGCTCCATCTCTATACTTATTTTAGTGGTAGGAGACATTAGGAGTTCTGAGAGCATGCTAAAAGTCTTTTCCTAGGCAAGACTATTAGTGCCCAGCTTGGAAAAGATAGTCAATGCACAGTCCTAACGTGGCAGGGGTGTTGAATGCTTAGCAATCCAAGGTGTATAATGAATGCAGGAAGCCTTGAGAAGGTTTGGGAAAGAAAATTGATTCTTTATTAGTACATTTGAGGTTCGAAGAAGCAAACAGTCCAAGAAATGATCAAGAAAAGCCCTAATTCTTGCAAGATCAGGGTTTCACATGTGTACGGTTAGTGAGGGTCCAAGAACCTAAAAATCTTCAAGGGTTTGGAAAATGAGCTAGGGTATTAAAAGATATTTTGGCATAATCTATTGAAAGAGAGGAGTGTTAACCTATTTTCCTGGTTAAGGAGGCCTAAAAGGGGCTCAAGCCTAGTAGCCCTTCCCAAACCCTAGACTAGGGTTTTGAGATAGAGATGGAGAATTGATGAATGGAGGTTGATCAGGAACCTTTGTAAGATGGTTTTTGAAGCCATGAAATCTTTACACATGCTTGCATCAAGTTGGGAAGCGTTTGGAGTACCAACTAGTCTTTAGGGAGAATAAGGGCTAGTGAGTGAAAAAGAGGAAGAGCACCAAGATTTGGGTTGGTTGAGGCATTGTAAATGATAGCAGCATTAGCAGAAGAACCAGGGGTGCCTAAATAGCATAGGACCTACAAGTTGAGTGGTGGAGAGAGTGACACCAAGGGGTTATCAAAGGTGAGACCGGGAGCATTGAGTTAGTGATTGATTCAATCCAACCCTGTCCCTATCAGATTGGTATCAGAGCAAGAAAAAGATTTTGGAAAGCAGCTTATATGTCAGAAGTTGAGTCAAGTGAAACTCCCGCCATGGTGATAAATGCATAATTAGCCAAGAGGGTTGAAGAACAAGAAGAGGACAACAAGTCCTTAAGAGAAAGAATAGAGCAACTTGAGAAAGCATTGAACAATGCAAGGTTGGAAGGAACGGTGCCAAAGGAAGAAGAGGTTGTAGAGGAAGACAACATCCCTGAACCTGACCCTGTTTTGGAGGAGGATCCTTTCTTGAAGGAATTGAAAGCCTTGAGTGGAAAAGTACTTGAGGGCATACCACTGTTTAGTGGAAAGATGGATCCTGATTTGGTTATGGATTGGATAGAAGGCATGGAGAATCACTTTGAGTGTGATGGAATCATTGAAGCATAGAAGGTGAAGGTAGCTAAATCAAGGTTGAGAGAATTAGCCTTGACATGGTGGAAGTTTATTTAGACTGAAAGGGAGAAAGAAGGCAAGTAGCACATATCAACTTGGAAAGTAATGGTTGCTAAGGTAAAAGAAGCCTATATGCCAGATGATTATGAGATCCAACTTCACAAGAAGAGGCAGAGTCTAAGGTAGAAAAACCAGGATGTAAACACTTATACTGAAGAGTTTCAAAAGCTTTGCTTGAGATCTAATGTGATAGAGGATGAGAGCCTAAAAGTGGCTAGATACTTGAATGGTTTGAAGTGGATCATCCAAGAAGAGATGGCTCTTTTGAGTCCTAAAATAGTACATCAATGTTATCAGTTGGCTATCAAGATTGAGGAAAGGAACAAAAGAAAGCATGATCAGTCTTTTAAGGGCATAGGCAAAGGCAAAGATCAAAGAGGACAGCGTGGTGGTTACCAAGGTAGAGGTAATGATCAAAGGAACCAAGAAGAATCTAAGCTCACTGAGCATGGAGGCGAAACATCTTCAAGAGGAGGATTTAACAGAGGAAGAGGACATCAAGGAGGTTCAAATAGAGGAAGAGGAGAAGGTAGGAGCAGTTCTTACTTTACAGACATGAAGTGTTATCATTGTAACTAGCTAAGTCACCTTACTTATAGGTTCCCGGAGAAGGCATCTTCTTCTAGCAATGAAAAGAGAGTGGCTTATGCACAAGAGGACACCATGAGTCCTAAAGCATTTGAAATTAGTCATATAGAGTCTGAAGTAGGAGAGAATCTAATGTTTAATAGAGTTCTGATTAGACAGCTAGTCAAAGAGGAACCTAAGCAAAGAAGAGCTCTTTTCAGAGTAAGGTGCAAGATACTTGGAAAAGTGTGTAAAGTCATTATAGATTCTAGTTCAACAGATAATATAATCTCAAAGGAGGTAGTAAATAAGCTAAAATTGGAGAAGGTACCTCTCATAATAACCCTTACAAGGTCACATGGCTAAATAAGGGGCAGAGTGTTTTGGTGAATGAACAAGTAACAGTGGAATTTTCAATTGGAGGCTATAAAGACAAGCTAGTTTGTGATGTATTACCCATGTATGCATGCCATTTGCTACTGGGAAGACCATGGAAATATGATAGAAGTGCCATTTATGATGGGAAAGAGAATACCATCTCATTCAAGAAGGATGGAAGAACCTTCAAACTATAGTCCCTGTCAGAAGAAGATGAAGGGAAGTCCAAGGTACCAAACATCATGTTGAGTAGTGGTAAGGAGTTTATCAACATCTACATCAAGGGAATGAAGGATATGTGATCATGATGCAGTCCAAAGAGGAAGAAAAGGATAAAAGGATAGTCTTACCAGAAGTAGTCCAAAAATTGGTTGATAGATACAAGAGTATAGTCAGTGATGGTATACCTACAACTCTACCACCAACGAGAGAAATAAGTCATCAAATTGACTTCATACTTGGAGCCTCATTTCCTAACAAAGAAGCATACAAACTCACTCCTGAGTAGAACCTAGAGGTGGCTAGGCAAGTAGAAGAATTGTTGAATCAAGGTCTGATTCAAAAGAGCATCAACCCATGTGTAGTCCCGGTAGTTTTGGCAACTAAGAAAGGAGGCAAGTGGAGACTTTGTACTAATTCTAGAGCAATGAATAGGATTACAATCAGATATAGATTCCCTATCCCTAGAATAGAAGATTTAATGGATTGCCTTGGAGGAGCACAGTATTTCACTAAGTTGGACCTCAAGAGTGGCTACCATCAGATCATAATTAAGGAAGGTGATGAATGGAAGACAACTTTTAAGACAAATGATGGCTTATATGAGTGGAAAGTGATGCCATTTGACCTCTCAAATTCCCCTAGCACGTTCATGAGGCTAATGAATGAAGTGCTTAAGGATTTCAGAGGGATCTTTGTAGTAATATATCTTGATGACATACTGATTTTGAGTAAGAGAGCAGAAGAAAATTTGAAGCATGTGGAGATGGTTCTTAAAAGGTTGCAAGAAGAGCAGTTGGTAATTAACCTTGAGAAGTGTGAGTTCTTCAAGAAAGACCATTTGTATCTAGGCTTTGTAGTATCCCAAGGAATGTTGAAGATGGATCTAAGCAAGGTGGAAGCCATCCTAAACTGGCCTACACCAACCACAACAACAGAGGTAAGGAGTTTTCATGGTTTAGCTCAGTTTTATAGAAAATTCATAAGGAATTTCAGTGGCATATGTGCACCAGTTCTAGATACTATTAAAGGTGGTCTAAAAACAAATTTTAAATGGACTCAAGAGGTTGATAAAGGGTTTGAAAAACTAAAATAAGAAGTGCAACTCAACCAATTTTGTTATTGCCTAGTTTTGACAAGTTATTCACAGTTGAGTGTGATGCAAGTGGAGTAGCGGTAGGAGGAGTGCTTAGTCAAGAAGATAGGCCTATAGCCTTCTTTAGTGAAAAGGTCAATGAGGCCAAGCAAAAATAATTCACCTATGATCTAGAATTATATGCTTTAGTGTAGTCCCTTAGGAAGTGGAGGGATTATTTGTTACCCAGAGAGTTTGTGGTCTTCACTGATAACTAGGCACTCAGTTACATTAACACCCTAGAGAAGCTGAGTAATAGACACTTGAAATGGATGGAATACATCCAAGCTTTCACTTTTACTATCAAGCACAAGAAGAGACAAATGAATAAGGTGGTAGATGCATTAAGCAGGAGGTTACTGACAGTGTAGGAAATATAGCTGGAGAGCATTGGATTAGAGAGTTTCAAAGACCTCTATGGTGAGGATGAAGACTTCTCAGAATCTTACAAGGTATGCTCTGATTTTGAGAATCATTTTCATAGTCAATATGCTGAGTATACACTACAAAATGGACTATTATTTAAGGGTAATCAGATATGTGTTCGAAGAGGATCAATGAGGGAAAATCTGATTCAAGAGAAGCATAATGGCAGTCTTAGTGGGAATTTTGGTATTAATAAAACTTTAGAGCTAGTTCAAAGGTTCTATTACTGGCCTAAGTTAGCAAGAGATGTCATAAAATATGTGGAACAGTGTGTGGTATGCATGAAAGCTAAGGAAGGAGCTAGCAATGCTGGTTTGTATCAACCCCTACCTATTCCTAACAGACCATGGGAGTGTGTGAGCATGGATTTTGAGGTAGGTCTTCCTAAGACCAAGACTGGTTTTGATAGTGTTTATGTAGTACTGGATAGATTTAGCAAGATGATTCACTTCATTCCTTGTAAAACTACTCATGATGCAAGCTACATAGCTCATCTTTTCTTCAAGGAGGTTGTTAGGATCCATGGCTTGCCTCTAAGCATTATTTCTGATAGAGATGTGAAGTTCATGAGTCACTTTTGGAAGACTCTATGGAGCAGATTGGGTACAAACCTATCTTTTGGATCAGCTTACCATCCTCAGACTAATGGTCAAATAGAGGTGGTTAATAGAGTGCTAGGTAATCTTCTGAGGTGCTTGACTAAAGAATATGGATAGACATGGGATATGGTGATTTCCCAAGCCGAATATGCCTATAATGACAGTGTCAATATAACTATAGGGAAAAGTCCATTTGAAGTTGTGTATGGGATGCATCCAAGAGGCATTTGTGAACTTAGAGGCCTTGGATCTATGGAGAATAGGAGTGGACATGTAGAAGACTTCACTCAGACCATGAAGGAGATTCATGAGCAGGTCAAAAAGACAGTCACAACAACAACCCAAATGTTGAAGAAGAATGTTGATTTGTCAAGGAAGGATGTACAATTTCCAGTTGGGGACTATGTTATGGTCCATCTCAACAAATCCAGATTACAAAAGGGCATGGAAACCAAGTTATAGATGAAAAGAGTGGGTCCATGCAAGGTGTTGGCCAAATATGGCAAGAATGCATATAAGGTGGAATTACCATCAGATTTGGGCATTTCTCTAGTTTTCAATGTTGTTGATTTAATCAAGTACAAGGGATCAGCCAATGATGAGGATCAAAATAGAAAGGAAATATTCAAGGTCATCAGTAATGTGACCCTTCCTCAATAAGACAAGCTTCAGGAAAAGAAGATCTTTCAGTCAAGACTGCAAAAAGCTACAAGACATAAGGTGTACATGGAGCACCTTATCAAGTGGAAGAACAAGCCAGAATCATAAGCCACTTGGATACAGGAAGATCAGTTCAATAAGTTTGGTGTTGACCTATCATTTCTCTCTCCTTCCTCTTCTAAGTTGTTTGGGCTGAGAGGGGGAGAATGGTGTAGGAGCACCTGGCAAGGTTTAAGCTTTATTTAAGTTTTTGGTTAAAATTTAATTTTGTTGTGCTATGTAAGGTCTTTTGGAACATCTTATTTGTGTTTGAGGACCTTTTCTCCTTAGGTTAGAAGTGGTGAAGTTGAAAAAGTTTTGCAAGCATATGTTTTGGTTGTTTTCCAAACAATAGACCAAGGTTGAAATACACACTGTGCTTTTCAACACCCATCTTTTGGATGTTCCTAGGCTCGAAAAAGGAAACCTAACTATTTCCAAGCATATTAAATGATAACTCTCGACCTGTTTGAGGGTTGGAAGAATTAGGAGCATGTGAAGTTATATCAGGACAATAAAAATATAGTGATTTTGGGTGTGGAAATTATGTTTTTTGTTCTTGTTTTGTGTGACAGTTGTTAGATGAGTTGAAAAAGGAATCTCGTTGGTTTGATTAACATGTAGAGAATTCTTTTGAAGCATTCTTATGGCACAATAGATAGTTATTTTATCGCTTCCTTCCATTTTTGTAAATTTTGTGTTTTTCTTTATTTGTTGTTTTGACTGTAAATCTGGTAAAAATGGGGTTTTAGGCTGCATTCCTTCCATACCAGTAAGCATGGACTTGTTGGGAATGTGGCCAGGCTCCATCTTTGTACATATTTTAGTGGTAGGAGACATTAGGAGTTCTGAGAGCATGCTAAAAGTCTTTTCCTAGGTGAGATTGTTAGTGCCTGGCTTGGAAAAGACAGTCAATGGGTGCTGAATGCTTAGGAATCCAAGGTGTATGATGAATGTAGGAAGCCTTGAGAAGGTTTGGGAAAGAATATAGATTCTTTATCAGTGTACTTGAGGTTGGAAGAAGCAAATAGTCTAAGAAATGATCAAGAAAAGCCCTAATTCTTGCAAGATCAGGGTTTCACCTGTGTACGGTCAGTGAGGGTCCAAGAACCTGAAAATCTTCAAGAGTTTGGAAAATGAGCTAGGGTATCAGAAGAGAGTTTGGCATAATATATTGAAAGAGAGGAGTGTTAACTTGTTTTCCTAGGTAAGGAGGCTTAAAAGGGGCTCAAGCCTAGTAGCCCTTCCCAAACCCTAGACTAGGGTTTTGAGATAGCGATGGAGAACTGATGAATGGAGGTTGATCAGGAACCTTTGTAAGATGGTTTTTGAAGCCATCGAATCTTTACATGCCCCTACATCAAGTTGGGAAGCGTTTGGAGTACCAACTAGTCTTTAGGGAGAATAAGGGCTAGTGAGTGAACAAGAGGAAGAGGACCAAGATTTGGGTTGGTTGATGCATTCTAAACGATAGCAGGGTTGGTAGAAGAACCAGGGGTGCCTAAATAGAATAGGACCTATAGGTTGAGTGGTGGAGAGAGTGACACCAAGGGGTTATCAAGGGTGAGACCCAGAGCATTGAGTCAGTGATTGATTCAATCCAACCCTATCCCTATCAACTAGAGTCAGTATCTATGCTATAGAAGTAGATGAAAGGGCTGCTTGTATCCCGCTCATTAAATGTGGTCTATGATGCATAAGGAAATAGAGAGAGCACTTAAAATTATAATTTCTCTATAAATCCTTAAAGGGCTCGAAGGAAAAGTTTGGTTGATTCATTTATTTAAAGAAAAAATCAAACAAAACACAACGTTCTCTGCATATTCCTGTGTTTTTTATCTTTGTTTCTTCTATAAAAACTTGTACAGATTTGGGAAGCCTTGAAATTCATTAGATGTTATATTGACTTGTTCTAAGTACCTTTAGAACTTATTTTGATTGCTTTTTATTCATTTTAAAAGGAGGTTTCAGAAGTTTTCATTAACAGCCTGTTAATAACACATTGAAGGAGATCTTTAGAATTCAACTTGTACTCATTATGGACCCTACACATTGAGTTATGTGTTTATATAATTATCTTTGTAGAGATAATTTGAGGACTAGCAATGCAAGAACAATAGGTCATAAGGAAAATATAGAGGTAAAGGAATTAAGGATAGTGAAGTTGCATGACAGTATTGTTGTAGGGACTATTGAGTGTAGAGAAGATATTGGGTTAGATGAAGTTGCATGATAGTTTTGAAGGCTTTAAAAACCTTGTTTTTAGGCTCACAGACCCACATACAAAGGTTTAGCTCTCATAAGCTTAATATCAGATGAACTTGCACAAAAATGAATGTAAATCAACCCTAGATCTTCCCTTTACTAGATCCAATCGACCTTGGAGCTAATAATTTATGTACGGCTTTGTTTGAAAGAGATGAGTCCTATAAATCTTTAACAACTATATTCAAAAGTACTCTTGCATTAGATTTGCAAAGGCTGTAAGGGATATCCTAGACCATGTAGGGCTAAATGAGCTAGTGGGTTTGGCCTTGTATTGTGGAGCATTTGATGGATGCTATATTCAAAAGTACTCTTGCTAATGCTTTTCAACATGAGCCATCAATCCTTTTTTGGTTTTTAACAGATATGGTAATGTGTTAGCGAGGGGCTTTGGGGAATGTAAATGAACATGTGGTGCTGAGCAATATTTTGTTTAATCATTTTGATATTTTGTAGGGTAAGAACTGGGTCTTGACAAAGATAAAGGGAGCCTTTAAGGAATCCAACACTAGTTGGGACAGCTTCTAGGATAGAATAGATTCAATGTTATGAGATGGATTAGGGGTATATTTGGAATCATTTTGTTGCTTAGGATAAAACCCTTGGTGAGTATCCATTTTCAAGTTATCCCTACTTATATTCATAAAGCATATAACCTTTCCTCCACAAGATTTAAATATAAAAATAGAGAAGTAGATTCATCCATAAAACAAATGTATAAAAAATAAAGTGCACCTGAAGATATGTCTATTTTCAAATGGCACAAGGAGAAACTCACTTTTGCACTTGATACCAGTAGAATAGATTCAAGATAATAACAACAAAGTCACCATCTCATGAAGAGGATAGTACTTTGAAGAACCAAACTAATCATCAAGGGCAAAACAAACTAGGTTCACACCACTAGCAAAGTTTTATCACATACAACCAAGGAACAAGGCAAAAAATATTAAACCTTGGCAATAGATTACCCCGACAACACCATTGGGTTGGTGCTAGTTGATGAGCAGCCAACCTACCAACCAAACCAAAATAAATTGACACAATTACTCATGAAAAACAAAATTTACACACACAAAACCTTATTATAACCACAATGGTTTAGAATTAAAAAATCAAGGTTCTTTGTCCTCAGCAACAATGCCATTTTGTTGGTGCTCTTTGATGGGATGCCAACTATACACAAACCCTATGCATGAAGACATTCTAAATGTTGTCACTACATGTCCTTTGTACTTGGCTTACCAGTCTTTTAGACTATAGATCTCTCAACAAAACAAAATAAATTGGTTAATGTAAGCATGTGTGAAAGAAATCCGTTATGCAGTGTAAAATACATCAAGTCACTAATTTAGGCACTCTGGTTTTTGCATTGTTCTAACATTCAACTCTTATGCGATTTATAGTGCCATTGGTACTTGTGTTCCCATAACAGATTTTCTAGGGTGCATTCCTCCTGGTTTGGATTCCACTAGTGACGATGATGAGGTAAAGAATAAAGGGAATTAATATACACTAGCTTCAAAACAATCACTATCCCACCAAGCTTTTTCTGATTCATCTGCATCTAAAAGTTTGCATATCTGTTTTCCTTGTGGCTATCTAGCTTTAGTCCAATAGTCAGTTTGATTTATTTTTTTCATGCATCTAAGCACTTTTTTTGTAATCCTTGTTTCATCATTTAGCTAAAAGTATTTGGTAATAATTTTTGTCTAACAAATACGGGGTTTTTACTTCTTTCTATTACCTTCTCTTCTCTTTGTTCAATTTATAATTCATCAACATTGGGAAACTTTAATCTAAGCATGCATGCAGATAGATTTTAGTATTCTTTATATTATAATTATCAAGTTTGCTTAAATCAAACTCTTTATTGCATTTAATTAGCAAGAATGAAACTATAGGCTATCAAAAATAGTTAGATCTGAATCAAATATCAACTTGTAACCTTCTGAAAACTGATTCTACTTGATTTGCATCAACTGGAACAAATATATTGACTGATAGACAAGCTAGAAACAAAATTTTAGACTTAGAACAATTTATTGATGTCCCATAAGACACTATATAGATTTATGGACAACAGATGTAGGCAATGATGATGAAAATCAGACATGTATGGTCACTAAAACATGCCCAAAAGACCTGTAGAGCTGCTATTATGACTAGGGGTGAAGTGGTAGAGCTGTAATAGGACTGTAAATCTAGAGTTAAGGCTAGACAAAGCCTGATCAGCAATAAATTGTGTTGAATCTTGCCTGTCAAGTTGGTGCACTCATTATGAATACCGATCACATACTAAAAAATGCAATAAATGATGTATAAAAGCTTCCTAATTGGCTCCAATTTTGGTTCATAGCTTCTTGTGATGTTCATGTGCCAAATTTGTGAAATGACAAAAGTAAATGTTGATGAAACAAGAAGTTTGTTGTTCCTATAACTCTTTCTCTGTTAAAAGTTCCCTTTCAATTTTCATTTTTGTAATAGCTTCTTTCATTGGTGAAAATAAACTCCCTACTTTATCTATGTTATTTGGTCTACAACTACATCACCCCATCTTATTTTGATAAGGATATTGAAATGTTATAATAATACACAAAATAAAAACCTTCAAAATACCCATAACAGTTAATTTTGACTTAATAAGAAACAAATTGATCCACAAATCACCAAAACCCCACAAAATAAGTTTATAATGATACCTTCATCTAACTAAACCTACAATAGAAATGTATCTACATGGAAATAATATTTGATAAAAATGCTTTAATCAATCAATATGCTACAGGTAATAACCTGTATTTGCAATTTTTTGTGTTTAGCAAGCCTGAGTGTGGATTTTAGTCTTTTCCTTGTTAACTTGGAATACTTTGGTCTGTATCCTCGGGCTGAGTCTATGTGCAGCAAGAGCTTTCATTGTGTATTTACTATCTTGTAAGAGAAAAGTAAAACTTAAAATGCATATACAGCAAACCCTATGCATGAAGACATTGTAAAGGTTGTCACTACATGTCCTTTGTACTTGGCTTACCAGTCTTTTAGACTATAGATCTCTCAACAAAACAAAATAAATTGGTTAATGTAAGCATATGTGAAATACATCTGTTATGCAGTGTAAAATGAGAAAGAACATTCATTTTTGGTGGAAACATTTTCTAACAGTTTTGTCTGTTTTTAACATGTGGTGACAGTCATTTGAACTTCAAATTTGACAAGAAAATTACTATGCATATGATCACAAAGTAAAAAAACTGCCCTTCAACTTTAAAGAGACATCAATATATAGGAAAAATCATAGAGACCTTTGAAGAATAGGAACAAAGATTATTACAGAGTGTTGCACTTCAATGTTCAGGTCACTGCATACGCATTATGTCCTTTCTAATTTAGCTGATTTTGTTTAAAAATTGTTTTGTTGAAACAAAATTTACTTATAAAAATTATTCCTAAGAATTCAAACTTACAACAAAATCTCTTGAAATGATAGGAAGAAATTTCTAACGCCACCTAAAATATACAAAATAGTTCCTAAAACCCTTCTCTGAATTTTCTCTGTACAATAAATAGAAGATATTCCAAAGGGAAGTCTACCCAAATTGCCCAACATTTCTAGCATCTGAAGAATCTTTGGCAATAGTTCTCTGTCAAATAAGCCTATCAGCTAAGTATGCCGCAAAAATAGGCCATACTGTTTTGGTCAACATTTTGAATCTGTCAAAGCTAATGAGTCAAATCCTGAGAAAGAAAAGGGAAAAAGTTTTAGAATAGAGAGATACAACCAAAAGCTGTATTATCTCATAATCTTAAATCCCAAATACTTTCAACCAAAAGAAACAGGCATCAATGGTATTACAAAAAGAATTGAAAATCGAGGAGATTACAAACAATGTAGTTCTTTTGGATGAGGTATTTGTTTATTTATTGACATCAGCGGTATTTAAATTACAAAAAATATATTCCTACATTGAATACAGAGTAAGCTTCACAGAATCTCTTGCGTCCCTATGATGGGAAAAACCCAACTCAAATTTATCCCCTTATCTCTTCCTGTCTTTACATCCAAGTAGCCTCATAATTTTTCCAACACTAATATATAATTGCAACCTACAATCAATTTGGGTATAAAATCAAATGCCAAAGCTTAAACTATCTTTGCTAATTTGGGTGAAAATGGAAAGAAACAGAGTAGCAAGGAGACCCACCTAATTGACGTTGTGGTCTGTGAGCTTGACAAGAATACATACATTTTTATGTGGAGGCAATAGACCCATTTTTTTAATTTTCTAGAAAAAAATATGACTTAATCCTAGAGCAATGATAACTCTTCTACTCTTCTAGTTTTACTCAATCCAAGGAGAATGCTCCTAGAGATCTTTGTAAGATAAATGAAAAATTAGCTACAATCACTATCCTACCAAAAACTTGCAAGCATTCAAAGAACTCCATTAAAAGTAATTCGTGATCAAGGGCAACACAAATCATTTAGTCATCCTGGAGTGTTTTTCTATTAGATGTTTTTTGGTTTGCATGAACATGTATATTGGTAGCAAAAGATATGCTACTAGTTGGAGCCTACCTCTGCCTCACAAAAGCCTTACTACTTGTACTACGACAACACTCGCTCACTATAAACTAATAATAAAATAGTAAACAAATTGCTGGACTTTAATCTATATTAAATAATAAAAGCACACTGGCCACGCGTAGTCATCCAGTGGTTCTAGTAGCTTCTCTTCCAACTAGATGCCATTTAATGCATTAACTATGAATTAATGGATTTTGTAACCCTAGCGGTCAATTTTAATCTTTCGTTTTTATTTAATCAATCTATGCCTTCCTATTTTTCTAATTTTCTTAAACAAAAAATGATTTATAGATCTACTGAAAATGGCTCTAGGAAAATTCATCGCCAGTAATTTACCAATGGAAAATTCATTGCCAACAATTCACCATGGAGTAATTCACTGAGGTGGAAAATTAACCACCATTAATGTTTTTTAATATACATTTCAAAGGGCGGGGGCCCTAGCTCGGTTGGCTAAGTAATTCCGTTGCGGCTCTGCTGGTCACGAGTTCTAGTCTCCCCCCGTCCCGTGGTACCGGAGGGCGTGTCGCGCCAGCGCCGTGCTACCCGATTCCTGCAGTCTAAAAAAAATAAAAATATACATTTCAAAAAAGATGATTTTTTTGAATAATTTGATTTATGATAATAAAAAATTAATTGTATTAAATTTAGAGAATTTGATTTATGATAGTAAAAATAAAAATATTTTTCAATATATTTTATGATAATAAAAATAAAAAATGAATCCATTAACTTAATTTTAATATCATAAATAAACACATGGAAACATATATATTTTTAATATTTGTGCAAAGAAACACATAGAAAAATAAAAAACTGTATATATAATATTTTATATAAAATAATTTTTTTTTCCGTTGTTTCATTATACAATATTGTATAATATATACTTTTTAAAATATTTCTTTTTGTTTATTGTATTAAATAAATAAACACATGGAAAATAAAATAATATTTGAAGTAGAAATTAAAGTAAATAATTTATTTTTCTTTTAACTTTTTATGAAAATTAGTGCATAATTTTCATATCAAAATAAACATAAAAAATATTTAAAAAATAAAATTGTATTGTAACAAGTGAAAATTATTTTAAAAAAAAATCAAACTCTTTGAAATATATATTAAAAAACATTAATGCGGTTAATTTTCCACTTCAGTGAATTGCTGGCGGTAAATTTTACTTGGCGGTGAATTTGGCGATGAATTTTCCCATGATGAATTTGTCATGGCGGTGAGTTTTCCCATGGTGAATTGCTGGCGGTGAATTTTCCATCGATGAATTGCTGGCGATGAATTCCTAAACAACCTCTTCTTTTGGGATGGTATTACTTGCATCTTTTCAATTTATGTTGACTAGATATGTGGGTTTTATAAAAAAATTATTAAAAATACATGATTATTATTATTATCTATAATATTTAATTATTTTGTTTTATTTATTTTTTATATTTTTAGACATGTGGGTATTCTAGATAGAAAACTTATTTTCGAATAAGTTTTCTATCTAGAATACCCACATGTCTAAAAATATAAAAAATAAATAAAACAAAATAATTAAATATTATAGATAATAATAATAATCATGTATTTTTAATAATTTTTTTTATAAAACCCACATATCTAGTCAACATAAATTGCAAGTAATACAATCCCAAAAGAAGAGGTTGTTTAGGAATTCCAAGCCACCAAATCTTCCAAATCCATAAACACCACCATGTATGTGCATACAAAGGTATTAGGATGTTCTAGGAGCTTCTAGATCACCAAATTGCCAACTTCATAACCTACATACATTTGAGGATAATAAAATATTGATTTCTAATGGAAAGGGATAACATCTTACCAATTTGTTATCTTGGTATTTCCTATTCATGATTACATTTATTATACATATTTAAATAAAGAAAATAAAGTAATCAATAGTATGACTTTACAAATCCAATATACATATTTATAAATTAGTTTGATTTTAACATTTTGTCTTATTTATAATCAATCTAAGGAACTATACAAGTTTCCTCTAATCTTTATTGTGTAAGTATTGCCTCATAGTTAGAATCACAAACCTTCCTCAAGTTCTTGTTCAATGGTCTACCCCCATATTTGATCAAATGAACATTGGATGCCACAATAAGGCTTGAGTAATGAATAATCTTCTGATGTGTTTCAAAGTCATCAAACATCCAGACACCAAACTTCTTAATTGGGTAACTTCTAAGACATGTTCCACTAACAACCATTGACTATGTGTAATAACCCATTCCAAATTATTACTTAAATAGTATTATTGTAAATGACACATGAATGTACTCCAAATTTAAAAGATATAACTAGTGGCTAAAGTTAGTCATAGCTACACATGCCCATTTAAAATGAGTCAAAGATTCTTATATTCACTTCAATAATCAAATTACAATATAAAAGTTCATTTGGCACCTAAGGCCAGAAAATTCATTACATAGTACATTCTCACCAAGTACTTAAATGAATTTTACATCAAGTTTCATCAAAGACTAGAACAGTCTAGGAACCAATAAGATTATTTTTTAACACTTTCCTCCACTAGTGGGAGAACATGATTGAAGGACTTTACTGCCCAACCATGAAGCTTATGCTTCCCCGGTATTCTTTTGACTTGAAGAATGCCCGACCCTACAAGGAAATTTTAGCAAGAGAATAACCTCCAAGGTGGAATTCATTGTGTTCCTAAACATCAACATGCAATTTCTATCTACTCATTAGAAAATAAAGTGCAAGATGTATGCGAGGAATGGTAAAGAGTGAAATCATAGAGTTCATTCATACATACATAATGAACTATATTGCTTGTCCAAGCATAAAAAGTGTGTTGCAACAACAACAAACAATAGGTTATGGTAAAGAAAACCTATACTCTCTAAACTCCATTTCGACAACTATCCCTGAAGGTTACTTTCTACTATAATAGCTATCTACCTTCTAGTAGCAACTACCGATAGGTTCTCTAGTCAACTAAGGTATTACTATTGTGTTATGGTATATAACATTTTTTCCACACAATTCTTCAAAGAAGAAACAAAATACAAATTTATGTATATATATATACTCTAAACAGAATTCAGATTCCAAGTTTCACAGAGTATTTCAATGATCTATCATATCATTCTTGTGACTATGTCTACTTAACATATTAAGCATTTTCCCTTGTAAAAAGTACTGTAAAAACAAAAGAGGGTATGTCATAAGTATATGTACGTGCATACATATATATGTTCCTAGTAATGTTAAATTTTATGCATACATTATGAAATAATGATATTTAGATTTGCAATCTCCTAATTGTATTTTGATTGAAATTTCATAGTCAAAATAAATATTCTAAGAAAATTTATGATAAGAGCTTCTAGCTTACTATTAAATCTTAACATTTTTTTTTCCCACATGATCAAATGTAATTGTTTTAACCAAGCAAGTTCTATTTCCTACTAAAATAAATAAATAAGTAAATTGTTTACATTATATATAGTCATCTAATGAGTTGTTTGCACATGATCATCTATTGTTTTAACCGGCATATGGCAAATTCATCGTGAGCAATTCATGGATGGAAAATTCACCACCAACAATTCTCACCACCATGATAAATTCATCATGGGAAAATTCACCGCCATGACAAATTATGAAAATTATGCACTAATTTTCATAAAAGTTAAAAGAAAAATAAATTATTTACTTTAATTTCTACTTCAAATATTATTTTATTTTTCCATGTGTTTATTTATATATAGAATTTTTTTTTTTGGTGTGTTCCTTTATTTAATACAATAAACATAAAAAGAAATATTTTAAAAAATATATATATTATACAATATTGTATAATGAAACAACGGAAAAAAAATTATTTTATATAAAATATTATATATACAGTTTTTTATTTTTCTATGTGTTTCTTTGCACAAATATTAAAAATATATATGTTTCCATGTGTTTATTTATATTAATTTTTATTATTATTATTATTATCAAAAAATTTCCATGTGTTTATTTATGATATTAAAATTAAGTTAATGGATTTATTTTTTATTTTTATTATCATAAAATATATTGAAAAATATTTTTATTTTTATTATCATAAATCAAATTCTCTAAATTTAATATGATTAATTTTTTATTATCATAAATCAAATTATTCAAAAAAATCATTTTTTTTGAAATGTATATTAAAAAAATTAATGGCGGTTCACCTCGGTGAATTGGTCATGGTGGTGAATTTTCCCACGATGAATTTGTCATGGCGATGAATTTTCCCATGGTGAATTGCTGGCAATTAATTTTCCATCGATAAATTGTTGGCGATGAATTTTCCCACGGTGAATTGCTGGGGATGAATTTTCCATCGATATATATATACATTGTGGTTTTAGTAAAAGAATATTTTTGCCTATGTGATTAATTGATTATGAATTGGGTACTTAAGTGGGCTGAATTGGTTACTTATATTTGGATGATTGAAGGATTTGTTTAAATAAATGAATTAGATTACCTTTTTGTTTGATAATGAATGTTGATTACTTTCGTAATTATTTAATAGTTGATTTGTAAATTTACTATGTGATTAGTTTTTATGAATTATTATGGTAAATGACCTATTAAGAGAATTTAAGTGGTTAAGTTAAAGAGTAATATGAAATGTGGAAATAATGTATGTTTGACTAATTTCTTGTATTGGATAATGTGTTTTGGGGTGATTTTGTAATTGTCTAAAAAGTGGGTGTTATTGTGTAAATTGCGGCCTAGGAGGGGGTATGTTTGTATGTATGGCTTTTATGGTTGTTTCACTTAGAAGTGGTTTGGTAATGTTTTGAGTAGTGTGTAAGATGGTCAATGCCTTGCACTGTGTTTGGATTCATGGATTCATGTAATCATGTTAAAATATTTCTTTTTATGTTTATTGTATTAAATAAAGGAACACACAAAAAAAAAATTGTATATATAAATAAACACATGGAAAAATAAAATAATATTTGAAGTATAAATTAAAGTAAATAATTTATTTTTCTTTTAACTTTTTATGAAAATTAGTGCATAATTTTCATATCAAAATAAACATAAAAAATATTTAAAAAATAAAATTGTATTGTAACAAGTGAAAATTATTTTAAAAAAAAAAATCAAACTCTTTGAAATATATATTAAAAAACATTAATGCGGTTAATTTTCTACTTCGGTGAATTGCTTGCGGTAAATTTTACTTGGCGGTGAATTTGTCATGGTGGTGAATTTTCCCACGATGAATTTGTCATGGCGGTGAGTTTTCCCACGTTGAATTGCTGGCCGTGCAAAAAACACCACATAAACAACAATAATGACTACTAAGCGTTAGAAAGAAGACAAGCCCATGGCAGAAGGAAGGCGACACAGGGCAGAAATCAAACCCAGGGATGGTGTATCAAAATATCCTTGAGATGCGTGCCAGCCCTCCCAGTTGGATTTAGATATTCCGCATTTTTTAAATTTCATTTTGGTCAAGAATATATTAATTAAAGATTTGAAAAAAAATATAAGATAAAGATCATAAATAAATTAGTGACTTAAAATCAGATTGGATAAAATCAGGTATCTAAGATTGTTGTAACGCAGACAGAAATTGTAATCATCTTACGTTCACACAATCACAAAACTTTTGACTGCAAAATTATCTTATAAAGAATAGTCAATGGTTCTCGTCTGAATCGGTGTTGTCTTTTCGGTAACCATTTCGGGGCGTGCCGAAGACTTTGAACAAGAAATGCAATGATCATTTTTAACAGTTAGCCCGTCAACGGTCAATGTGGCCATCGTTCCTAACTTCCGTGCCTGTCAATGGTCAATGAATTTTTATTAATTTTTCATTTGATTATTTGTGTGGCCGATAGTTGATGAGAAGGAAATTAAATTTGTTCTGAATTTTCTTATATTTTCACAAAACTACGATTACAAAGAAATCAAACAATATCTGGAATTTTAAGTGGCGGACAAGAGAAGTCGAGTCAAGCAAGGAAAAGGAATTTGGCAATTTGCAGTGTTTTTCATGACAGCTCTTGGTTTTTAGTGGCAGAGAGTTGTAGCGGGTCTTTCACGTCCCTCACTTGGAATTCTCCCTTTGTCACATCTTTTGCCTGCCTTTTCTTCATTTCTTTGCGCACTACCTAATCACTGGCAGTTTATTTCAACGAACGTTCCAAAAAAAGGATAATTTATAATTAATGCATGTCAATGTTTGTTTTTTTTTTTTTTTCTTTCAAAAAATATTAATGGACAATAAAGATTTTTTAATGGATGAGTCCACATTTACATCCAACTCTATTTATATCGATATGGAAAGCAGGGTAGAATTCATCTGCATGAGATTCTAAATTGATCATTTTTCTTTCATTAGCTGATAGGCTACATATATTGTGAGATTTGAGCCTAAAACAAGTCTCATGCTGGAAACCACTATTGAGTCATAGAAAAATAAGTTTCACTACGGTTTAATGGTAAACCAGCTACCATTTTATGGCAAAAGCCTGCAAAATATCGGGTAAAAGCCTCTAAAATCTCACTTATCACATAAAAGTCAAATAAATATTCATTTGACAACTTGATGGGGACATTCTATTTCCATTTGTAGCATTTTTTCTTCAATTTGATGGCAACCTTTATTATTTCATTTGCATTGGTTTATGTTTTAAATCTGTATGCAAATATTTCATTATCAAATAATATTTAATTTCTGTAAGGAACAAATCTAGATTTGTATAAGTTTATGTCATTCCATTATTTAGTATTTATTACTACTTATTTAATCTAGCTACATGCAACTAGAATTTGCATGCACAAACATATACTCTCTAACATATTAACATACATATAGTTTTCTATCGAACCTCCTTTAGATGCAAGTGCTAGTACTATGTCTATACTGATGAAATTTTTCTATTAAAAAGGCCATGAATGAGATTTTGGATCTAGATTGTCTCTTTTGTTGTATCGTATATTCTTGGGAGGAGTTTATTTTCAAGAAATATACAAAATTTTGTTCACACATTTATTATGTGATTTGTGTGTTGAGTTAGTACATTTTCAAGGAGAATGTTCAAGCTTTATGAAAATTGTTGGTTTTTAGTACATTTGTGTGTTGAGTTAGTGGCAGACAACAAAAGTCAAGTCAAGCAAGGAAAAGAAATTTGCAGCCTTTTTCATGACAATTGTTGGTTTTTAGTGGGCAAAGACTTGTAGCGGGTATTTCATGTCCCTCACTTGGAATTATCACTTTGTCACATCTTTCGCATGCCTTTTCTTGTTTCTTTGCGTATTACCTAATCAATGGCAGTCGATTTCCATGAATGTTCCAAAAAAAGATAATTTATAATTAATGCTTATTAATGTTTATTTTTTATTTTATCTTTGAAAATATATTAATGGACAATAAAGATTTTTTAATGGATGAGATGTGTTATACTCAACATTATTTACATTGATATATAAAGTAGGGTATGAGTTCATCTGTATGACATTCTAAATTGATCATTTTTTCTTTCATTGGCTGATAGGCTACATATAGTGTAAGATTTGAGTCTAAAGCAAGTCTCACGACTGTAAACCATTATCGAGTCATCAAAAAACAAGTTTCAGCTAACGGTAAACCACCTACTGTTTAATGGTAAAAGCCTCCAAAATATCAGGTAAAAGCCTTCAAAATCTCACATATCACATAAAAGAAAGATACATATTTATTTGATAATTGGATGGTGACATTCTATTTCCATTTGCAGTGCTTTTTGTCAATTTGATGGCAACTTTCTTATTTCATTTGCATTGCTTAATGTTTTAAATCTATATGCAAGTATTTCATAATCAGATAATATTTAATTTCTTTAAGGAACAAATCTAGACTTGTCTGAGTATATTTCATTCCATTATTTAACATTTATTATCAATTGTTTAATCCAACCACATACAACTAGAATTTACATGCACAAACATGTACTCTCTAACATATTAACATACATCTAGTTTTCTATCAGTGTAATCCTTGAACCTCCTTTAAATGCAAGTGCTAGTAATATGTCTATACTAATGAAATTTCTCTATTAAAAGGGACATGAATGAGATTTTGGATCTAAATTGTCTCTTTTGTTGTATTCTATATTCGTGAGAGGAGTTTATTTTCAAGAAATATAGAAAATTTTGTTCACAAATTTGTTGTGTGATTTGTGTGTTGAGTTAGTACATTTTCAAGGAGAATGTTCAAGCTTTATGAAGAGCAATTGGGATTTCCAATGATTGCAAAAACGTAATAAATAGAATCTAGTATTTATGTCTTGTATTTGTGGGTTTCTTTTATTATAAGGCATTGATAGTTGTTGTCAAACCCTGGAGTTAACATATTGTTAGCATAAAATTGTGTAACAATCTTTGTCTCTATTTTTCCAAGGAGCAAGCACTGGTTTTATTTCCAATCCATTCACATATTTGAAAAAAACCTATAATTTTTTGTTCTACATTAGTATTTTTGGTGTTTTGTTCATGTTGAAGCATTAAAGGTACAAGGAATTTGTGAAAATGTGAAATAATCATTCAACTCCTTGCTATATTTGCATGCATTGTTATCTACTCTACATTGTGATATATCTATTATTAGTATTATAAGATATAGAGTTGTTACTAGGTTGACCTACATAGGTTTGTAGAGCCTAAAGTGTAGGAGAGACATTATCCATCTCTCATTCATTGACCCATCATCTCAATATTCTCAATCATAGGAACTCACAACTCCTTAGATAATATTGAAATAAGGTTGGAGAAGGAAAAAATGCTAAAAACTACTCACAAATATAAAGTATAAATTAGAGTTTGAAATTTTGACTATGAAAAAATTGGTTAGAATATACAAATTAAGGTTGAGTAGAGAATGCATACCAAATAAGTATTTATCTATGTACTTCATGAATTTGGTTAAAAGCTGAGAAAAAAGTAAAGATATTATAATAAAATATTGTTCAAAGTGTATGAAAATATAAAATAAGTTTCTTAATACAAGATTACCATAAAATATTATTTGTAGATGCAAAAAACAACAATATTTGAATAAAATAAAAAAGCCATAATCGTACAAGATTTGTGAAAAATTCCTTTCAATAAAAATATCTAGAGATAGGGAAAAATAGGTATTAATCTTCAATGTATTAGATACAATATCAACACACAATGTACTTTGTGTTCTTATGCCAATTTCATAGCACTTGTATACTTGTAAACAATTATTTTGAAACCACTATCCCATACCTCCAATATATAAGAATGGATAGAGCCTGTAATGACAAATGATTTTATCAAATAATAGATGTGAAAACCACAATATCATGCAAAAACCCTATGCCCACCTTGGAGAATATCTTCTAAGAATAAAAAATACATTAATGACTCTAGATGGACATTATATATGCTCAATCAATGAGTCCTCAAATAGTAAATGTAACTACAAAGGAATTTTTGACCAATAACTCCTCAAAAACTCACATCCTCATTTCTAGCAATTTATTTTGGATACCACTAACTCGTGTGTTCCCCATCCATCATGAAAATATGCTTCACTTATTCCTCTATTACCTAGGAATTGGAAATTAGCTTAATTGAATTTAATGTCAATTGTAACCACCACCATAGTGTTCAATCTACTTCATAAATACATATGACAAATAATAATAAGATTATAGGAGAATATAAATATAATGTGTCTCTCCTATCATGCCCTAAGAATTTAATTACACCTTCCAAGAGTGTTGGAGATACATAACATATATATAGGATTGCAAGGTAAATGGAACTATAATCCTAACAAGATGGTGCCTTCTCTTTTTCTCTAAGAATATTAAATGAGCATGCATAACATAAAAAAATGCATCTAAACCTTTCCCCATCTGTGTTGAAATCAATTGAAAGTATGTATAATATAAAATCATTTAACATAAGATAATGGTAAATATGTATAATAAAAAATGTTATTGTAATTTGTATCAATATTTGTGGGGTCAAAAATATGTCATAAGGATCCAATTCCCCCTTCTCCTACTTCCCATGGGATTATCCCCTAAGACAATTTGTGCATGTGGAGAGAGTGATAATTTGTTATTATGTAAATATGTTTCATGCATAAAATTGGCATATAAAGTTGATCATTTAGATGTTGTTTCTTTCATGCCATGCCCTTGTTTTGGAGATGTTTCCATATATATGTTTCATTATTTTTATCATGATCATGAGAACATGCATATCTAAATACTATATAAATATGTGTCATTTATAAAAAATTTCTTATGTTGATTTTCTTTATATACCTTTATTTCTAAAGAAATTTTCATTAGAGCACTAAGGTCAACAACCATAAGCTACATATTGTACTATTGATGCTCACTTATATATAAACTATTTCATCATTATAATGGAGCTTCATGAAGTTATGTGTAATATTATCATCTGAAATAATTGATTCTCTAGAATTATGATGTTCCCCATGATTAGGCTTGGAAGGATTTATTGGAAGCCCACTTTGTTGTGCCTCATTTTTCCTTATTTTACTCTAAAGATATGCATTTAAATTTTGATTAGCCCAATTTTATATAATTGGTCTGAGAAAATTTAAATGGGATTTTCATGATTAGAATGTGCCTTTTTTGTTGTGTTGCTTCCCCCTTTCAAGTTTTAGTTGGTTACCCAAGTTGCAAAATCCAAAATTGGCTAAATGTGAAAGTTTTTAGAGTGTTAGAGTTTTGAGGGTTTCCTTATTATCTTTCCTTTCCTATCATTCATGAAACCCCAACTACAAGGCTTGTGAAGTTTCCTAAGTATTGAATTTATCATTTTTTAGACCATCGAGGTTTCTCTTTCTTTCATGCCATTCATTCAAATTCCTGATCCCAAAGTCTGAATTTTAAATAGAGCCTAATTCTTGGTCTTTTGGACTTTCCAAGATTCTCACCCCCTCATACAATTTTATTGGTCTTTCTAATCTTTGAATTTTGAATATTATTTTTCCTAAGTGTTGTGTTCTTTGGCCTTTTAGGATTTCAATGTTCCTCTTACTTTCATGTTGTTCCTTGTCATCCCCAATCCCCATAGCTTAAAAGTTTTCATAAGACCAAGTCCTTTAACTATCATAATTTCAAACTTCTTCATCCATTAATCCCCATTAAACTTGTCATCCTAGTCATTCCCTACTTGAAATTCAATTCCCTAACATTTCCCTTAGATCTCTCCAAATTTCTTCTAATTCTTTCAAACTTTTAGTCTTTCTTATATCCTCACAACTTTCCATCTATCCTAGAAAGTATGAATCTCCACATTTTTCTTGTTGATGTCACCCCCCATTACTAACATCATGGTGATATAATCCATCCCAATAAATCCTTCGTTTTGATATCATTATGAAATCATACCTATGTCATCCTTTGCTAACTTCATCATCCCTTCAGAGTTTAAGTTTCTCACCCCCCTTTCCATGAAAATTAGTTTGATGGTGATCTAATTTCTTGATATTTAATAGCTAAGTGTTTTCAGGTATTAGAGATGGATCATGTCTTGTCCTTGGCCTGATGGGTATGCCAATCAATGGATCCTTGATGCATCAATGTTGTAACAAGCCAAGAGTGATAAAGGTTTTACAAGGCATGAGAGGTTTTAATGATTCTCTCCTAGGTTTTTATGAAGATAAATGGTATCCTAATACTCTTTTGATAGTAATAGGGAGAATCTCGAAGAAATTCTTTCCTTCGCCTTCCACTCTACAATATCATTAATATTCCTATAGCACCCACCAACCCCTAGAACAAATCCAAAGGTGCCTAAAGGTTATTCTAAATTCATTTTAACATGGATACAAAGGAGAAATTTGAGTCCCATACCTTAATTATGGATCACAATGCCCATTTTGTCACAATCTCACCTCCAAGTCACATTTTCAATATTTTTCATGGTCATTTTCTCTAATCCTTGCACACATATTTGAAAACTACTAATGCTAGAATTAGGTCTTTTAAATTTTGATTTTGACCATTATGAGTATTATAAATAAGTAAAGGTTCACTTTTTTCTTATTATTTCATTTTTTGATGATATGTATACTATTGTGGACAATAAAACATTAATTTAGAAACTTAAAACTTAATTCTCTAGTTTGTTTATAAAATAATTAATAACTAGTAGAGAAATGATTGGTGTGGAAAATGCATATGGCTAAACTCGAGGAAGTATCTTGAAACTATTTTTTTGGATATTAACAATGTCAAATACTAAATAGGTTAGTTTACTCATATTAACTTGCAAACAATTGAGTATGGAATAATGCCATAAATATATGGAGGATTTTAAATATGGCATGAGGAATTTTTCTTATGCTAGTGTGATAGGAAATATCATGTATGTGTTGGTATGTAAAAGGATAGAAATTTCCCAAGTGATGAGATTTCTAAAAAAGTTCAAGGTGAATCTAGGTAAAGATCACTGGAAATATGTGAAAAGAGTGTTTAGGAACTTGAAAGGAACTAAATTGATTATTTCTT
The DNA here is from genome assembly GCA_007258455.2 of Sequoia sempervirens. Lineage (NCBI taxonomy): Eukaryota > Viridiplantae > Streptophyta > Pinopsida > Cupressales > Cupressaceae > Sequoia > Sequoia sempervirens. The sequence continues at coordinate 653,375,364 of VDFB02281492.1, forward strand.
TAATTATGATAATTCTAATTACATGACAAAAGTGTTGTGTAGATAGATTTGTAGATTTTGATTGGGTTGGATATCTTTATGATTGAAGGTCAACAAGTGGTTATGTTTTTATTCTATTTTATGGAGCATAGATTCAAATGAGAAAAAGGTGAAAAATAACTACCCTATCCTCTCTTTTCACACTCTTTTATGCTAGTGTGGTAGGAAGTCTCATGTATGTACTCACATGTTCTATAAGGATAAAAATTTCCTAGGTTGCGGGAGTTCTAAGTATGTTCATAGAAAATTGAAGTAAATAACATTGTAAACATGTCAAAGAGTGTTTAGGTACTTGAAAGTAACTCTATATTATTTATCTATAAATGCTATTACTTATGACGTTGCAATATTTTTTAGTGTACATGGATTTGTAGATTTGAATTGGGCTATAAATATTAATAATCAAAGGTCTACAAATGATTATATTTCTATTTTGTTTCTTGAAGCATCGAGTCAAATGAGTAAGAGATAAGATATAACAACCCTATATAGTTATAATATAGAATATGTGAATACACCACATGCTTGTAAGAAAGTAATGTGGTTGAAAAGGTTGATTAATTGTATGAGTTTTGAGTCATATAGTGATGAAATTTGATTTAAAGAGTGCATTGTTTCTTGCTAACAATCATTTTTATCATGTTATGATTAAAAATATTGAAAATCAATATCATTATATTACTAGGGAGATGGTTTTAAACTTTTAGGAAAGTTAAAGTAGATAAAATTGACATGCTTAGGTAAATGTTGTTGATTCTTAGGTAAAATTTATAAGCATTGTTAAGTTTGTGTGATACAATGATGAGATGGGCTTATCCCATTCTTGAGCATGAGGTTAACTTATTAATTTGAAATAAAAAAATATGCCTTGTACAAAATATAGCATAGGAGAATGTTGTAATTTTAGTGATATTTCCCTTCAAAGAGTCCTTGTAGGATGAGTTTACCTATAGAGTGCATTGCAATAAAATGTGATGAGTTAATGTTGTAGATGGAGGAAACAAAATAGATTTGAGATATTATGGATTAAGATTAAAATCATTCCAACATTGAAATAATAGAGAAGCTACAAGAAGATTATTCAAACATGCAAATACAAATGCAAAACTCTAATCTACTTGTGAGGAAATAAACTAATTATCTCTATTACACTCCTCAAATCAAGATGTTGTGTAAACAAAATGACTCTCAGAAGCATACACACACAAGAGGCTATGATTTATTAGACATTCAAATGCAAAATGAAAAGACTAATGCAAATATAAGAAATTAAAACTATAACTTGAGAAGAAACTAGCATGCAAGATGAAAATGATAGCTAGATTGCGAGTGATATTGATAGAGATTCCATGCACATATTAGATGATCCCAAAATGAGGTAGAGGTTGTTTAAATAGATACCCTCAAGAGAAATTCAAGCATTCAAGGGGTAAATATGGGATAATGGGAAAGTCAAGCATTCAAGGGGTAAATATGGGATAATGGGAGATTAGTGGTATAGGAGGAAAAAGTGGCAAATGGCAAATGGCAAGTGGTAGGAGGGAATACTAGAGGGATTTTATTTAATAAATGGAGAAAATGGATATAAGGTACATATGTTAAGGATAGAATAATATTTATTAGATTAATTCAATGGAGGATATGAAAAGAAGAATGGAATGAGATGAATAATAGATAAAAATGAAATGATAGGACATATTAAGGATATAGCCAATGCCTGAAGAAAATTAAAGTTAAATGAGGATAAATTTAACAAAAAAATTGTATGTGCCTACATTTTTCCCCTCTTTGAGACAATGCAGCCTGTCACATTGTTTCAAAGAAAAAGTGATCAACTGATATATATGCCCCAAAGATATCTTGGTAAGGATGATGACAAATATGGTATTCCCCCTCGAGAGATTGATTGAACAAACTGTGATAAGATTAATCTCTTGATAGATCATGAGGAGAAGATTTGATAATTGATATTACACGAGTGATTAAGGAGTGATGTACATCTGATGAAAATGCACAGTTGATGGGCATAACTGAACAATTGATGTAAATGATCAGTATAGCCAAGTTGATAAACTGATTAAGTTGATTGAGCTGATTAAGCTAATTGAGATTGATGTTAGCACAAAAAAATGATTTATAGAATGATTGAGTGATCAAGGAGCATATTGATTGATTTGGATTAAAATATAGGTATCATTTGGGTATGTGCAGGACCATCATGGAGAAAATAGGCCCTTAAGTGGCAAAAAATTTAGAAAAATCAGAGTTAGGCAACTTGACGTAAAAATTTGAATAAGTTATCTATATTATTTCAAAAATATGTAACAATAGAATCTGTAGAAAATTTAATGTAGTTTCAAAACTACTAGGTTTATTTAAAAAGAAAAAAAAATTATTTGGTGAAAATTTGAAATTTCAATGCAGTAGTACTTAAATTTCAGGGAAAAAATAAGAAGTAGGTGTATGTCTAAGCACCCTAACCACAATAAAATGACAAAAATTTAATAATATTTTAGATATAAGTAGAGGATTCATGTCCTAATGTGATGCATATTTTTTAATAATTTTTCCAAGTAAATAATTAATTATGAATTTTTTATTACAAATTTTAAAAAATATAAAAACTCATATGTCTTACCACCTTAACTTGGTCAAAACTTCATGAAATTCAATTTATTTTTTAATCCTATAGTATGCAAAGCATATAATGTGATGCATGTTTCAGATTCAAAAAATGTGATACCATTTGAAAGCTATAGATGTTTCTCAATTATCCTATCAATCAGGACTTTAGTCATAATTCAAATAGAAAATGAATAATAATTATTTATTAAATTCAAATTAAAGAATAATTTATATTGGTGTAAATTTGAGAATCTCCTTTAAAAACCCTTTTCTTTTCATGAATTTTGGGTAAAAACAAAGTCATTAGCCACATACCCAACATATCACCACTTTTTGGCCCATCATGATCTTGCACATACCCAGTTAGATAAATTGATTAATCATTCTTTAAAATAAGGTGATGCAATCATGGTAGGAGGGTCCAATTAAGGATTTTCTAGCCTTGCAGCCTAAGTCACTAACTCTAGGATCACAATAGATATGCAACAAAAATCAATAGCAAGTCCATGAAAGATAAAAGATATGCAAGAACACATGTCACCAAAATTATCCTAGGAAAACCCTCAAAGGGAAAAACCCAACCTTCAAGATTCATCCTTTATTGTATACATTAATCTCAAAACACATTACATATGCCTCAAGGGGTCTACAAATTCTAGGTCGTAGCCCAGGAATTACAAACAACTCAAATAACAACAATGTTCAACACAATCTTTCACAACAAACTCTCACCACTAACCTCTACCCAACAAGATTATGGAAGATGCACCCTTACGATTTCTTCTATCCACTTCCTCTCAGTGGAAGAGATTTGCACACCTTCTACCCAGCCACATCTCTGTTGGAGGATAGTCAGTATGATTCCCATGGAACCAATGGCCTCCTAAGGCTTCTTCTCCTACTCCACACTCTCTCTGCTCTGTGATTCTTCTGAATCAAAATGCTTCATCTTTGTGCTTCATTGTTCAGACTGTCGATCACCTTATTGAACCTCTTTCTTCCTTCATGATCCATCCTATTGTAACAAATCTTATGTCTTCTATTTATACCATCTGCACATCATCTAACCCTTAACATGTTGGCCTAATTATAACAACTAAAAAATTTAATGCGTAGACTCAAATAGGTCAGTCTCAAACAATAAACAATTTATAATGAAAATCAACCAATTTCAGCCTCAATGAAGTAAGAACCCATAACAATATCCATGAACAAGAAAAATCTCCAAGGATTATTCCTTGAAGATCCACAACATGCTACAACACCTTGTTGGCTGAGAACAAGAAAATACAAACTCACAAAAGAAAAATCACCAATTGCACACATAATGATCGATGCAGACCCACAACACACAATCTAGAAACTACTAGAAGTATTACGAGTCACCACTGAAACATCCACAACAACTCCAACTACCAAAGTCACATCTTCTTCCTTCGAGAACACCAACTAGAACAACCGAACAACTATTAGCACACAGATCCTCACAACTTGATCAAATATTCACATGGACCTCTAAAAATTTGGTGGATAAACTAAATACACTCTAAGATAAACCCTTTAATCCACAACCTCTGATCATCAACGTACTAAGCTAGCCAACATCATGAAATTCACCTACAACTTCACTGACAACTACAACTTCTCTGTCAACTTCCTTAATCTTCTAAAATCTTTTGGGCGCCCCTACATCAATCTCCTAGGGTAAATTAAAAAGTAAGCCTCTTCACTTTGGTCTATACTATGTCAAATCTAATGTTGTCTCCTTGAATTGTTTTGGTGATCTGTCCATAGGTACTTGGAACTACCTCAAGCTCAATGGTCTAACTACAAGCTTACAATTGCCTCTCTCTCAGTGATCTATTGAACACAATCATAGCCTACCTCAAATCAATGATATTTTCAAGTCCACCCTGCAAAACTACCTCAAGTCCTTCTAAGTTTGACACTCTACTTCTAGGCCTTGCACTTCTTCATTGGTCGGTGATCTGAGCAAGCCCCACCCTACAAGTTGCCGCTGGTTCTTCATCCTATCATGGTCAAGGTTTGGTGATCTACTTGCAATCCTTGCACCACCTCATTGGTCAGCATTCTGAGCAAGCCTTCTCCGCAAGTTGCCTCAGGATCAATTCCTTCATTCACATTTACTTCACCAAATTTTCTCCTTAAGATCAAGGTTTCATTCTCTTCTGGTTCCACCATGAAATCTAACAACTCCAAAGGTTCCCTTTCTTTTGGATAAACTAACTATGTTTCAACAGGATCTTCATCTGCACTAACTATCTCTACATCCTCTTTTGCATCTACACAAACTATCTTTGCATCCATTTTTGAAAACAGGTCTACAACTAGCTCCTCAACCTGCACTGCAACCAACTCTGATACCATCTGATGCAGTCATAGTAGGAGGGTCCAATTATGGACTGTCTAGCCTTGCAACCTAAGTCACTAACTCCATGATCAAAGTAGATATGCATATGTGCAAGATCATGATGGGCCAAAAAGTGGCGATATGATGGGTATGTGTAGGGTATGTGGCTAACGACTTTTTTTTAACCCAAAATTGATGAAATGAAAAGGGTTTTAAAAGGAGATTCTCATCTTTCTATCAATATAAATTATGCTTTACTTTGAATTTAATAAATAATTATTATTCATTTTCTATTTGAAATATGACAAAAGTCTTGATGGATAGGCTGATTGAAAAACATCTATAGCTTTCAAACGATATCACATTTTTTGAATCTGAATCATGCATCACATTCTATTCTTCACATACTATAGATGAAAAAAAAATGAATTTCATGAAGTTTTGACCAAGTTAAGGTGGTCAGACATACAAATTTTTATATTTTTTAAAGGTTGTAATAAAAAATTCATAATTAATTATTTACTTGGAAAAAAACTACAAAAAAAATGCATCACATTGGGACATGAGTCCTCTACTTATATCTAAAATATTATAAAAAAAATATTATCATTTTATTGTGGTTAGGGTGGTCAAACAAACACCTACTTATTTTTTCCCTGAAATTTAAGTACTATTGCATTGAAATTTCAAATTTTCACCAAATATATATTTTTTTTAAATAAACCAAGTATTTTAGAAACTTCATTCAATTTTCTATAGATTCTATTCTTACATATTTTTGAAATAATATAGATAACTTATTCAAATTTTTACGTCAAGTTGCCTAACTCTTATTTTTTTGAATTTTTCGCCACTTAAGGGCTTGTTTTTTCCATGATGATCCTACACATAGCCATATGCAATAGAAATTAACAAGTCTGGACACAAAAGATAAAATATATGCAAGAACACATGACACCAAAATCATCCTGGGAAAACCCTGAAAGGGGAAAACCTAGCCTTCAAGATTTATCCTTTATTGTATACATTAATCTCAAAACACATTATATATGCCTCAAGGGCTCTTTAGATTTTAGGCTGTAGCCCAAGAATTACAAAAATTTCTCAAATAAAAATAATCTTCAAAACAATCTTTCACATCAAACTCTCACCACTATCCTCTACCCAACAAGATTCTGGAAGATGCACCCTTACGATCTCTTCTACCCACTTCCTCTCATTGGAAGATATTTGTACACTTTCTACCCAACAACATCTCTATTGGAGGATAGTCAACATGATTCCCATGGAGCCAATGGCCTTTCAAGGCTTCTTCTCCTACTCCACACTCTCTCTACTCTGTGATTCTTTTGAATCAAAATGCTTCATCTCTGTGCTTCATTCTTCAGACTGTCGATCACCTTATTGATCCCCTTTCTTCCTCCGTGATCCATCCTATTGTAAAAAATCTTCTATCTTCTATTTATAGCATCCGCACATCATCTAACCCTTAACATGTCAACCTAATTATAATGGATAAAAAAGGTAACGTGTAGACCCAAATAGGTTAGCCTCAAACAATAAACAATTTATAATGTGAATCAACCAATGTTGGCCTCAACAAAGTAAGAAGCCATAACAATATCCATGAACAAGAAACATCTCCAAGGATTATTCCTTGAAGATCTACAACATGCTACAACACCCTGTCAGCTGAGAACAAGAAAATATGAATTCAGAAAAGAAAAATCACCAATTGTGCACACAACGATTGATGTGGACCCACAACACATGATCTAGAAACTTCCACAAGCATTACGAGTTACCACTGAAGCATCCACAACAACTCCAGCTACCAGAATCACATCATCTTCCTTCCATAACACCAACTAGAACAATTGAACAACTTTCAGCACATAGATCCTCACAACTTGATCAAATATTCACACGGACCTCTAAAACCTCTGGTGCATTAAGAATACGAAATGATGAAGGAAATGAATGATGGAAGAAATGATAGATGAAAAGAGAAATGAAGAAATGGAGGTGATGAATTTTCTTGTTCTTTACTAAGTGTTTTATCACCATAGAGCTTATTAGGTCACAAATTAGTATAAGTGTCTACATAACATGAACATTGGGATGACATGAATACTATTTGCATTTCTATTTAGCAGTGAAATATAAGCATCTTGGTATAAGGACCTTAGATTACCTAAATACTTATTGCATGGAAGACACTATTAGACAAGCAATGCTCTCATCCACACTAGACTCATAGGTCCTTGATGGTTTTAGATAACCATGTCTTAATATGAGTCATCCTATGAATAAGAAACAAGCCACATACAACAAACAAGTGAACATGCCTCATCCTCGCCTCTCTAGTCCAAGACATCCTTGAGAAGCTAAAAGACATGCCACCAAAGAGAAAATCATAAAATAATCAAATATCAACAAACAAATAGGCCTCATGCTTTGATATAGAACTGATTCTTGGTGTGGTTTTATGTGTTTGATTGGATTTGATAGATGGATTGATAGGTATGTTATAATGTTTTATTGATTTTCAATCTTGATTTTTTTTTTTTTGTTGAAGTTCAAAGTTGTGTGGTGATCTGAAAGTGTCGTTGTTTTGGGATTTTTGAAGTTATTTGACTTTTTTTAGGACATTTTATGATTTTTATGGCTTTTTTAGTACATTTTATGATGTTTTAGGACATTTTATGATTTTTAGCAATTTTTTTAGGACATTTTATGATTTTTAGGGATTTTTTTGAAGTTTTAAAGATGGAGTGAGATGAAATGTGATATATGCTTGGTTGAAGAAACTAGATGCCCCAGACTAGAGGTAGTGAAACCATGTATATATTATAGATCAAAATGAAATATTTTGGATACAAAACATGTCACACTTGAGAAACAAATCTCTTGTTGAAAGATGATAATGGTTCATTGATTAAGATGCCAGGAATGATTGATTCCATAAGGCATGATGATGATAAGTACTTAGGATCACTGATTTCTCTAAGCATGATAATATTGATTATTTTTTGATGATTGATTGACAAAATATATGAGGATTGGATAATTTTTTATAGCTAGGCTCAAATATGATTTGTGTGATAAGATTCAAGGTTGCAAAGGGACATGATGGTCAGCGTTGGAGGTACTTTATTCATGAATAAATGATAAGGATGTGAAATATGATGGAATGGTAATTCATAAGGATATGAAAGGAAATCCAAAGCATGCATTTGTAATTTTTGCCCTAGTCTCATCAAGAACAAAGGAAGGAAAAGGGGACATGGATTTTGATAAGCTAGGAGATATGGAATGGAAGAATGCAAAGATAAGGATAATGAATAGGATGATCAAGATAAACTAGATAAGATATTTCCACACAATTCCTAAATAATTTTCCCCTATTCCTCATCAAGACCAAGGAATCGAAGAAAGGATGTATTTAGATCAAATGGGGGTATTGCCACAATAGTGCTTTACACTTTCTGGAAGATCCTATTTTTTGTTGAAATCACATATTTTTAAAAAATGTAATTTTTAAAGCCTTGAAAAGTTCCATTTAAAGGATTCCAATTGAATATGGTTTGATAAAACCACCTTAGACCAAGCCCCCTTGGATAGAACCACACTAGTTTTAAACCATACCTATAATAGAGTCTCCTTTACACCTATCAAAATGCTAATAAAAAATAACTTTCGATTTACCTTTTGGGGGATCGAATGAATTAATTTAAAATTTATTTATTTTAAGTATGTAGTCCTTATTATAAGCGTCCAAATAAGTATAATTTTATATAAATTTAATTTGATTATTATATTTATTTTTTATTTCTTCTGAATGTAGGTTTTTCACCGAAAATCTAGCTCTTTGTTTTGCATGTGTGCAAAAATAAAATATTATCAAAACAAATTTGAAAAATATGAGTGCACTAGATATTGAAGTCCTTGATCCAAAAAAAATAATAATAATTTCGATACATACAAAAAAAGTTGTGTTTTACTGTCCACCTATGTTTGAATTGTAATTAGTTTGACTTCAAAACTTGATTAAGGAAAAAATATTCAATAAAACACTATGAAACCATTTCTAAGCACTAGATATCATAGCAAAAGATCTAAATTCAAAAATATTATAATTTTATCCTTCATGGAAAAAAAATTATGTCTTATATAGTGAGTGTCACTCCTTAAAGATGGTGTTTATTGAAGAATAAAAAACTAGTTTTCAAAGGAGATGGAAAAAGGAGTGCAATTTGATTCCATAAATTTTGAAAAAAATATATTAAGAATATATAGAAAAAATTTCACAAATAACTAGTTTGCATCATCTTCAAATTCCTCACGGTTTAGTTAGAAAAAATCAGTTAGAAAAAATTAGTTCAGTGTCCAGTTTGGCCAAAAATTGTAAACCAGTATTGTGGGATCACCCATGGTGGAATATGGATAAGGTCAATTATATGGCATGAAAGATATGGATAAATTGTACATGATAATATGTATGGCATTCAAGAAGATCCTTAGCCTTGTCAAGATCAAAGGTGAAAAGGTAAGGATGAATGTAAAGAGGATAATGGATATGAATGACATGATGGATGTAACTTGACCACAAGTGTAGAGTGCAAGAGAAAGGGAAAAATAGGATAAGGATAATGAAAATGGAAGGTAGTATATGGATGATAGGAATATGGAGGGAGTATTCAAGCATCAAGTTCCATGACTACTATCCATCGAAGATGTGCACTAATAAACCATGGCAATGAGGATTAGACTCATAAACATTGGTAGAATAATGGCATGATGGAAGAAGCTAAGGACTTATGCAAAGGTTTAGATTAAAGGAGGATAATGGGGGATGAATGTTGGATTATGTATAGGAGGTTGGAAGGATTTTTTATGGATATATGGAAAGGATGGAAAGATCAACATCAACACACACCTTGAAGGGTGGTGGAGTGATGGAAGAAAAATAGAGTTTGAAGGTGACAAGTTCCTACATGGACAATTGGAGGAAGCTTTTGGATTAGAAAATTTGGATGCCAATTTATATTTTATGGCTTCTATGAGATTTTTAGGAATCCATATAGCTTTTTACTTTTATTTTTTCTTTGTGGGCCCTTGAGATTTTTCCTTTTGCTTTATGGACCTTTATGGCCTTTGAAATTTTTCTTTTTTCTTTGTGGGCCTTTGTGGCCTCTAAATTTTTTCTTTTGACTTTGGATCAGGTTTTCTTTTATTTTTACATGTCTCTTTGAGGGTACATGTTGATCCTTTGATAAATGTGGATTTTGAGATGGAAGCTTTTCACGTTTGGAACCCAAATTGCTTCCAACAGCAATGGGATAGGTGGATGGAGATGAATGATGTGGAGGTATTATGGATGGGTTAATGTAGGTAGAATTTTGAGAGGGCATCAAGGTTTTTTTCCTTTGTTGTTCTTGATGAATAGGAGATGAAGGAATGTAGGGCCCCAGTATGGATGGAAGGTTTGATGAACTAGGGTTTGAATGATAAGGACCAAGGATAGATGGAAGGTTTGATGGAATATGATAAGGACCTAGGATAGATGGAAGATTTGATGGACTAGGATACTTAGGTAAATATTTTGATGGAATGTGGACTTACAATGGGTACCAATGTCTTGAGCATGAGATGTATAACAAGGCCATGATAATATGGATTTTCTTGGATATAAAGAGGTTCTAGGATACCTTGTTCATGAAGGCCTAACCCTTTTCCTTTGTAGTTCATACTTTGACACATTTGTTTTCCAACAAGATATGTATTATTTATGAAACAATATGTGATTCCATTGTGAGGTGGATGTGATATGGAAGGAATAACAAGATTTTTGAGTAAACCACCTTACATAAAAGTGAGAGAACCCATTTGATAGGTAAGGGGCTCATGAATAGCTTGAATAGGGGTGATAGACTCTTGTGGAGGATTGTGATCATGAGGGGAATTAGAATGGGTGATAGGATCTTGACATGGGGATGATGGGGTCCTTTGATCTTGACTTGGAAAAGGATCATGAGTTGTAGGACATGGAGTAGCTTGCTCTTTATTAGGTATGGAATCATCATGAAGTATGAAAGGCATATCTTGATCATGAGAAGGATGGATATCATCATGGAATGAAAGGGTATCCTTGAATGGAAGTATATATTGATCTTGATGAGGAAGAGAATATCTTGATCATCAGATGGTAGGACATCATTGGATATGATGGAAGAACTATCATGCTCTTGGGATGTAATGGAATCATGAGATGGTATGGATTCATTAGATGAGGTGGAAGGGGATCATCTTGGATGAAACAATGAGAGATAAGGGGATCATCATGAGGTTCTTGAGAGATGGGATCTTGGTCAAATATTGGAAGGGGTTGTGGAATTTTGGTATCATTATATGGAGTGGAAAGAATACTTCGATCTTGATGTGTAGGTGATTCTATGCTAGCATGATTTGGAATAAGAGATTGACATGACTCATTGGATGTAGATGGTATGATGGGAGAGGATGGTTGGATAGATTCATTAACTTGGGTGAAAGACTCATGAGGATTATTTTGACTTATGGGGGATAAAGATAGGTGGATGACATGGTAGGATTGCACAATATTATTTGTGTTTGAAGACTTAAATTTGGGTTTCTCATTTAGCCTTTGTAGAAAGTAATGGACATTGAACTTGGATGATTTAGTTTTGGTTGAGGATAAAGGCTTATGAGATTATTGCATCACTTAATTCAAATTTTGGGATTCTAGTTGTTTTTCAAGCTCTTTCAAATGATGGTCAAAATATCCAATCCTTTGGTTTTTTTCATAGGCTGAGGATTAATATGGAGGATAGTAGTTAGAAATGTTTGCTTGATGGCTGTGGAAATGTTTTGAGGTGTTGCAGGATGATTAGTAAAAATTTGGGAAGGTTATGAATGGTTTAGGGATGATTATTATGATGGATGAAGTATGAGACCCAAAGATTATGATAGGTGATGATGTTTGATTGAGATTTGTTTTGAACACACATGAAAGACACAACAAATAGAATTTTTTTGAGTTTTTTCTTGTGAAAAAGTTGAATTTCAAGATAAAAACAATCATACACAATCCTAGGGTTGGCAAGGACTATATTCATTGGATTCCCACTTGGATTTCTCTAGCCACACTTATTCTTAGTGGGTGACTTAGAACTTGGCCACATTGCCTCCCCTCCACAACACTCACTTCTCAGGTCAACCAAGCTTCGATTTCTCATGAATCTCCCATGAAAATCTCTTCACCTCTACTAAGAATTGTGAGAACGTGGGATGGCTTGGAAATGACCGTTGTTGCACTAGGGAATAAAAGAGATTTTGGCTTCTAAAACAAGATGGTTCTAGTGAATACTCAGGGACATGGCACCTTGTGAGCATACAACAATCCACTTAAGGCTTTAATCACTCTACTGGGGGCTATTATACCATTAAAAGAAAAGGTAGGTATGACAGTTTAGTGTCATCCTTTTATATATCGATCAGAGTGAAAAAATGGTTCGAGTCATTCCCTCTTGTGAGGAAGGCCCCTCTAAGGTATAAACACAAAAATAGATGGGACTGGCTTTTTGATCACCAATTTTTAACTTGAGGTGAGAGCATAATACCAACCACATTTACAAGCACAACAAATAGTGGCTTATTACCCCCTAGTTAAATGTATGTGAGAAAGACAATCATTCATTTTAAGAACCAAAATGAAATATTTTCTAATCTAAAACAAGAAAAGTCATTTCAAAATCAAGTCTTCGACAAACGTCTTGCATGAAAATCTCATTAGTAATTTCATGCCTCCTTTCTTTGACAAACATATGTTTTGATTCCCACCGAACATGCCAAAATGTAGATGGAAGAAAAAAAAAAGAGTTGAGATCTTATGGATTAAGATTCAAATCATTCCAACATCCAAATAATAGAGAACCTACAAGAAGATTATTTAAACATGCAAATGAAAATGGAAAACTCTAATCTACTTTCAAGGAAATAAACTAATTATCTCTATTACACTCCTAAAATCAAGTTCTTGTGTAAACAAAATGGCTCTCAGAAGCACACACGCACAAGAGGGTATGATTTATTGGAGATTCAAATGCAAAATGTAAAGACTATTACAAATCTAAGAAATTAAAACTATAACTTGAGAAGAAACTAACATGCAAGATGAAAATGATAGCTAGATTGCGAGTGATATTGATAAAGATTCCATGCACATATTAGATTATGCAAAAAATGAGGTAGAGAAGTTGTTTAAATAGATACCCTCAAGAGAAATTCAAGCATCGGGGTAAATATGGGATAATGGGAGATTAGTGGTATAGGAGGAAAAAGTGGTAAATGGTAAATTGTAAGTGCTAGGAGGGAATACTAGAGGAATTTTATTTAATAAATGGAGAGAATGGATATAAGGTGCATGTGTTAAGGATAGAATAATATTTATTATATTAATTCAATGGAAGAAATGAAAAGAAGAATGGAATGAGATGAATAATAGATAAAAATGAAATGATAGGACATATTAAGGATATAGCCAATGCTAAAGAAAATTAAAGTTAAATGAGGATAAATTTCACAGAAAAATTGTATGTGTCTACAAATGGTATTGCACTAAAGAAAGTATATTGAATAAAATGTGGTAATGGTGTGATAATAAGTTACAATGTAGCATACATAGTTTTTAATATGTGGTGGTGTTATGATATCTACCATAACTAATCTAGAAGAAGGAATCATAATCACTTATATAATTAATGTTTGCTAGAAGCATAAATAGTGATGCAAGAGTATTCACAATAGAGATTGAATTTATGTGGCTCTATTTACAAGTTGGATAATGTTCTAAAAGATAACACAAGATAACACAAGTAGTTAGAATTTAAATTATGTTTATGTATGCTACCACATGTGAGGAGTTGTTGGTGATGACTAAAGTAGAAACATGTATGCATACTATTAGTGTTATGGTTGTAGCTACCTATTAATAATGTATGAAAACAACAAAGTATACAAGGTACTCATTTACATGAAGACATCATACTTGATATATGAGGTGAGAGGCCTCTCATTTATATAGTTTTCATGAAAGAGATCAAAAGTCAAGATAGATTGATTAATGGATGACTAAGATTAAATGAGAATTAGAGCTTGGATCAAAAGTTGTAGTCATGTGGCAAGTGTTACATGAAGGATAAGAGTTGGGTTTAGGATTTGATTAAGACAAAATATTTATGTGATGATTATGATTAAGAAGTGTGATATGAAATGAACGAATGAGATGAAAAGTTAGTTTGAAATTTGGAAAGTGTCTAGATTCAATGCATGCAAACAAGGTCCTAGTTAGTCATGTAAGAAGGGCACTTCTCACATGATGACAAGTTTAGATTGTGATTCATGCGAATGAATTCAATGATAGGGATTAAATGGAAAAAGATTGAAAAATAAAGTGGAATTGCATATTAGAGAAAAGAAGTAATGGGGATTAATTTGTCTAAATTTATTATTTAATTAGGAATTAACTAATTGATTTAGTTGGAGGACTTTGGAATAAGGGTAATGGATAAATTTCCAATAGTGGCATAGTATGATGGTTAAGTTGTTGTGATGTTGTTCTTTCCATTAAGGTTAAAACCACATTGGGGTGTTATTGTTGAATGTTTAAATTGGGAAAGAGGTCCCCCGTTTGTGATCTCATGAATTCATAACTCCTGTTTACTCTTTTAAAAAAAAAGATAATAGATAAATTAATGAAATATTTGAAAAAAGATATAAGATAAATATCATAGATAAATTAATGACTTAAATCAAAATAAAATTATAAGTGATTGGATAAAATCATATTTTAGGTATCTAAGATTGTTGTAAGGTAGACGGAAATTGTGATCATCTTATGTTCACACAATCACAAAAATTTTAACTAGTAAATTATCTTATAAAGAATGGTCAATGGTTCTCATCTGAATGGGTGTTGTATTTGCGATAAGCATTTTGGGGCGTGACCAAAAACTTTATATAAGAAATTGCAGTCAAATGATAAATTGTCATCTTTGGATGGGTTATTTTTAACACTGAGCCCGTCAATGGTCAATGAGTATTTTTTTCATTTTTAAAATGAGATGACTATTTATGGCCATCATTCCTAACCTCCCTAACCTCCGTGTTCATCAACAGTCAATGGATTTCATATTAACAATCAATATAATGATATTGTTTTATTAGTTAAATATTTTAAAATATAAAAATAAAATTTAATATCAAATAATTAAATTTCTTTGTGCGTGTATCATTCTAAGATCTATTGTTTAGATTAAAATTTAGAGTTTAAAAAGTCCGTGCTTATGATGTGGCTTGTAATTAATCTGCAGTGATGTCTATCCAACATTTAAGATGCATATTAAATCATTTTATATTAATTTGAATTTCAATTTAATTAATGAATATGGTCAAATGTACATCTTAAATCCTTGATAGAAATATTGTAGACTGTGGTATTGTTTAATTAGAGTAAATTTGAGTGATTAATAGCAAGTTTCATTTATTTAATCTATTTTATATTATAAAACATTATTTTTATTTTTAAATTTATTTTTTAATAATAATAAAAAATGGCTATATAATGGAAAAAAAATTGATTTCATTTTCATATCATATATCTATTATTAAATACTAATTTGTAATGTGCAAATAGTTGCCAAATTTAAGGTAAAAGGTAAGAGTTTTTTAGCACAATCATACCATTACACTCCACCCCTTTGTTATTGTCAAATGCCCCTCAACATAAAAATTGTGTAGGTAGTTATTAACATCAACTTTGTGATTTATTATTAAGATTCTCTATTAGAGAACTAAAGTTAGTTGAGACAATTGAAATCAAAGAAATTAAGATGATTGAAATTGAAGAATTTGATTTTTTTAGCTAAAATTTTAGAACTTGATTTTGGATTAGAGAGTTAAGATGATTGAAATTGGAGAAAATAGTGTGTGGGATGCAATTGTGGTACCAAATCTATCTAAGATGTGATTCCATATATTTTTTGCGATTTTTTTCTAAGTAGAATTTGTGCTTTGGAACCTACAACACCTATTCACTCAATGATATTTAAGGTAAGGGAAATAATGGTGGTGGTAAGGAGAATATGAGGTAATTCAATCAGATAAAAAAAATCCATCAAAGATATCTTGGAGATGGGTCACATCTGGCCAAGTTCCAGTCCATTTCCCTCATCTAGGGTTCTTGCAAAGAAAAAGGATCACACCATGTAGATTTGTATTGATTACAAAGATTTGAACAAAAAGACAATATAAAAGGCATCATATTCCTAGGGTTGATGAGATAAGAAATGAATTTTGTGGATTTGTGTACTTTTAATATTGGTTTAGGATCAGCTACCAAATTCGGTGATACCTTTTTATTTGTGACATCTTATTTGTTATTGATAATTATTTTCCCAAATTAAACATGGGTTTATTTTGTTTTCTTATTTCTTATCTCCTTAATTTTCCCACATTCTTATTTACTAATCGTGCTCTAAGTATTCTTCTTTAGCCGATAGTATCTTCTCTAGGGTTTTTAAGAATTCCATAAAATTTTCATCTAAATTAATTTTGATATTGGATAAATTTGGTCTTATTAATGGTATCTTCATCAATTGTGGTAGTGTCGAAAACCTTTTTCTTCCTCATCCATATACCAATTGCTTCTTAGATTCCCCATATCCATATATGGTTTTTTTTTTAAATGACAAAATATCTCTTGCTTCATCCAAGGAGAGGTCATAGGTTCTAGAGTCTTCCACTCTTTTGATAAGTCTATTTTTTTTTCTTTTTGGTAACACCCACCTAAGTGTGCTTAGTAGCACCCACATTGGTATGCTCATTCTCTTTCTTTTTTGTAATCTTCATTCTTCTTTGGTGCCTTTCTTCCCTCTTTTCCTTCAATCCTTTCCTTCTTTATTTTGAGTTTATACTAGTCATCTTTACTTTCCTTTTCCAATAAATCTATTCTCTAGCCTCTCTTGATTTCTTGTTGTCAATTTTTGCCATGGGTTTTTTGATTTGGTATTGTTATTACTCCTTTATTTCATCCTACAGTAATTATTTTTTTCTATACTAATTAGTCACATATTTTTAGGGATCCCTTTTAGAAATCCACCCCCTTTACATTGTCCATTCTCTTGCTTCCTAACCCCTTCTCAAAAGGTTGACACAAAGGAGACAGTGTCGCTAATTAGGGGTAAGTGCACCGAGATGTGATACAACTTGAAGATGCAAGAAGAACAAGAGTTATAGTGCTCTGAATCTACCTTCTAAAATACTATATATTTTTTTAAATGGTGAAGATTAAGGGTTTCAAAAAAGGGGAGCACATAACGTGGTCCTATTTTTTTCAAAAAAGCATAACATAGTGTTTGGTGTGCTCCCCCTAAAATGTTAACCTTTTTTAGAATTTCAAAATTTGCTTTAGTGAGAAATTAGCTAACACAATGTAGTTTATGTTGATTTTTTGGCTACTTTTTTAATGAACATATGGTTTTTTACTATTGTCGAAGTAGACACATCCTAAAAAATAGAAATTTGAGCATGCTCCTAATTTTTTTGAAAAATAATAACAAATAATTTTATTTTTTCAATATGTGTAGAATAAAGTCTAGTTTCTAAAAATGTAAGTTTTTTAAAAAATTCGATGAGTGAGTAAAAATATATACCTAAAATACTACATGTTGGTTTTGACAAAAAATGAGCACCACTAACAAAAGAAGTTATAGATGAAAACCTTAACATAATCAAAACATGAAAAAATTATATGGTTAGATAGCTAAGAGAGAGTTCAACGTCATTGGTAATTATATAAATTTGTATTGAAACACATGCAAACCTGATGGAAAGCATGACCAAAAATATGTGATTTTTTTACCTTTTCAAAAAAACATGTATTTGGCATGAAATGGCGTCCAACCCTTTGGATTCAATTCCCAAGGAAAATCCAACACAAAGGGTTGGTATTTCCTAATATAAACCATTTGGTGAGAAGAAAATGAAAATGCATTTTTAGAATGCTAGAGCCAAATTCTCTCTTTCTCTCTCTCCCCCACTTTGATTAAGGCCTAGGGTTTAGGGTTTATGATTGCTGATGGATGGTTGAGGTTTTACCTTTAAATCCCTCTATGTCTCCTTCCCTATCTACAAATACTTCCCTTTCTCTCTCCCCTCTTTAGGTCTCTCCCACCCTCTCTCCCTCTCTACCTCACCTTCCCTCCTTACTCCTATATCTACCCTTGCCTCCCTACCTCTCTCTTCTTCTATCCCCCTCCAGTATTTTTCTCTCCCCATCTCTAGGTCTCTCCCTCCTTCCCTCTTTACCTATCTACCTCTCCCTCCTTGTATCTATGATCAAAAAATTAGTATGGGCCAACTACACCTGATCCATGAGGATACAAAGCGTAATGAAGCCATTAAACATTAATCCAATGGCGATCATTCAATTTATGCAAAGATAAAGAAGCCATTAAAACTACCATATTAAATCATGAAATATTGATAAAAACTATAATCTAAGACATTGAAACTTATCCTATTGGGGGAGTGGTGTTTTATTGATGTGGAATGGTGACCCTTTCCCAATCCCATGGATAGATGATTCTATTTTAACCAATTTTATTGAAGAAAAATGATGGCCATTCTATGTGTATGAAAACATGATTTAAATGCTAAACTAACATGATGCAAGCTATTTTAGGATGATGTAGACTAATATGATCAAGATATGTTAGTGCAAAGCTAATCTAAATGGATTTTAAGCTAAAAATATGAAAACCCAAATTTATAAACAAGCTAAATGGATGCATATAAGTTACTAGGCATATGCAGTATCATCATGGAAAAAATAGACCCTTAAATAGTTAAAAATTTAAAAAACTCACAATTAGGAAACTTGAACTAAAAAATTGAATAAGTTATTTATATTATTTCAAAAATATGTAAGAATAGAATCTATAGCAAATTGAATGAAGTTTCTAAACTACTAGGTTTATTTAATGTTTTTTTTAAATCTATTTGGTGAAAAATTTGAAATTTCAATGGAGTAGCACATAAATTTCAGGGAAAAATAAGTTTGTGTCTATCTGACCACCCTAACTAGAACAAAATGGTAATATTTTTTTTATAAGATTTTAGATATAAGCAGAGGACTCATGTCCTAATGTGATGCATATATTTTTTGTAATATTTTTTCAAGTAAATAATTAATTATGAATTTTTTATTACAAATTTAAAAAAATATAAAAACGTGTATGTCTAACCACCTTAACTTGGTCAAAAATTCATGAAATTCACACTTTTTTTAATCCTATAGTATGTGAAGCATAGAATGTGACACATGTTTTAGATTCAAAAAATGAGATACAATTTGAAAGCTATAGATTTTTTTCAATTATCCTATAAATTAGGACTTTAGTCGTAATTCAAATGGAAAATGAATAATAATTATTTATTAAATTCAAAGTAAAACATAATTTATATTGGTGGAAAGCTGAGAATCTCCTTTAAAAACCCTTTTTGTTTCATCAATTTTGGGTAAAGAAAAGGTAGTAAGCCACATACCCATCATATAGCCACTTTTTAGCCCATCATGATCCTTCACATACCCTACCATGAAAACCATTAATGGAAGCTAAGATAATCAATGCATGTAATTAAGCTAAAACAATGCTATGTAAATGTTAAATATGTTCATGTGAGTGTGATTGATTTCAATGGCATGAGTTTTCTTTGAAAAAGATGAATCCATTTGTCTCCAAATAGTGACCTATTGATAGGAGGACAAATGAGAAATGAAGCGTTAAGATTGAAAAAGCTAATAAATGGTCAAAAAGAAAAGAAGATGGAGGCATGGATCATGGATTCTCATCAAGGGTGAGAATTAATGATGAGATTTAATCAAGGATTTCATCTTTGTCCAAACAAGCACACTTTTAACTTGTACAAGAGGTCACAAGTTAACTTGCACAAGAGGTTACAAGTTAACTTGCACAAGAAGTCAAGTAAGTTTGTTACAGAAAGGGAAAAATCCCCTTTTTCAAATGAGTGAGGAAGGTATGTGCAGGATCAACATGGAAAAAACAGGCCCTCAAGTGGCAAAAATTTTAGAAAAATTAGAGTTAGGCAACTTGAAATAAAAATTTGAATAAGTTGTCTATATTATTTCAAAAATATGTAAGAATAGAATTTGTATAAAATTGAATTTAGTTTCTAAAATACAAGGTTTATTTAAAATAATAAAATATATATTTTGTGAAAATTTGAAATTTCAGTATAGTAGTACTTAAATTTTAAGAAAAAAAAGAAGTTGTTGTCTATCTGACCAACCTAACCACAATAAAAAGATAATATTTTAGATATAAGTAAAGGACTCATGTCCTGATGTGATGCATATTTTTTTGTAATTTTTTTCCAAGTAAATAATTAATTATGATTTTTTTATTACAACTTTTTAAAAATATAAAATCCCATATGTCTGACGACCTTAACTTGGTAAAAACTTTATGAAATTCAATTTTTATTTTTTTAATCCTATATTATGTGAAGCATATAATGTGACGCATGTTTTGGATTAAAAAAATGTGATACTGTTTGAAAGCTATATATATTTTTCAATCATCCTATCAATCAATACTTTAGTCGTATTTCAAATAGAAAATGAATAATAATTATTTATTAAATTCAAAGTAAAGCATAATTTATATTGGTGGAAAGATGAGAATCTCCTTTAAAAACCCTTATTTGTTTCATCAATTTTGGGTAAGAAAAGAATTATTAGCCACATACCCTACACATACCCATCATATCGCCACTTTTTGGCCCATCATGATCCTACACATACCTAGGAGAGAAAATATTCTTTGGAATATTCTCATGGGTGAGGAAAATAGATATTTAGCAAATTAAAACAAACTTTAATTTGCAAAAAGGGGAAGGATTATTCCATGGGAATATTCCTTTTAGAGGAATGTGCAAAGTAGGAATATCCCCTTGCAAGTGGGGGGGAAGTAGATTAGTTAATAATTGATAATTAAAAAAAGGTTTAATTATGAAATTAAGGGGTGTTAGAATTGGCTATGGCTGCCAAGATTTATGGACCAAATGGAATGCACAAAAAGAGAAAGAGAGAATGTGACAAGAATAGATTGTATTCAATGTCTATGATATGAGATGATTGTTTACAATGAGAGAGACCCCTTGGTTATATAGCTAAGGTGAGAACATAGAAGGTCATAAGATTATGAAAAGTGTCATAATCTTATGACATGAGACAACTATGAAAAGCTATCACTCCACCTAAGGTGGAGAGATAATCACATGATGTGTCCACAAAAGGTGGAAGTGATAAAGTAATGACATGTCAAGTACACCAAAAGTGGAAATTCTCCAACAACCTCCTATGTGGTCCCTAAGTAAACTTAACTAAGGTATAATTATGACCTAGGACAAGGTACAACACTTTTAATTACACCAACACTTCCCCTTAAGTGCAACTTAGGGAGTAACGGATTATTATGAAAATGACACAAAGAAGCAAAGATGGGTCCCGACTACTAGGCCATGTTAGGTACCCATGTACATATGCAATGCAGTCTCTCACAAATAGAGAAAAGGAGAAAACCTAGTGGGACAAAACTCCTCCCCAAAAGAGAGATGAAATACATAAAAAGAAATGCTCTCAATGAAGAATGAGAAGGTAAGAACCCCATGTGAGGAAAAAGACCCCCCCATAAGAGAGAAGTAGTAGAAGAGAGACAAGGTAGCCCCACCTCAATGTTGAGTCTCTTGCAATGATGGTAGAAGCTCAACATTGAATGTTGAAGATGATCCAATCTCGCCGAATAATGTTCCTCCCCTTAGGAAGAAACAAAACCATGGATGCATGCAGGATGTCAAGAATATGGACAATGTACGATGGTGTCTTTGAAGCATGCTCAAATGTCTCCATGTCGATGTCGAAAGCTAACACACACCAATCAGGTGTTCTAGGCCACATTGCTGAGGACAATCCAACATCTAATAGAGACTGATGTAGAACATAATCCAAAGACAAAGATATCCCCTTTGAAGGCAAAGAAGCCTCCTCCAAATGTTGTCCAAAAGTATCCACACTCATGCCAATCTGTGAAGAATGATCATATAGAGAATGAACAAGAGGGTCAAGGTGTTCCCTCACAACAACTGAAGAAGGTGCATCTTCATCAAAGAGAATATAAATGCTATCAATGGTGTCCTTCAAATCTGCAAGATGAGACTCCACAAACAAGTCTGAAATACTTGTCAAGAAGCCATCCAAGGTAGCCATATCTGGAAGACTACGTATGTCCTATTGCACTAAATCACTTGGAGCCAAAACCATAGCAACACAAGAATCATCAAGTACAACAATAGATGGAGGAGATAGAGTGCATGGCTCAAGAACTAGATATGATGTGAGAACTCCCAAGTTCAAGAAGCCATATGTCTCCTCTGAATCATGGTTCATGTGATCAAAAACCAAAGGAACATTGTCACCATCAGAAGCAAACTATGCAAAATTGTACAACCGAGGTGAATGATCAACCACCCTAGTAGCAATAATCTCTCTAGTCTCCAAATCTCGAATGAGGACCAAATTAGGTGTGAACTCCACAGTTCTCCCATCTCCACCATGTGTAATCTAACAAATGGAAAGAAGATTTTTCATTGAATGAGGAACACACAAGACATCCCAGAAAGTGTTGTCCCCAATGCTAATAGATCCCTTCCCAAGTACACAAATGTATGTATTATTTCCAATCAAGATAGGAGACATAGTACAAGGATGAAATGAAGAGAAGATAGTATGTGAAGATGCCATATAATGTGATGCTCTTGAATCTAGAAGCCATCTCCCTGATCCTAGAGCTGAATGAGCACAAAGAGCTTTTCCTTTATATTCTAATTATGAAGCTTTACCTTTGTCCTTTTTAGACTAATTTTAAGTAGAAGGAGAAGAAGATTCAGACATTCTAGAAGACAAATCAATGTGATTCTTTTTGAGAAGATTTTTCAACTCGTCAATATCTTTCTTATAACAATAATGTTCTTCATGTCCATCCTTCTTGCAATATGCACATAAAGGCCTCTCCTTCTTCGATGTTTCTACTTTTGATGAAATTTTTTTCTTTAATTGATCTGAATGTGGATTTACTTGATCTGAATGTTGATTATTATTTGCTTTCTTTTGTTTCTTATCTAATTCTGATTCTTTCACCTAACTAACCAACAATGCCTGAGATTTAGAATTCTTGATGAGACCCATTGAGGTAAGCTTTTGTTGCTCATGTATCAACATCTCAGAAAATGATGCAAATGAAGGTGTAGTGTATGAAGACCCAATAGTCAATCTATGAGTATGAAAGCCAGAAACAAAAGAAGCATAATCAGGACCAAGTTTGTTCATTGTATTGTACACCAACTAGATGTCCTTATCAATTCCACATGCTTTACATTGCTCTCTTAGATAATTAACCTTAGTGATAAGGTCTTGGATGTTGTCAAAGTTCTTAGGATCAAGTTTCATCAAATCATTATCAATTTGATAGCCTCTTACTTCATCTGTAGTACCATACAATGTTTTCAATTTTTCCCAAGCTTCTTGAGAATTTTTACATATTTCAATTTGGAACAACAAATCTTGAGAAACTAGTCTATGAAGACACCCAAGAGCTTTGGCATGTTTGATCATCCATTTTAAATTTTTCTCATCATTAGTAGGTTTAGGTAACTTATTTGTAACATATAGAGAGTGACCTGTCATTAGAATATTCTATGTATTTTGATACCAGGTTGAATAATTATATGATGTGAGCAAAGGAACCTTAGAATGATCCATGAAAATGAGAGAGAAAAAGAAAACATATCAAAGCAATGCACCCAGATAGCCCCCCTCAAATCACTCAATCAAGAAATCCCCCAAGAAATATATGATTTGGCACTTTATATTTAGTGCATTTACAATTGCTAGATGCCAAAAACAACAAACTAGACTTGATCTTAGTGCTTACAAATGAAAAAATAGGCCATAGTATCAAGTACAATTTTTGGTACAAAATGAGATCAATATGATCATACCACTAAAAATTACACAAAAAATCATGCACTTTAAAAAAAACTGCACACAAAAATGTTACTGTAGGAGCAAGATATGAGCTCCCAAAGTTCCCAAAATGAGGACAAAGCAACAACACCTGTGAGAATCTAAAAATTCTGGAAAAACCAGACACCAAAACCTAAAAAATGATTAGACCACTATGTAGAGGATGAAAAATTAGCCCAAATAAAAAAAAAAATCTTTAAAAAAGGAGTCAAAATGAGCAAATTATGGCTGCTTTAAGTTGAACTGCAAATTGAAAAACTTCATTGGAGAGGGGTAGAATTTTTTTTAAAGAAATTGATGACATCGTGCTGATATAGGATGATGTCAGCAACATACTAGCTTAAATTTGTCTGTCGTCCGGTTGTCAAAACAAAATATACCCTACCCTGATAGAATATTCTCCTGACCAAGCAATGACAAAATCCGAAGGAATCTACAATGGAATATTCTGCAAAAGTTGATAGAATATTTTTTCCGGTTTCCAGTGGAATCTTCTAACAGTAGAATCTTGGGATCCTTGCAGTCCGTCGGAAGTTTTAAATGATCGTCGGTAAAGTAGTTGGGGGTAGTGTAAGAGTGAATAGCGGGTGTTGCGGGGGCCACAACCGACAGGCCATGTGGCTCCCTGTGGGCACCGTAGGTACAACCATGAGGTCTATGGTACCTGCTAAACAGGTACTACAAAGTACCTCAAAAAAAATTTAAGAAATTTTTTGATTTTTCAATAAAATCTTTCAAAATATACTTTGATGGATATAAGAAATTTTTCTACAATTTTTTTCAGAAAAATATTTAACATAAATAAAATATTATTTTTCCTAAAATTGTATCGTCAGTATTTATGACAACTTGGGGGCCGTACGACTCTTTGAGAATATTTTTTTTGCGTTACCAAGTGACTTTCTCCAAAATGGATGAATTGACAGTCGATCTTAGGGTTTTTGGCCCTTTTGGACGTGATGGCAGGGTCAGATTTGACCCAAAATGTTCCAAAAATGCAGCTACCTTCTGGATCTAGCAACCACTCTTCAGCTTCAAACCCTCTTAGATTTGGCTTCGTATGTCAGATTTGGATGAAATGAAAGGAAAAATTGACTTTCTTGAACCTTTCGGACACAATGGTGAGCTTAGATTTGCACTAGCAAGCTCTGATATGAACCTGCAACAAAGAGCCAAAAATGGAACTCCCCCAAATCTGAGACCTCTCTTCAGAAAAAGACTCTCCAATGGCACCCAACCTGCTTTGATACCTTATTAGAATTGGCTATGGCTGCCAAGATCTATGGACCAAATGGAAATCACAAAAAGAGAAAGAGAGAATATGACAAGAATAGACTATATTCAATGTCTATCATATGAGATAATTGTTTACAATGAGAGAGACCCCTTGGTTATATAGCTAAGGTGAGAACATAGAAGGGCATAAGATTATGACAAGTGTTGTAATCTTATGACAAGTGTTGTAATCTTATGACATGAGACAACTATGAAAAGATATCACTCCACCTAAGGTGGAGAGATAATCACATGATGTGTCCACAAAAGGTGGAAGTGATAAAGTAATGACATGTCAAGTCCACCAAAAGTTGAAATTCTCCAAAAACCTCCTATGTGGTTCCTAAGTAAACTTAACTAAGGTGTAATTATGACCTAGGACAAGGTACAACACTTCCAATTACACCAACAAGGGGAATTAGATGAAATTCATTAAATAAAATGATATAATGAAAACATGAGATATGATATGACATTTAATTAAATAACTAAGGGTTATTTAATTAAATATGAGGACTTTTAATTAAATAGTTTAATATGTTTAATTTAATAGGATGAAATGTTAGCATGAAAGGGGGTGAATTAACCTAATTAAATTAATTAGGTTTTAATAGATGCAAATGACATAATTAATTGAATTGATAGGATAATTTAATCAAATAAGTGAAAAGAGGATGGGTTTGAGGATGAAATGGTGTTAGTATACCCGATTCAAGTGCATGATATCATTTAAGACATTTTTCACTATCTACAATTTTCCCCTCTTTAAAGCGAGGTACCCACTACATTGGTTCAAAGACTGACCCACCTTTGGATTAAAAACTACTACTCAAATAAAAAAAATCTTATTTTTAGATGCCCCACTATTTCTCCAATGGAAGGAACAAGCTGGTTCCCTACCCCCTTGAGAAATCAGGTAATTTTTTTGAATTTTAGGTTGATTTCTCGACAAAGGGTAAAATGTTGCCTTAGGGGTCCGAAAAGGATCCACAATGCAAAAAACAATGCAAAATGAGCTTTAGTTTGGCAATATTGGTGAAAATGGTGATAAACCCTAGCTTCATAGTTAAATTAGGGAAAAAAACCCTAATTTATGGGCATAAATAGATAAGGAAGGGTCAATTTCCATTCATTTGTGCATTCAAACCTTAAAGAATTCTTGCATTTTGAGCTCTAACCCTCTGATGAAATGGTGCAACGAGTGCTCCCATGACACATTTTCGACTAGGTACGAGATTACCAGAGGCCTCCAAGAATAGGACCACCAGTATGTGATTCAAAAATTGACTAAATTTTGCATTTTGAGTGCATTTATTGCATTATGAAATTTTAGTTTAAGTAGTGTCACAATAGTAATGGTATTTTTAGAATTAGTGATGCTATTTTCAATTTTAGTGATGCTACTATGATTAGTGACACATTTCTCGATTTGGAATTAGGGTTTCCTAATTTCAAATCGTAGCGTGGATGTAAATAGCAACACACCCACCCAATTTGGAATTCAGAATTAGGGTTTTCAAAATTCAAATGGTGATGTAGGTGTGATTAGCGAGATATTTCATGATTTACAATTTGAATGCATCTAGTGTCACCAGGTTTGGAATTTTTTCTATAGTGATGCTTTCATAAATAGCGACACTTGTCATTTTGGGGGATAAAAACTCCAAACTAAGCCAAATTTTGTGAATTTTGATGTCGTGCACTTTGTGGGTGTAGGAGGTTATCTAGCCTTTGATGTCCCATGAGCACTGACCCTCGGTTTTATCCAGAATTGATGATTTTTCTGGGTTTTGACAAGAGCATCTAGGAGAGATCAGGTTGTGGTACATTGCCTACATGCCCATTGCATAGACCCATTTGGTGATGATGACAACATTATGCAAGAGATGGCATAAAGAGACCTCATCATTCCACTTACCCAACGGTGAGGTGACAGTGATGTTGGAGGATGTATGGTAGATTTTACAATTTCTGATACATGGTGAGTGTGTGATCTACGACACTAATGTGAGATATGATGCTTGCCATGGGGTTCTTGACTAGGAGTCCATTTTCTTGGTCAAATCCCAAATTGACCTTGAGATGTACAGAGGTCATGCACCAATTTTTAGATTGATCACTATGACAATTATTTCAGGGTTGGTTGCCCCAGATCGATGAAGTAGGGGATTTAGTCTAGGATGGAGACTAGTATGGCACAAGATACTTTTTTGAAGGACTCAATATGCATGGGAGGTAGTGATGCTGGCCTCCCTTTACCATGAAATGCATGACTTCTTGTATTATGATGGCAGAGCGATTTTTATAGATGTCACTCTTCTTCACATATGGGAATGGGAGCACATTGCCATCCTTCAACTGATTATTCATATGGGAAATGCAGAGGTAGATGATCCAATTATATGGAGGTACAAAGGTGCCATCACTCTTCAGCACATAGGGCTGCTTGACATTCCATTCTAGCGAAGAGTGATTGGTGAGATGACATTATTTAAATGGCATCCATGGCTCCAAATGCTAGCATGGTATGACAATGTACAAAACTTATTCTTTGCTCAGAAAACTTGGTTCATGTAGGGCCAAGAGAACACCATGATAGAGAGGTACCTTCTAGATAGGATTTCCAGACAATTTGGCGAGAGGAAGGATAGGTTTGATGATGCATATACAACCATTTTGGCTAGATCGACACGAAAGATTTCCTGGGGATACACGATCCCAACTCACAAGGTTGTTGAGGGCTTTTGAGAGTTGGTCACAAGGCCATGGGATTATGATCAAGGACAAGAAAATGCACATAATACGCCCACTTATGATGCATGGTTTGTAGCCCCTCCTAGATTGATAGATCCAACATGTATACCTCCCCAAGGGAGGATGAGAGGGAGGGTTGTAGACAAAGGTCAAGTCTAGCCATAGGATCAGAAAGGCAGAGGATAGGGTAGAGGGCCAGATGGTCAGGGTAGAGGATATGATTAAGAAAAGTTATAAAAAGATAAGGAGTCCTCAGGTTTACAAAAAAGACACTAGCACACATCAAAGTCACAAAGTTCACAAAATAACATCCTAATCGAACATCCATAGATCTTATTAAGAAGTGGCGTGTCCTTGGGTATCAACTGACACAACATTAATTGGAGAAGATGCTAAGGACTGCAAATTGTTTTGCATGGTACTTACTATACAAGAAAACAATGCTTGATTTGCCTCTAGACTGAGCTGTAACTATTGAGAGCAGCCTACAGAAGACCCATTTTGTAGGATGCTAAGAGTAGCAAAGGATAGAGACAAAATGTTAATCATGTCCCTATAAAATGGATGTTGAGTTGGAAGAGGATTAAAGTAGGAGTACTTTTACTTCTATTTCTTTCTACTCTTTCTTCCTGCTTTTGGTTTTCCTTCAACTATCAAGCAATCTTTGCTTGCTCCCTTACAATCTCCCTTTGTTTTCATTACCTGAGCTTCTCCTATGTTATTTGTTAAATTTTTGTAGCACACTCCAATCTATTTGCTTGCCTTTGTGCCAGGTTTTCTTCTCTTTTTTCCTTCTTTGGTTCCATTTTCTCCCTTTTCCTTTTCTACAATTATTGGTTTCTTCGTTTCTATGCCTCTTATTCATTGAAAAATTTGAAAAATCATTTGGTGTCAAATTTCAAGATTGCCTACTTAGGTGTAGCACCCCATTAGAACCTTTGTTCGATTATTGGTGCACCCTTTGTGTTGTGAGTTTTACAAAAATGCTTCTCCTACCTACTAGTTGTTGGTCATCGACTTGTATGCATGGCACATAGTCAACTTCTTTGTCGCTTGTGTCATTACCTTCCACTCCATCTGCTTCATCATTTGCATCCCAATTTCTCCCAGTTGTGAAGAAATGGATGAACTCTTTAGGATCAACATGTGGTGGTGATGGCATGGACATTTCTTCATCCCTTTGATTGAAATTTAGATGCACCCTAGGTTTAAATTTGCATCTTGAAATTTAGATGGAAGATTGAGACTTTCTTCATTTTCTATTGCCTAATTACATGTTTTAACTATAGGTTATTTTTCAATTTTTTCTTCCTCAATATTATTTGTGCAATTTCCTTCTTCGTATGTTGGAATTGTGGGATTGCTTGCAATAAAGGTTTCCAAAAATTGTCCAATCTGTTTCTCATTCCAACTTGCTATCCTCAAACAAGTCTCTGCTACCATGAACTATGCCTCATCCTTAGCTATCTCACCCTATATTTCTGCTCCCATAGTGGTTCCTCCATCTTCAATATGAAAGATTCACTTTGCCCCATATCCAATTCAATTGCATGTCAATGTAATGGAAAAATTCCCATTCTTCTAAAACCATTTTCAATATTATTAGGAGTCAAATCCTATGCAAAATATTTGCTAGAAAGTGTTGCCAACTCTTCCCTTCCAATGTCAAGTTGAGGATGTTCAAAGAGCCATACACTCCTATGCTATTTGAAGTAGTTTTTTAATGGTGAGAATACACTAACATCAAGGGGCTACAATTTGTGGAGCTTGGTATGTGCTAGAATCATGAGAAAATCTATTGCCATACTCTTTGCTTCTTTGATCATTTTGAATGCCATGTGGCTACCATGATTGTCAAAGGTGAGAATTTTTCTATTTGTTTGTGACACCCCTCCTCTGGAATTTCTACCAAAGTGTTTTAACCATTACACAAGTAATTATTTTTTCATCAAATCATGCTCTTGGATTTCCAAGCATGTCCCTAGCTCACAGTTAATAATATAGTTCTCAATGTGCTTCTTTGACTTGAAAAAATAGTAACCCAGTATAGCTTGACCTACTACACTAAGACAAGCGAGAATAGTGATCCATTATCTAATTTTAGATATTAATTGTGGAACACATTTGGTCCCTATCTTTGCAATAACTATCATTGCACAATTTTTGCTAGCCTGCATATCTATTTCATCACAGTTCCATATTATGTTGGGCCCATACTTGTGTTTTTTGTACAACTCCTCCAAGTTGTCATAGAAGGAAGAAACTTTTTTGGTGAATGTAGCATTATAGCTTGGTCTATGTTCACTCCTTCTAGTGTTTGAATTGTCAGCTGAAGATTCCTTTATCACAAACCAACCCACCAAGACCTCCCTGGTATCCTATTTGTGAATGGGTTAGGCCTCACTCCAACCATTTGGGTCACCATTGACTTAAGTTGTGAGACTTGAAGGCCATGGCCAATATTAGCCATGTCTTTACACCACTACACTATTTCAACTTCTTGTTTATCAAATAGGATTGTTCGTGGCCCCTTTCTTTTTGTGGATGTCACACGATTGAGCCATGCCCTCAAACTACTAATCGAGATTCCCCATTTGATCATTAAACCTCTTATTGACATTTGATTGTCCTCAACATCTACAATTGATTTTTCCAAGTGATGCATATTCCAATTTTTCATGGATAGATCTGGGGATGTCACATGGTCAGTAGTTGAATCTTGAACATGCATACTAGGCAGTTCCATTTCTACCTCAGTATTATGAACAAAAGGTTCAAAACCATCATTTTCACCTATCTAGTCTACATTTTTAGAAATAACGTCCTTGTTGATGTTAACTACTAGCTCATCCTCAGCAACATCTAAAACATTAAACTTGTAGACACTTAAAAAGTCCTAATTGAAACTATGCATCTTATTCTGATTAACACCATTTCTTCCTAAAGCACCTCAAACTAACCAATTAATTAAATATTCAACATTATTTAGTTAAGTTCAACAATTTCTACTATTAATCAAATAATTAAATTTATTAGATTAATTCACCTCTCTTCTGAATAATGTTCATCATGTATTTAATTAAATTAAATAATTTAATTAAATCCCCCTAACTCCTCTTATTTGATTAAATAAATAAATTAAATTCCATAATCCCCTAACCCATACAGGTTAATTAATTCTAAATTAATTAACTCTAAATCACTTTCTAATCATCATTAATAAATCCTCAAGAGTTAAATCAACCCATGGTCAACAAACCAAGTTACACATGAAATTAATTTATTCTATTTATCTAATTACCTCATTTATCCTCACAAAGGCATATCTTGAGAAATATTCTTCTCAACCACCTCTTATTCAATTTCCCTCCAATTTTTTTTGAAAACCTATCACATCCTCTTACGTTTGCAATAACTCCTCTTACAAATCCTTTCCTCTACACATTCCCCAAAATGTGCTCCACCTCCAACCATTAGCCCTGTGATAAGTGTCACATTCCTATTGGCTCCTATTTTAATCCCGCATTCACCAATTTCACTCTTTGTTCAACCCTTTACTCCTATAAGTAGAAGCCTCTACTACTTGAATTGGACACAAAATTTCATGCAAAGTCATTATGCTCATTTCATCCATTAATCATCCAATTTCTATCACTATCATTGAGGGAAATTGGCATTTATCAAATCCATTTTCATCTACAATCTTAGGCATTGTTACACTACTCAAATTCATCAAGGATCTTAAAGCTTATCACAAGGGATTGGTAAAGGGCTACCCTCCACATCAAAGTGACACCAATCCCCCTACAAGATGGAGGTTTGATCTATTTGTTGTGTTTACATGCCTTCATTTTCTTTCTTTTGTGCATATGTTTCATGTTTTCATCATTTAATATGATCAAGAATCTCATAGTGAATGATATTTGTGATAATTTGAAATACTAATGCTCTTGTGTTTGTCTATGTTTAGCTAGGTGTAGATCATCATTCACATTCTAGTGCTAGAAGGAGGGCTAACCATTTTGAAAAATGACATTTTTTCTTAGAAATCACATTTTTCCAGGTTCCAAGAAGCAACGTCACTTTTGACATTACCAGAGCGTTGATTTTGAAAATATAATGTCACCTTTGCAAACAGAGCCGCTTTTGTCATCATAGAGTCACCTTTGAGGTCCCTGATTTAGTAGAGTGTCACCTTTGTTTTCTCACCAGAGCATCGTCTTTGCTAATATAACATTGCCTTTGTAATGATACAAAGTTGCTTTTGAAATATAGTGTTTCCTTTGTAAATAGTGTCACCTTTATTTTCTTGATTTTGCACTCCATGTTAAAATGACCATATATTGGTCATATTTTGATCTTTTTCAGAGCCTTTTTTATAAATGGAGTAGATTTTCATGAGCTATGCAATGGTGTAGGAATTTCTTAATTCTTGTAGAGTTAAAATTTTCAATTTTGCACCTAATTTCAAATCACATTGTAACTTTGTCTAAGTTTTAGGTGGGTAATTGCAAGATAATGATGGGCCAAAAATTGGCAATATTATGGGTATTTGTAGGGTATGTGCCTAATGATTTTTTTTAACCCAAAATTGATGAAACAAAAATGGTTTTTAGAGGAGATTCTCAGCTTTCCAAAAATACAAATTACGAATTTAATAAATAATTATTATTCATTTTCTATTAGAATTATGATGAAGTCCTGATCAATAGGCTGATTGAAAAACATCTATAACTTTCAAACAGATCACATCTTTTGAATCCAAAACATGCATCACATTCTATGCTTCATATACTATAGGATTAAAAAAATAAAAATAAATTTCATAAAGTTTTGACCAAGTTAAGGTGGTCGGACATACAAGTTTTTATATTTTTAAAAGTTGTAATAAAAATTCATAATTAATTATTTACTTAGAAAAAAATTACAAAAAAATATCCATCACATCTATACATGAGTCCTCTACTCATATATAAAATATTATAAAAAAATATTATCATTTTATTATGGTTAGGGTGGTCAGACATACACCTACTTCCTATTTTTTCCCTAAAATTTAAGTACTACTGCATTGAAATTTCAAATTTTCACCAAATATATTTTATTTATTTTTAAATAAACCTAGTAGTTTAGAAACTACATTCAATTTTCTACATATTCTATTTTTACATATTTTTGAAATAATATAGATAACTTATTCAATTTTTTACGTCAAGTTGCCTAACACTGATTTTTCTGAATTTTTTGCCACTTAAGGGCCTGTTTTTTCCATGATGATCCTGCACATACCCAATTTTTTTATGCTTAATCATTTATCTAACCCTCATATCTACTTGTTTTTTTATTTTTGTATCTAACATTTGGAGCATGGATTGTAGGTTTTAAGAGGAGCATGGGGCATTGGAGTGAAAGAAAAAGCATTTGATATTCATTGTAATAGTGTTTTAAAACACTCATGGGAAAATAACCCATCATATGTTATTTTCCTTTCATGCTTTAGGACCAGCTAGAGTTACTTTGGGCTTAAAACTAACAATCAACTCAAGCTTTGTCAAATTTGGACTAAAATTGAACATTAGGAACTTCTAGACATTTCTTTGTGGGATAAAATTGAACAATAAAAATTCACACTTAGCTTTTGGTGCTTTAAAACAAATTCATATTTACTTTGGGTTTAAAAATAACTTGTGTCTTCATTGTTTTGTGAATTTTTGCAATTTGTGTCATTAGAATCCATATGTACTTCTCTTGTGCCACTCAGCAATCTTGAGAATGAAAAGCATTCCATTGACATTGGTTGTCTAAAGTCACCCACACATCTCAATTTGGATCTAAAATTGAACAATCATGTGAGGGTGAAGGAAAGGCATTGTGTGTGTTCCCTCATAAGCACTTTCGGGGGTCGAACTACAAATGTACTTCTTCGCTTCTTTTCCTTTTTTATCTTTAGAGGGCCTTCCTCCCTACTTTGAAAGGAGGGAATGACCCAAGTGGTAATGATCTAATGCCAAGCTCTTCTAAATTGCTATATAAATTTTTTATTGCAAGGAAAGTTTGTAATCAACAGGAAGTGGTACATGATATCTCTCCTGTAGTATCTTTATGATGTGTAAATCACTTGTTCTAAGGGTTGGAATACCTCTTGATGGAGTTTATCATAGTACCCATTGAACAAGATGTCCTTACTACAACCCTTTGTTTATAAGACCAAAACCCTTAATACTTGTTGGTGCAAGAACAAATTTTCTAAAGCTGCCCCATATTTGTACTATTCAAAGTAGAAACAAAAAATATCCTTAAGGTCTCTAGATCTTCAGGATTTTGAGATTTGGTGGTCCTGAGAAGTGTGTACCATGGAGGGGAGCTAGTGTCACCAAATCTCTAATTGTTTTCTTTGTCTTAGTGTTTGGAGAAATTTGATTGGGGAGTCAACAAGTATAGCCAATTATATCCTAGGGTTGTACAATTTGTGAGTCAGTCAAACACATTTCATGGATCTCAAACTTTGAAACAAACATTCAACAAGTCATCAAAATTTCAAACCCTTTGGAATGAGAAAATATCTTTGAAGGGTCCAATTATTACTACTTGTCCCTGGGGATTTTATCCTTAGAGGCTTCTAAATATTTGGGATCACATCTCAATTTACTCTCTCCAAAGTCAACTTAGGGAAACTATGGCCTTGGCTCTTTGATTTTCACGTAATGGACCTTGTGGAATCAAAAGGGGCTTAGACATAAACATTTAGTTTGAAATTTAAGCAAGACAAAGTTGATGTGGTAAAAATAATCCATTTTAATTAAGATGTAATCAATTGAACCCCACACGTTCAATTTTTTATCTTTTGTCTTATGGTCTTTCAAGCAAACATTGATCTTTTGGCTTGAAGTACTCTTAGGGAAAAGCATTTTCTTCACCACATTTTTATTGTAAACAAGTCCTTTCTAGGTTCATTTAGATTCAAACACTTCATCCATCCCAAACAATTATCATCTCCATCCCACAAAGAACTTTTAGAGCTTTTGAAACATCATTATTATTGACTTGGGTAAATAATCCTTTAATCAAATAAAAATCACCTTGCTTAGTTAGGTGCATGGGAATGTATCCTTTCTCGCACATTTAGTTAAATTATCATCCTTCGAACAATTTTATCCAAAGATCACAAGTCAATCCTAGGATTTACAAGTTCATTATCCAGATCCAAGCATCAAAATAAAAAATTCTAAGTCTAGTATTCACCAAATTTCTCAAAATTTCAAACACCAATATCACTCATCCTTTCATCCTTCATCTCTTCATTGGTCCTAAATTTCTTAGAGGTCAACAAGGTAAAAAAACAAGAAGAACATGGAATATAAACTTGATTCATACATCATGAATAATCTAAATCAACAAAACTATGAAAGAATTAAAATGTCAATTGATTCTCAAAACTCACATTTATACAATCCATACATGATATCATTATCTCCTGCAAACCTCAATGGTACAACAAATGTGAGTATGAAAAATCTAAAATTTTGGAACACCTTTCCCCATGGTAGATTTAAATCAAAGTCAAAACTTACAAATCTATCAACCAAATGATCAATACATGATTCTTCAAGAAAAAAAAAATTATCCCATCCAATCCATACATTCTAAATGTAAATATACCATGTGAAAACTTCTAAAAAATGAACATATCAAATACACACTTGGTGAACTATGGGATAGATACGTTTGCAAATCAAACCAATGTTTAAAATCCAAGCAATATATTGACAACACAATGTATTGATCCAAGTCAAGGTAAAACCATGCAAAATCAAGGCTACCTAAATCAAAGCATTGTGATTCCCAACCACAACAATGTTCCATGTGTCAACCTATAATGAAAATTCTAAACATCATCCCAAATCGTAACATTGGCCAAAATCAATTTGTGCATGATGCCATACAAATACCACAAGTGTATATTCCAAATATGCTTGACCATCAACCAAATCAACTATCACAAGGGTGTTAAGATCAAAATCAAGAACAAATTTTGCAAAATCAAATTGCTTTACTTAGAAAATTTGTTGATTCATATCACCAAGAGACATCTCCACCCCAAAATCCACACACTTCCCGATTGGTTAAACCATGTCATCAAAACATTGAGTTGTCTCCACAACCCCATCAAGATGAATATCCCCAATGTCTAGAGGTTGGATATCAAGATCAACAACATCAAAAACAATCCTAATAACCACATCTCCAAAATCAATCACCACAAGGTCAATTTCAACAAGTACAAATCTCACAAGGTAATAAACATGAATACACTCCTTTGGGAGAGCCAATTGAATCTGCATTACATAAGCTAGTTAATGCAAAACTCATCACTCTTCCCAAAGTAAGTTCTTTCAACTTTGTCATAAACTTCCCTTGGAATAAGGGTAGATCTTATTTTCAGTATGATAGAGAAAATCTTCATAAAAAATCAAATTGTATTCAACTCAAAAATCTCATTCAAGACCTTCTTGATTAAGGAATAATAACTGTTGAGGACAATGATCAAGGTTCAACCACTAGTGATACCAATGACAATGACTCCAGTGCCACAATTTTTGAAAAAAATGATCAAGATCTATCCATCAATGAGCACTTTGAAGATGTTTCTACCTCATCCAATGAACAAATCAACATACATCAAGAGTTACTTTTCAATCATGATCAAAATCCACCAAAAATATCCAGAAATGATCTAATTCAAGAAATGTTAACATCATCTGATCCTATGGTTAAAAGCATTGACAATATGTCCACCAAAATTTTTGAGGACAGTGATCAAGATTCATCCACTACTAATCTATTTCAGGGAGTGTTAACATTATTTGATCCTATTGACATAATCCAAGATTCATCCACCAACAATCATGTTGGAAATGCCTCTACATCATCCAATGAGTTAGAGGACATATCTCAAGAATTTAATGCAAAGAATGATGAATATATTTCACCAAAGTCTAGAAATGGTCCTTTCCAAGACATATTGATATCCTTTGACCTCACGATTGTAGATATTGAAGGAATCCTCAACTCAAAACTTGATCCAAATCCACTCAAGGATTAAGAGTATATTGAGCCACTTCCCATGCCAAGTGAATATATCCAAGAATAATTTGTAAGCAATCCATCCTTTGAAATTGACCCATGTCAAGAACTTGATCCAAAGCATGTCAAAAGCAATTCTAAAATCATTCAAGATCAAGAATTTGTATCTTCAAGATACTACAATGATTTAATGGACACTCTCCAATCTTCACAAGATGTCGCAAATGATGATGATATCCATATAACACATACTCCTCCATCTACCCATGATATGCTATCTTTGATGGACACATAGACAATTTTCATTTAGAACATGATTCCTTTACTCTTGACATTATTACACAAAAGAGAAGGTTATTGATTCATACAGTCAGAATGAGTTTTCAACATCAGGATTAGCTATGTCCCAAATTCAAATTGAGGACATCATGTATGAAAATATCCAAGTTTATACACTCAAAGAAACAAGTTGGACCAAACAACATATTCCAGAATTAGCAAAGAAAAATGTGGAAATAACATCATCTGTAGTGGTTATTTATTAGAGAATGCTTGCTAAACAAGAAATCTTGAAACAAGCAGAATCAAAGAATGAAGGTTCTACTACCAACATACTAGGGGAAACTATGCCTCAAGAAAACATCAACATAGGGAGTACAAAGAATCCTTATGATGAAACCAATGCCAATACTACAACCAACCACATCATGAATCTTCATCCACCCATCACCCCATCCACAAATTGAGACCAACATCAAAAGAAATATTTGAATCAAAGCATGAAGAATGCTATTAAAGAAAAAAAATTTGGGAAGAATAATGGAAAAATTAAATACACATGGATACCAAAAAATACAAAGATAAATCATCCCTATCAAAATCCATTAATCAAAGAAACTGTGGAGTAAAATACAAAAGGGAAAATTTTCCATCCAAGACATCAACAAATGCAAAAGAAAGCTTCTCAAGCAATGTATAAAGTATTTCAAGCAGTTGGTCCTAATTCCACACACACTTTTGTATCCACCCTTCATTTCTAATCTTCCCAATTTTGAGAGTCAAAGTTTCCAAGTTGTCAACCAATCCATCTCCTATTCCTAAACACACTTCTCCATCCACTCCTCCATCCATGATATCCAATCTTGACATTGACCATGTATATACAACAACCCTTCATCATAAGGATTCATAAGGAATTCTATTGCAATGTGCACACGAAGATAGAGTTAACTCCAGTATCAACAAAGTAGATAAGGAATCTCAAAAGTTTCATCAAGTGCACATATCTTAGAAAAGAAACGTCTTCAAGAAAGATATCAATGACACATTATGATAGAAGCATCTACATCAGCATCACTAGGTGGTTCAAAATGAACTTGAAATATTTCACAAAAAAACCAAAAAAAAATAAAAATTCATGAAAATAGTAAAGATAAAATCATCCTCCAGTGAAAACCACAATGGTGGCACATTGGATAGGTACCATAATGAAAACCTAGAAAAAAGGCATCATGTGTAGAATCAAGCATCTACGTGTGCTAGTTCAAGTGAAATCATCTTATCTCCTTCATAATAAATCCAACATTCCATCAATCTTATCCATAATAAAACCATCCATCCATGAACCATTTATCCAATACATTTTCATCCATCTACATCCATATTCCCAATTATTTTGATCTTGATAAAATTTTGGTGTACACATTACACTTGCTTATGGCAAACATCTTGACATGAGTCATTTTCATTGATCCTATCCTATCCAACAATATCTAAGCTATGAAGCATTATCGAAATGATCATTCTTTATTTGAAAAACTTATGTTATCACAAGATAATCCATATCCATCTATCCATACACCTATCCAAGCATCCACCCATGGAATTCCATACATTTCTAGACACTGGGAGTAAATATCTACATCTTGCTTCGAGAATAAATCATGATATATATCTTCCAACTTATGTGGTGATTTGAAAATTGGTAGACATGAAATCAAGTTAGTCAAAGCATTTGTGAGCAAAATCCCAATCAAAAACCCATGAAATATTTTGAAAAGAATATGTTCCTTATCAAGATTTATATTTCATTGAACATCAATCCAAATAATCAATATCATTCACATCTAACATGTGCTTCAACATCACATCAAATCATCCAAGCAAATTTTATTCCAAATTGAGCTTTATTATCTTGATCAATCAAATCCAATCAATCCATCATCATCTCAGGATATCCTTCCCAATCCTTCTGTTGATTAACACTATCCTTGCATTGTTCCATATCCTCAACAATGTTAGGGTATGTGTAGGATCATCATGGAAAAACAGGCCCTTAAGTGGCAAAAAAAATTAAAAAAATTAGAGTTAGGTAGCTTAATGTAAAAATTTGAATAAGTTATCTATATTATTTAAAAAATATGTAAGAATAGAATCTATAGAGAATTGAATTTAGTTTCTAAACTACTAGGTTTATTTTAAAAAATAAAAAATCTATTTGGTGAAAATTTGAAATTTCAATTAGTACTTAAATTTCAAGGAAAAATAAGAAGTAGGTGTCCGTCTGACCACCCTAACCACAATAAAATGATAATTATTTTTTATAAGATTTTACATATAAGTAGAGGACTCGTCCTAATGTGATGCATATTTTTTTGTAATTTTTTTCCAAGTAATTAATTAATTATGAATTTTTTATTAGAAATTTTAGAAAATATAAAAACTCATATGTTTGACCACCTTAACTTGGTCAAAACTTCATGAAATTCAATTTTTTTAATCCTATATTGTGTAAAGCATAGAATGTGACACATGTTTTGGATTAAAAAAATGTGATACCATTTGAAAGTTGTAGATGCTTTCAATCAACCTATCAATTAGGACTTTAGTCGTAATTCAAATAGAAAATGAATAATAATTATTTATTAAATTCAAAGTAAAGCATAATTTATATTGGTGGAAAGCAAAGAATCTCCTTTAAAAACCCTTTTTTGTTTCATCAGTTTTGGGTTAAAAAAAAAGTCATCAACCACATATCCAACATATTGCCACTTTTTGGCCCATCATGATCTTTCACATACCCATTATCATCATCAATCCATCAATTAGATCAATTGAACCTAGCTTGGTTTTCAAAAAAATCCCAAAATAGAGCACTCATATTGTTACACATATGTCTATATCCAAGTCATCAAAATCATGTGAAAATCCAAAAACATTCAAAACATATCAAAATCCCAAAATAGGTCAAAAAGTCAAAAAACATCAAAAACATGGTATCTAAAATACATCATCTCTAAGCTTAAATATAGGAAAGGTCATCATTGATGGGCCCTAGAGACACAAAATCCACAAACATTCATAAATCTGAAAAAAGCACAAAATATTTGAAAAATTGAAAATCAAAAACATTTAAATAACCCAAAAAATCCAAAAAATAGCCTCAAAACATTTCAAAAACATCCATATATTTGAAAATATCCATCCATTACATTTCGCTTCACCCGCAATAATCAACCATCCATAATAAATCAATCGTAACCTCCATCCTTTGGCAATACAAATAGAAACAACCATAACAATTAGCAAAAGAAAACTTCAAATGCAAAGTCAAAATTGAAATAACAAACTTTTAAATGCAAAATCAAACTCTTGATCTTTCTAAAAAACATGTCAATCAACTTTATATCAATAGCCTTTTCAAAAGAACCTATAACCTTGCCACCATTCACTAACATGTCATAGGATGCGTCCTTCCTACAATGGGAATTATCTTTGACAAACACTTTGGATACTTATCCTAAGCAAAACACATCCCTTTAGCTAGAGGCATGAAGAATATTGACTTGTTTGTGTACTTGATTTTTTCTTATGATTTATTTGATTGTACCCATTCTGATGACCTCTCGATGATGTCTATCAAAACAATTTAGGGAGAAAGGAATGGGGCATTAATCATTGTTTTTCAATTGTTATGCTTGTTGGACATTCTTGTAATATAACCTCGATGAATACTTTATTTGTTAGGTATGTATGGAAGGTGTTTTGGATAGCTTGTTGACTATTACATTGATAGGTTATTCTTTTCTATGATTTGGTTTGACATCTTTGAAACTTCTGAAGTACATCCTAATAAAGTTTTTTTATGTCGGGTGTGAACAAGAATACTCCTATCTATTTGTCAATTCAATGTTCATCTCACTAGATACAATGCCATCCTAGTTTTTTGTACCTTGATGCATCATATCTATGTGTGTTATCAAACATAAGGAAAGTTATTCTCTTTACATACCCAATCCTTGGATAAGCAGCACATCATCATCACTCATCATCATATCTCGACAACTCATGGACTTGTTGGACTTCTGCATCATCTCATACTCAAGGGTTGATCTCTCCTATTCTTTGTATTCTTCTATCTCTACTAACATTTCTATCCAATTATCAAATATGTGATATATCAAAATATACATGAGGCTACCCATTGCTGATGATTATCTATACATCATCAAATTTGTCTACATCAAACATCTGAGCTTTCTAATCCTCTTTGAGCTAAACTAATCTTAAATCTTTATCATGAGCTCAACCCAAAATTTTGAATTTTCACCTGATCTCTCGAGGGGGTAGTGTAGCAGCATAATTTCTTCCACTGGGTCAGTAGTGGGGCATCTAAAAAAATTAGAAAAATTTTGAATTTTGATATCAACGGTGTTATTCTTTAAACCAATGTAATAGGTACCTCGCTTCAAAGAGGGGAAAAATGTAGACATTTAGAAATTCTTAATTGACACTATGCATCTGATTCTAATTAACTAACACCATTTCTTCCTAAATCACCTCAAACTAACCAATTAATTAAATAATCAACATTATTTAGTTAAGTTAAACAATTTCTACTATTAATCAAATAATTAAATTCTTTAGATTAATTCACCTTTCTTCTAACTAATGTTCATCATATTTAATTAAATCAAACCATTTAATTAAATCCCCCTATGTCCTCTCATTTGATTAAATCAATCAAATTAAATGTCAAAATCCCCTAATCCATCCAAGTTAATTAATTCTAAATTAATTAACTCTAAATAACTTTCTAATCATCAATAATAAATGCTCCATCTTTTAACTCTTCCAGAGTTAAATCAACCCACGGTCAACTAACCAGGTTGCACATGAAATTAATTTCTTCTATTTATCTAATTACCTCATTTAGCCTCATAAAGGCATATCCTAAAGAATATTCTTCTTAATCACCTCTCATTCAATTTCCTTCCAAAGGTTTTCAAAAACCTATCACATCCTCTTACATTTTCAATAACTCCTCTTACACATCCTTTCCTCTACACATTCCCCAAAATATGCTCCACCTCCAACCATTAGCCTTGTGACAAGTGTCACATTCATATTGGCTCCCATTTTAATCCCACATTCACTAATTTCACTCTTTCTTCAACCCTTTACTCCTATAAGTAGAAGCCTCTTCTACTTGAAATGGACATACAATCTCATGCAAAGTCATTATGATCATTTCATCCATCAACCATCCAATTGCTATCACTATCTTTGAGGGAAATTGACATTTATCGAAACCATTTTCATCTACAATCTTAGGCATTATTACTCTACTCAAATTCATCAGGGATCTTGAAGCTTATCACAAGGGGTTGGGAAAGGGTCACTCTCCACATGAAAGTGACACCAATCCCCCTATGGGATGGAGGTTTGATTTATTTTTTGTGTTTACATGCTTTCATTTTTTTTCTTTGTGCTTTTGTTTCATGTTTTCATCATTTAGTATGATCAAGATGTTGGCAAGAGACATTGCACATGTAATATGGTGTTGTCATTGATGGCAACCCAAGTTAGTGATTTGTTCCGCACATCAATATTTGTTCATACCGGAAGTCAAATTGAAGCTAAGTGATTAACTGTCAAGTTAGAACAAAGCATTTGATAGAATTGTGTTCATCGATTGATAGGAAATTTTCTATTATCATTTTGAGTTGTGGATCTTAGGGAAGATTTTTTGATGTATGATCCATGTTATCCTTGAATCTTAGAGTCTCGTATCAATTGGTGTGCAAGTTAGAAGATCCAATTGATTGATTTTTTGTTTAATAGTGCAAGAAGGTTGACTTGATGAATTTAGCGTGTTGTAGATGTTCAAGGTGAAGCTGTTTAAGGTATTTTCATGTTTGACATTTTTTTTGGATCCTCACTATGTTGTGGCTGACTTTGGTTGGTGTGCATTGAAAATCATTTCTAGATTGAGATGACGGTTTGTAAATCTTTTATGTTTAATTGAAGCTGACATGTGGTTGATTAAATTTGTAGTTGTAGTTA
The DNA here is from genome assembly GCA_007258455.2 of Sequoia sempervirens. NCBI lineage: Eukaryota > Viridiplantae > Streptophyta > Pinopsida > Cupressales > Cupressaceae > Sequoia > Sequoia sempervirens. The sequence goes on from VDFB02281492.1 coordinate 653,419,043, forward strand.
TATAAAAACAATCATTTATATCATTTTGAGATGTGATAGTGGATGTGTGAAGTATGTTGCAAAACTCAAAAGGATTGTAGAGCGATTATGCACAATTTCACTGGTGCATAAAAGGATTTGTGCTGCAAATTAAATCAAACAAAGAAAAAGAGTAGAATGAGACAAAAGGTCAAGAATGTAACTGACATGCTTAATTGAAACTATAAATAGGCATTAGAATTTTCTATTCTCTTAGTTCAAATCTTTTAGATGTAATCCAAATCTTTTGTAAGACAGTGAGTATTCCATTTTGTATTTGAGCAGTGAACTCTAGGCAACGTGCCTGAGTGCATGTCCATTCCCCTTTTGTAAACACCTATTTTGAGTATACTCATAATATTGTGGATTGACTTCCACCGTGGTTTTTCCCCTAACAAGGTTTCCAAGTAAAAATCCTTGTGTTATGGTGTTTTGGTTGATTTCTTTGTGTTGTTGCATCTTTCTTTTGGTTCAATCTTGTAATTCATTTAAAGATTAGGTTGATAAAGTTAAATTTTGCAGAACACTGATTCACCCCCCCGCTAAGTGTTCCTTGATTCCAAAAATTTCTAGCAGAGCCTAGTTCCTCAGAAGAAGTTTAACAACTTAGGGAAGGTCTAGGAAAGTGATTCAATGGATTCAAGCAATCTTCAACAACAAATTTTGGTGGCCCTAGATGATCTTGATCAGTCAAAATTTGAAGTCCAAGAATTGCAAGCAAGTCTCATGAATGCTAAGAAATTCATTCAATCATTGAAAGAAAAAATTAATGAGTCAAGAGAAAAGAGAAAGTAACTATGTGATTAGCTCAAGCAAAGAGAAAGTAAAAGCATTGAAGATGAACATCTGAATCAAGCCTTGAAGGAGAAGGCAAAAGAATGTGAAAAGTTCACTAGAGAAAATGATGTCCTAAAGCATGAGATGGAATCTATTATGATGAGGATGACCAAAGAGATTGAAGACAAGAAGAAGAATGAAGAGAATTTTGCTCAGACCTTGAAAGATATGAGGATTACAACAGAATTAATGATAATTTCATTCAGCTCACACTAGATCTACAAAAATCCATAGACAATGAAGAAGAGCTTAAAAGATAGATTGTTAGCCTAAGAGAAGAACTTGCTACTATAAATGAATACAAGGAGAAGTTCAAGATTATCTCAGCCAAGCTTGATGAACTGATTAAAATTTAGGGGACTGGAAGTGACAAGAAAGGTCTTGGATATGAGAAAGGAGAAAGTTCTAGATCTAGACAAAAGAATTTTAGGCAAGGAAATCAAATGAACAAAGCTGGAAGGTATCTGATAAGACAACCTAATGCTCAAAATTTTTATGGTTACTATTTTGTTTGCAATAAATTTGGTCATATGGCTACTCAATATATAAGTAAAATGAATTCAAGTGGTCCATCATTCTTCGGTTAGTGTTTCAGTTGCAATGAGTATGGTCATAAGTTAGTTGAATACAAAAATATGTCAAACAACTCTTTCAATAGAAATGTCAGATGCTATACCTGCAATATATTTTGTTATATTTCTAACCAATGTAGATCAAGAGAAAATCAATGGAACAACTAGTCTAGACAAAGAAATTTTGTGTGCTACAACTACAACAAATCTGATCACATTGCTAGATTCCATTGGAGCATAAAGGGTTCAATGAATCAAGGGAAAAACATGCAGAAGGATGAAAAGAGAAAAGGAAAATTCATTGCAGATGAGATCAAGAAGCAAATGAAGAAGAAATGGGTAAAGAAGAATCCTTCTAATGCAGGAAATGATTCTATACCAAAACTAGGTTCTAGTAATTCCTTCAGGAATTAGGTTTTTTTCCTTTGGCCTAGGGAGAGTTCTCAAGAAAATATTTTAAACCTACTTTTAGTAGTTGGTATTGAGATGTGGAAGAAAACAATGATTGCATTAGTGATGTGTAGATGTTTTGGGATCTTTTGTGGAGGAGATTTGTGCAAAATTGAAAGTCCATAGAAGAATTTTCTTTCAAAGTCTGTGAAAACAAGGTATCCAAAAGACTTAGGGAAAAAACATTTATTGTGATGAAAAAGTTACGTGTGAAAATGATAAAAAGTCATTTCTATCCCTCATTTGTCACATTGCACTTTGAGAAGAAGGTTGGAGAGCTTTGCAAGGAAAATTTGGAGTGATTCAAGTCTGAAGGCGATTTGGTGATCAAACCCTAATCCAATGAAAAGGTATTTATCTAGAAACTCGTGAACTTAAAAATTTCTAGAAATGGAAACTCCATTGGTGGTTGATATTAAGGAAAGGTCCCATACAAAATTCAAATGACACCCATTTAAATCCATCAAAATTGAACCATTAGGTGCATTTTCTTTCATATTGTATGGAATTTTGCATATCAAAGATATTAGGGGATACATTCATTCAAATGTTGAAGAGTTAGGAAGCTCCTAATTGCTAAAGTTGTATCACATTATGGGAGAGGATTTCTATGTGAAACCTGAATTTAAAACTTTGGAGGAGAAGAAGTTCACTCAAATTGTGAAAATGCTTGTTTTTGAAGAAAATGAATGGGTTTGATATATATTGAGTCAAGTGCATGCTGAGTTTATGTGGTTGAGTGAGCCTTTCAAGATTACAAAGGAAGCTATAAGGAGAGTTACTGGTTTGAATTCATTCGGTGGGTTGCCTACATTGAAAGCTATAAAGAATCAAATAGTTATAGATGCAACCAGTTCAGTGTTTGACAAGAGAGCAATGGCAATTGATGATATTATCGAAGTAGATGTGAGATTTGCTTCTATGGTCATTAGGTACAAAATCTATTATTCTAGCTGGGATAATTTTGTATCCAACACAACAATCTATACATCATATCGGACAGTCAAAGAAAATGTAGATTATGACCTATGTGAGCTACTTCAGAGCTAGTTGATCGAGAATCTTGGAAAAATCAAGAAGGATAAGAAAAAATATTTCAAATATGGTAATTTGTTGCTTTGATTATTCTTCTATTTTATGAATTAAGTTCTAGGGGTTGGAAAAGTGCATTAGAAGAATGATAAACCGATAGTTGTTTAGATTAGAGACATCTTGTATGGAGTTGGTGACAACAAAGCTAGAAGAACTTCTCTCTAGGGTTATTTCAAGAGCTTTCACAATAAAATACAAGCCAGGGAAAGAATTCCCACATCTATTGTGGAAAAGTACAAGGACACAATTTTCTTCATGGTTGATATTGATCAGTGATTAATGGAAGTTGTAGAACCTAGATCAGTTTGGATAATGCCTATGGGCTATGAGGTTGAGGAACGCATTTTGGAGCTATGTGCTCAACACCTATTGAGTAAACCTTGGGATCAAATAGAAGAAAGGTTGGTACATTTGAAGAAAATAATATGCAAGTACATGTAGAAATGGAGAAGCCTGTGATAGTCTAAAGAGCAAGAAAAGAAGTGGAAGCTTTTGCTGAAAGCATGGGTATATCAGTTGAAGTTGTATGGGAAGTCGAGAGGAAAAGAGAACAAGCTAAAGGAGGAGAGTTTTCTAGAACTGAATCTACTAGTCCGACAACATCCTCTACCAGATCTAGATCTACAAGGATCTCTGCACTCTCATCTAGTCTCACAATGAAGTCAAGTCCTATGAAAGTTCAAGTCAAGACATTCGGGAGAGCATGAAAGAGGAAGAAGGATAAAAGCACAAGAGTATATGTTGTTGTTTTAGAAGATGAAGAAACTGAATTAGATGAAGAGGTAAGATAAATTAAGTAAAAGGGCACAAAATCATCAAATGTCTCAAAGGACAAGCCCTCCAATGAAAAGAAAGCAAAGAAAAAGATGAAAACTGACAAATTAGGTATGCCAGCAGAAGAAGTTGAAAAATCCTTGATTAAAGATGGTAATCTTAGGCCACTTTGTGAATGGTATGACACCTTTGATAGTTTCATTCAAAAAGTTCTTGAGGAGGCCATAATAAATTATTTGAACAATTTCAATATGTCTCATTGAAATAATGTTTGAGTTACCTAAAGGCTTGTATGAAGTTTTGGAAATGAGGATATAGTGAATGAAAGAACTGAAGAAGAGAAAATGAGAGAACAAATACTTGTTGATCTATGTCCAGTGATGTCAATTGAAGAGATGAAGAAGATTCTAAGTGATGCAGAAATGGATTTTAAGAGAAAGGCAAGGGTGAATAAGCTGATGATTGGGAAAATTGAAGAGGTTGCAAAAGACACTAAGAAAATCCTTAAGGAAATTCTATTAAAGAACATGTATAATGTTGTTTCTAAAAAATTTCATGTTGAAAATGTTTCATATGTTCTAGTTAATGTTGAAGAAGGAAAATAAGATACATTTGAGGATAATCTAAATCCTCTAGAATTGAAAGACACTAAAATTCTGATAGAGACTAAAGCTCCTAAAATTGTGTCAGTTGAAGAAGTGAAGATTCCTGAAGCAAAGGAAGAATTAGTGACTGAAGAGAAGAAGGCTAAAGAAAGGAAATTCATGTTGAAGCAAGAGACACTACTAAGGATGTAAATGAATTTTTGGAGGAGCAATAGGAGGAGTGTGATCTTGAATTAATTAAAGGTCCTATCAACTTGGCCACTCTATCTCCCATTGAGAAACTGAAGGTAGCATCATTTGCTTAGGCCAAGGCAAGGGAGGAAATACTAAAATCTCACATTGAGGATAGTGAGCTGCTGAGTCTTGCATCTGGTATCCTTGAGAAGATCATTCCTACATATGTTAAGGATTCACCCGATTCTTCATCCGGTTTGCTAAAGAAACTTGTTAATTCTTTAAGTACTCACTTTTACTCACCTGAGAAGTCAATTGTGGATAAAGTTTAGAAGGAATTTGATGCTAACAAGTTTGGTAGACTAAAGGAGATGATTGCTAATGATAAATCTTTGTTAGCTACCTATGTAAAGACCATTCAAGGTGCTTTTTCTGAAGGTGGAAATATTTACAAGTCATGTTTATCATTGTCTAAGTTCATTGAGGACATTGGAAAGAAAATGAAGGAATATGAGAAATAGTTAGTAGATATCTCTCAATCATTTGACCCTCTAACCATTTTAGTTGGAAAGAAAGAAGGTCAAGTCATATCCCTATTTGAAAAAATAAAAATTTTGAAGCATGAAGAAGGAATTTTTTTTGAAAGAGTATGTGAACTCAGACGATTGATTGGTCCTAAGATGGAGACAATGCTTAGTGCATTTACGGAAGTGCAAGACGCTATGGCTGTCAATGATCTAGTAAACCTTGATTCAGGAAAGATGCAATCTTATTTATTCTGTGGTCACATGACTATTTTGGAGAGTCTCAAAAAGAGTTGGGACACTAGTTTGAGCCTATTGAAGAGTAATTTTATAGATATATCCAAGTTTATGTAAGTTGTAGAAGCATGTTTGTACATAAGAAATTTTTTCAAAGCAATTTTGTTTGATTTTTGGTATGTGGATTCCCATCTTGGCCATTGATGTCAAAAGGGGAGAGTGGGACAGTGAAAAATGCCTTATTTATCTCAAGGGCAATTATGTTTTTGAATTTTTGAAGGTTGGCAGTGTATTCATGTTGGTACTAATCCGACAATCATTTTTCACTAAGTGTTGCCATCAATACCAAAGGGGGAGATTGTTGGAAAGAGACATTGCACATGTCATTTGGTGTTTTCATTGATGGAAAACCTAGTCAGTGATTCGATCCACACTTCAGTATTTGTTTGTATCAGAAGTCATATTGAAGCTAAGTGATTAACTATCAAGTTAGAACAAAGCATCTGACAAAATTGTGTTTGTAGACACCTAAATTTGGACACTTACATTTTTCCAAATTTGTCCCTTTTTGTCTAAATATCCTCTTATCTACATTAATTAATTAATATTTCTGTTATTTAATTAGTACCCTTAATTATTTTAAATCCCTAAGGTATTTAGTTAATAATTAAATACCTTACCCTTTATTCCCCTTTTCCTCAAAGAATTAAATAAATAAGACATTTATTTAATTCTTCACATGTCACATCCTCCATAACTTTTTCTTAATCCTAATCCACCTCCTAATTCCATCATTAGGGATGTGCACATGTCTAATCCATGATTAGGATGTGTCACATCCTCCTACTTTTGCAAGTTGGCTCCTAACCTTCATTAGTCACTAATTGTCTTCTAATAATTGATTAACTTGTCTAATCACCCCCTTTGGTCAACTCTCCCTATCCCCAAAGAAATTTTTAGTTCCTTTTTATCTTCCCAAGGATTCCCCTCTTCCCCATGAGGATCTTTGACTTGTTACATCACTCACCTGGGTCAAAGTCCTCCTTTCTAGAAATCTTGTCTTATCCACTAGACATTCTCAATCATGTGAATTTAAAATTCACATTTATTCCCCCAACAACTTCTCTCATTCCCATGGTCCTCTCACTTGTCACCATCACTGTCATCCCAAGGTACTTGCAAGCACCTCCACATCATGTACCCATTCCATATCACCTGTCCTCTTGACATATCATCCTCTGAATGGCAAGATGTGAGGGCTTGTGAGTCCTCAACTCACCACAACCCTCCATCTTGTCCATGGTGGTTAAATCTTGATAGTTAAAATCCCTATAGGCCTTTCCCCTAAATAGAGGAATTTTGGTTTCATTTCCTCATAACCTACAATCATATTTTCATTCAAAAAAATTCAAGCTCACACTTACATTCCTCTTTCAAGCTTTCATTACACTCATTTCTTGCATCTATCCAAACACCCACATCTCTCATTTGAATCCTCATCACATCTAGATCACTTTGTATTTACTTTTTTCCATCAAATGGAGCACACATCCAAGCTTCAACTAAGGGCCAAATAAGGAGATCAACACAGATAAAATGTATATTTACTTTCTTTATCTTTTCTTTTGTTTATGTTCAACATAGCCCAATCTTGAGGTGGTCTAGTGTTATTTATCTTGTATTTCTTAGTTATTTTTGCATATCTTAGAGGTAATAACACTTCCACACATTTGTGGCATTCCCAATGGGACCCATAAATAGGTCCCTTTTTTCTTTCATGTTTGCTATTTTTTGAAGGTTCAGGTGACATAGAGGGGAAGCCATGCCCTAGGCAACCCCGACCTAAATAGAGGTGACCTTGCCCTTACAAGGATGCCTATTTGAGACATAGAATTCAATTTCACTCTTTGTTTTGGCAACATGGGTGACCAAGACATGTAGAGGGGCAATTAGGACCTACAAAGGGGTGACCAGGTCCTGAACAGGGGTGATCCTGCCCAAAGGAGAGTTGTTTTGAGATAAAACTATGTTTTAAGTCATTTTTAGGGATCATTTTTTTCATTCTTGTTAGTGATTGCGAGGGTTTTGAATAAAATTTGTGCAGTTATATCATGCTTATTGAAGGTCAGAGATGAAACTTATAACATGTTTTTTGTAGGATGAAAGGGCCAAGGATTTTAGTTAGCTTATTTGCTTTCATTTTCATACTAGTTAGGCACATAGTCTAAGTAGGGGGAGTCAAAACAATATTTTCCATGCTTTTCAAGTAAGCTATTGACGTATCCAATCCCCTAGAGACATTTGGTGATCCTAGGTGAAGATAAATCATAGCTTAATTACTCCTTTGTGTTACCTAGGGGCACTACATCATTCACACTTTCCCCTTGCACTTCATGTGAGCTTGGGGAGTAGCCAAAAATGGTTAGTGTTCTCTTCTTAGCAGGACCTGCTTGGGGATTTCATCACCCCAAGGGATGATCCCAACCACATGTACCAGTGAGGTATATAAAGGGGGGAGAGCCAAAGTTGTACCCCAATCTAGTCACATTGTGTCTGGTGGAGCGTCGAAGCTAAGGTGATACAAAGATACACATGAAGAGATGGTTTGAGCCTTCAGTATCTCATTGGGGTTCCTGACTCATGCTTGTGATAGGCTAGTGTTCATGGTTTGTGCCTTACATACCAAACATATATCTAGGACTCCCTATATTGCCTTGTTTAGCTTAGTTAGAGGACCATGTTGGCCATACTCTTCACACTAATTGTAGGATTGTGTTGTTTGAGCTATCTTTCTTGTGCTAGACTAGTGAATTTGTGTTTAGTCAAATCAGCCTTATCTTTTTCCTACTGTTTGAAGTGTCTTTTGTCCTTTTCCATAGCCATTTTTTCAAAGTCAAGTTCAGGTCTATTGATAGAGTCAACCAGGCCCTAACCAAGGGTGGCCGAGACCTTTGTCTCAGTCATCTTTCTGTGTGTTTGAGTTAAAATTGTTCATTTTTCACCTTAGATATGTGACTCCACCCTTAACAGGGGTGACCATGCCTTGCCCAAGGGAGACAATTCCTTGAAGAGGGGTGACCATGCCCAAACAAGTCTTTTTGCATTCTAAATGGTCATTCTTGCCTCTTGTTTCAATCATTTTTCCCATTCTTTTGCTCATTTTGTGCATCTGAGAGCCTGTTCCCTCATTTTGTAAACCCATTCATCCATTTAGAGGATCTATTCCCTTGTTTTGTCAACCCGTTCATCCATTTAGAGGATTTGTTCCCTGATTCCATGTACCTATTCATCCACTTAGGGAGTTCATTTTGTCCTGTAGAGAATATATTTTTCCATTTAGGGAACCAATTTTGTCGACCAAGGAACCTGTTTCATCATTTGAGGAACCTGTGTCATCATTCGGGGATCCCATCTTGTCATTTCAGGAACCCTTGTTATCATTTAGGGAACCCATCTCATTTTTTAGGGAACTCGTGTCATGATTTAGAGAACTCATTTTGTCATTCAGGGAACCTATTTCACCATTTTGGGAACTCATTTTGTCATTCGGGGAACCAATATCATCATTTAGGGATTTTGTTTCATCATTTGGGGAACCTGTTTCATTGCCTAGTAAGTCCATTTCACCATTTTTGAGGCTCATTTGCCTGTTTCAATAGCTTGTTTGATCCCTTTTCTAATTTAGACAAGTCCAAAAATTAGATAGGCAACCCTGCCCTGCAAACGGGGATCCAGAACATGACCAGGGGAAACTACACCCTACAAAGGGGTGACCATGCCCTACAGAGGGGCGACTACGCCCTACAAAGGGGCGACCAAGCCCTATAGAGGGGTGAAAATGCCAAAACAGTGGTTTTGCATTCGAAATGACCAATCTCGTCTTCTATTCATCCATTTCGAGCTTTCGTCTCTTGGTTCTGAAAATTAGTCTCCCCTTCCAAGCATCCATTCAGGGCTTTCATCTCTTTGTTCTGAGAGTTAGTCTCCCCTTTTGAGCATCTCTTTCCTCATTCTGAGCATCCATTCATTCATTCCAAGCATCTGTCTCCTCATTGTGATAGTCTATTTCCCTTGTTCTAAGCATCCATCTTCTTGTTTTTTGAGTCTTTCTACCAATTTTGAGCATCTATCTAATTGTTATGAGGATCTAAAATCTAGATAGGAAACCATGCCCTAGCCATAGGTGACCACACCCTAGCAATAGGTGACCATGCGCTAGACATAGGCGACGACACCTAGAGATAGGCGACCTTGTCCTCCTGTCCAGTTCCATCTTCCATTCACTAGTAACCTTCACTTTAGTCCATTTGCAGGTCATCTGTTCATCATTTGAATCAAATAGACACATCTTAAAATAACTCTAGGGTATGTATCCATCATCATTTTCTTGATCTGAATCCCCTAAACTTCATCCTTCAAGTGGTTATCCAAATTGGCTTAGGTATTTGAATCTGATTGGCATCACATCTACTCAGGATTGTCATCTATCTTGAGTCAGTTATCATCTTCGAACCAATCGATATACTTCCATCTTGAGGTGGATTTGGTGCCCTAATCATCCATTTGTCCCTCAATCTGATTGATCAGTACCTTATGTCACCTAGGATGATCTTTGAACGTGGTTTAGAATCCATTTCATCATCCTATCTAATCCATCATCTTATCTTATCAAATGATCTCATCAATCAATCTTATCCAATCTAATCCCATCACATCGTCTTCTCATCTGAATCTGAGATTTAATCCAATCCAAATCTAAGCTTTAGTCCACCTACATCTAGGATCATTTGACATTGAAAAAAACCTTAAGATATGTTCCTCCATCTTCTTCCAACCCACCCTTTCATCACCTTTTCTTTCCTTCTAATGGTCGTTTCCCATACCTTCAATCCATATCCATTTCATCTAACATCATGAATCCTTATCCCTCACCAATGCAACCAAAAATAGTAGTCAATGGGAATTCTAATTACATTGACAATGATAATGAAAGTATTGTTGATCAAGATGTATATGACATAGATCCCCTTAATGCTATCATTGCTAGCAATCTTTCCCCAAGTTTCATCGAAAATATAATCACCCCTCTGAGCTATCCTATTACATCTCCATCCACACCTAATAACACTCCTTATGCTACCTTTGACAAGGGATATCCATTATCTTCCTCACCTGCATCTCCATCATATCCTTCCTCTAAATCATTTTCTTATCCAATATCCATATCCTCTTATCCCAATCCATCATCCCAATCTTCCCATCTACAATCCCAATACTCCTATTACAATCCCCCATCCATATACCCCTATCCTAATCCTCCTTACCAATCTGCCCATCCTAATCCAACATCCACACCTTATCTTAATCCTACACTCCTATTACCCTATCCTAATCCAGCATCAACATCTTCCTATCTTAATCCACCACCCATGTACTCCTATCTTAGTCGACCATCTCAATCTTCCCATCCAAATCCACTATCCCAATTTATGTATTACAATCCACCACCCACATCCTCTTGTCCTAATACACCACCCTTATCCTCTAGTCCTAATCCACCATCTGTGTTCTTCTATTCTAAATATTCTTACCTTAACCCTCCTAATCCTCCATCTACTCTTAGTCCCCTATCCAATCCCATTCCTCAATGTAATCCCATTCCACCAATCCATAATCCTAGTCTTCCACCAATCCCTAATCCTTCATCTATTCCTACCACCCCAACTAAGCCTAGAATATGCACAATTCTCACTCTAGAAGTTCTCCAAGGACTCATAACAAAGAAGACAACCCCAACTCCACCTCTTGAAGTCATGGAACCATGCCATCCCAATCCATCATCCACAGTCACTAGTGATGAGATCCTTCTCTGCATGACACTTGTCATTGATGTTACCACCCCTAGCATCACTCAAACTGTTGAAACCATCACACCTATCGAATCCATTGAACCCCCATCTCCTACTCCAAGAGCCACCAAACCCATCAAAGATAACCAAATCTAATCCACTCCTCTTGCTCCTAGATCCACCGAAATTCCCTCTCATGAACTTCATGAATCCTCTATCTTTCCATCTCCCCCACTTCAGGAGTCCCTCTAACACCCTATTATCATGCCACACACACAAGAAGAGTCATTCCAAAAGCTTGATCCAAATTATAACAACATATCCTCTTCTCCTGAACAATATCTTTTCATCCCATCTATTCTGCCTCAAGATCATAGTCCCCCACCCATTCCATCCTATGATCTCCTTGTCACTCAAGATTGAATCACTCCATTGCATGAGCCCTTATCACCCACTACCACAAGTAAAATCTTATCATATCACCTAATCCCTCTCCTGATCCCTTACTACTCCTCCCAATCCATATGTTTCCATCCCACCATCTCCATCTCATGATCCTCCATCGTAGCCTAGCCCTACCATCCCAACACTATGTTTATATCCCCTCATCACTCTCACATTTATCCATGGTGGTCTCCTTGTAGGAGAAAAACAAAGTGTGTACACCACCCATTCTCCTCTACCTAATGACGGACTCACATCATTCTTCCAGAATAACAAAAATCCTATCATGGGTCAAATGTTCAAGAGCATTAACTATCAAGAAAAAGGTTTAGGCCTTTTTGAGCAAGGTATTTTAGAGCCCATCTAGGTAAAAGAACACTCCTATATGCGAGGTCTTGGATGTACTACTTGCAACTCACAATCAAAACATGTTGGTACAACCTCCACATATCCTCAACAATCCTCTCCTAGAAGAATATGAGGCTCCTCCCATCATTCCACTAGATTGTTTTCTGCCATCCCCCCTCCATCATATCACCTCAAAATAACCATTCATATTCCTCCTTCATCTACTCCATCTATTTTAGGTCCTTATGTCCCTCCATCCACCATCACATATCCTCTAGGTCCTATGTCTATTTTGGGCCGTTATACCCCAAAATAACCTCCTCCATCTCATCCTATTCATCCTTTCATCCATCCATCACCTATCCCTGTCACAAATCATAAACATCCCACTCTCATGTTCCCTAATTAGGATCAACAAAGGCATGTACCTACACATTCTTCATCCACATACTATCCCCAAAATTCTACCTCCATCCCTCCATTCGTATCCTCTCCACATCATCCATCTCCTCACACTCATCCCATTTCTACTAAAAGCACATTGGATGCCACAGTAAAAATTCATCAATCCAATCATTCACATGAATCTAAAGCCCCTCATTCCCCCTTAAAAGGACATGTTGACAAAAAGAAAAATCCAATCCAAAATCTAAATCAAAACCATAGACCACAAAGGTCCACCAAAGCACAAATCAAAACCATGTGAATCCCAAAGAAAAAATATGCAATGCCTTCAAATGAAGCATCTGTAACAACATACAAAGTTGCTAATCCAAAAGCTAATCATACACATCCTCCATCTCCTAGATCTATTTTGGGCCCTTATGTCCCAAAATTCACTATCCCATCTCCTCCATTATCTCCACATTCTTTGTCCATCAATCCTCTTGTCCTTTCATATCCACATGTGCCAATGTTTTTATTGAACACCTTCCCCCATCACACATCCACCCCATCTTTCCCCCCATACACTTTTCAACATCCTATCCATTATCCCACATATCGTTCTCATCAAATCCCTGTGATCCTTTCCCTTGCATAATCTATCCATCTTCATAACTAAGGTTGTACCAACCTCCAATAGTTGTTTCACACATGGAATCTTATTACCTCTTGGAAAACAAGTGCCTTGGATAAGTACCATGGTGAAAACTTGGTAACAAGCATCATGTGTAACTTGCTCATCCAGTTTACTTCCCTACTTGGGGGCACCTATATCCTCTTCACCCGTCTCCTCCATCCAACTTATCTTACACACCCTTCCTATCATATCCCATTCATCTTGATCCCCCCATCCACCTTGTGATCTTGATATAGATGGGGGTAAACACATATACATGTTCTTTTGACACCTCTTGGCATACACTCCCTTCATCCATACACTATCCTATTCCTTATCCACATCCATCTACCTTCTTTTTCTTCCTGTCATGCTACCATCAGTCTTCCTTCCTTATCTAGGCATCCTACCTTCATCCATAAATTCACTCACCCAACCTTCCTATCCTCCAGTTATCTCCTTTAACTTCCCATCCACTCATCTTTCATCCCTCTTTCCTTATCACACATGAAATAGTTAGAGTGGGGGCATCTACTTCCTTTGTGACATAAGTCTTTGGAAACATCATTCATCCATTGTGTTATCCCCTCCATCTCCCCATTCTTATCTATCCATCTACCTAGCCAATAACCTTTTCCTCATCCAAATCCTTACCCATCTATCCATCCCTTACAAGATCCATTCCATCTCCCCATCCTTGTCTTGCCACCCATCCAAAAAATACCTTTTCTCTCCCCATCCTTATCTTCCTATCCATCCAAACAATCCTTTTCATCTGGACCCGTCCTTATCTTCCTATCCATCTGTCAATGGCATCCTTCTATCCCCTATCCTTATCTCCCTATCCATTCATCGCCATCCTCATCCCATCTCATAATCCCTTGTCATTGGTTCTATCTATAGCCTACCCCTTCATGCAACCTAATGCCATCTATCTCATTGTTGTCACTCCCACTCCCACTTCTTTTGTGCATCTTTAGAATCCACTATCACTTTTAATCACTCCTCTATCCATTGTATCATCCTCTTCCTAATTCATCTTTTGGTGATTTTTCCAACTATCCCATCCCTAAGCTTTACCTAATCCACATATTATCCATATCACCATCATCCTATCCAACAGTTCTATCTTGTCTCATCCTATTGATCCCATCATTTTATCCACTTATCATGGTTATCAGATCATCATTTTCCGTTGTTTGTCATTGGTCTTTTGTCAAACTATGTTTCCCTCATGTAAGAAAGGTTGGTCATTTGATCCACCCTCGGGGCTCATTTGTCCATCATGTATTTTTTCATCCATCATCAGTCTCCATTTTCCACCTTCTACTTTTATCCATGGTATTTTTGTGAACTATGAGGGCTCTGTGCTTTCACGTAGGAAAGGCTAATCTATGATTAGCCCATGAGCCCCTAGGTCTGTAGGGAGTGTAAGTGTTGTGTATTGTGTCTTGTTTCTTGTTTCTTGTCTTGTGTCATTAAGTGTGTCCCTATCTAGCTGGTTCTTAACAAATGGGATTCTCTAGTATTGGGAGATTTGATTGGTATCAAATATCCTTCATCATCTGGGTCATTTTTTGTTTTAGTTTCCATCTTTGGTCTCAATAGGATGCATCCTTCCTAATAGACCTCATCAACCCCATCCATCCCTTTTGATCCTAGGGAAAAAGATATTTGAGATTGATTGTGATCTTTTGATGCTTTTGGCTTTTGTTCATCATTTGATCTCCCTATTACAACTGGTCAAGGTCTCCATGATCTATCATATTATGGTGTGTTTTGATTGGTTAACATAGGGGCATATCTTGATCTCTCTTTTTTGTTTTTGTCTTCTTGGTTGTCTCGCGTAGTACCCACCAAGATCCCTACATTCTTGTGTTATATTGGGGCATCCTATGTGCTTTTGGTTATCCCAATACCTGACTCGACCAAGGTCATCATGACTTTGGGGTGTTTGGATAGCCTCTTTGTTTGGTGTGTTTGTTTTATGCACTAAACTCTCATCTGCCTTGGTTCTTCATACCTAGGCATATCATGCCTTGTGCTATAGCAAAATTTAGTTCTCTTAAAGATGGAAAATTATATTAGGATTGCATTTCGTTCATCCTTCATCACTTTCCTCACCTCTCTATTTTATCCATTTTTCATCCCATCACTTTCTCCAGCCCTCATCATCTCATCATATCTTCAATCTTCTTAGAATAATATAGATTGGTTATTCTAAGAATCTTTTCCTCATCACATCTCAATCCAATCCTCATCCACCCACTCTAGTTCAAATCATTTCATCACATCCTTGGTCTTGTTCCTGGCCTTGCTACAAGCCTCGATCCAATCCCTTTCATAATCATCATCATCATTATCAAGATGTATCCTTCCCTTTATTTTTGTGTTGTTTTGGGATGTATCCTTCCCTCATCAATAACACTCTCATTGGGATAGGTCCTTCCCTATCCTTTTGTGTTATTTTGGGATGTCCCCTTCCCTCTTTGATAACACTTTCATCATCAGGATGCACCCTTCGCTATCCTTTTGTGTTGTTTTGGCATGAATCCTTCCCTCATCAACAACACTTTCATCATCATCCTTGGGATGTACCCTTCCCTATCCCTTTTGTATTGCTTTGAGATATCTCATTGACAATGCTTCACTCATCATCAATACATTTTGGCTTGTATCTTGACAAGGGTAACATCCCCCTTGTCCTTGAATCCATTTGTGCTTGATTTCATCTCTTAATCTTATGCCATCATCTCTTATCCATCATTTTGCATCTACTCTTGCATCACCTCATCCATTTTGAGAGCACACCCATGTTCTCTTGAACCTTCATGTCCTCTTGAGGGGGCTTCCTCAATCCCTAATCTTCATATTATCTTTCTTCCTAGTCACTCATTTGACTAACTGGGGAATCTTTCCCAGTATAACCATCTTCTTCTTGGTGTTTCCTTTTAATCTTCTTTGAAATGATGCTACTTCGTAGCACCATCTCAAAGAGGGGAAAAATGTAGACACATAAATTTGGACACTTACATTTGTCCAAATTTGTCCCTTTTCACCTAAATATACTCTTAGTTGAATTAAATAATATTGATATTATTTAATTAATACCCTTAAGTCTTCTAAATATTTAGTTAATAATTAAATACCTTACCCTTTATTCCCCTTTTCCTCAAAGAATTAAATAACTAAGACATTTATTTAATTCCTCACATGTCACATCCTCTGTCACTTTTCCTTAATCCTAATCCACCTCCTAATCCCATCATTAGGGATGTGCACATGTCTAATCCATGATTAGGATGTGTCACATCCTCCAAATTTTTCAAGTTGGCTCCTAACCTTCATTAGCCATTAATTTTCTTCTAATCATTGATTAACTTGTCTAATCACCCCCTTTGGTGAACTCTCCTCATCCCCCAAGGTCCTTTTTGTCTTCCCAAGGATTCCCCTCTTTCCCATGAGGATATTTGACTCATCACATCACTCATATGGGTCAAAGTCCTCCTCTTTGGAAACCTTGTCTTATCAACTAGATATTTTAAATCATATGAATTTAAAATTCACATTTATTCCCCCAACAACTTCTCTCATTCCCATGGTCCTCTCACTTGTCACCGTCACTCTCATCCCAAGGTACTTGCACAAGTACCTCCACATCATGTACCTTTTCCACATCACCTATCCTCTTGACATCTCATCCTTCACATGACAAGATGTGAGGACTTGTGAGTCCTCAACTCACCACAACCCTACATCTTGTCCATGATGGTTAAATCTTGGCCGTTCAAATCCATAGAGGCCTTTCCCCTAAATAGAGGATTTTTGGCTTCATTTCCACATAACATACACTCATATTTTCATTCAACAATTTTCAAGCTCCCACACTTTCATTCCTCTTTCAAGATTATCCTTGATTTTTGCTCATATTCAAGCTTTCATTAGACTCATTTCTTGCATCTATCCAAACACCCATATCTCTTATTTGAATCCTCATCACATCTAGATCACTTTGCATCCACTTTTATCACATTTTCCATCAAAGGGAGCACATATCCAAGCTTCAACTGAGGGCCAACCAAGAAGATCAACACAAATAAAAGGTATACTTGATTTATGATTTCTTTTGTTTTTGTTCAGCATAGCCCAATCTTGAGGTGGTCTAGTGTTCTTTATCTTGCATTACTTAGTTATTTTTGCATATATTAGAGGTAATAACACTTGCACATAGTGTTCATCAATTCATATGCAATTTTTTGTTATCATTTTGAGTTGTGGATCTCAGGGAAGGATTTTCAATGTATGATCCATGTTATCCTTGAATCTTAGAACCTCGTATCGATTGGTGTGCAAGTTAGAAGATCCGGTTGATTGATTTTATTTTTAACAATGCAAGAAGGCTGACTTGACGAATGTAGCGTGTTGCAGATGTTCGAGGAAAATTTATTTAAGGTATTTTCATGTTCAAGTATTTTTTTTTGGATCCTCACTATGTTGTGGATGACTTTGGTTCATGCGCATTGAAAATCATTTTTGGATTGAGTCGATGGTTTGTAAATATTTTATGTTTTATTTAAGCCAACATGTGTTTGACTAAATATTTAGTTACAGATATATATAAGCAATCATTTATATCATTTTGAGATGCGATAGTGGATGTGTGAAGTATGTTGTGAAATTTAGAAGGATTGTAGAGTGATTATGCACAGTTTTAGTGGCGTATAAAAGGATTTGTGATATGAATTAAAGAAAATAGAGCATAAGAGAAGAATCAGACAAAAAGTCAAGAATGTGACTAATGAGCTTAACCAGAACTGTAATCAGGCATTAGCAGATGCTATTCTCTCAGTTCAAATCTTCTAGATGTAATCCAAATATTTTGTAAGACAGTGAGTCTTCCATTTTGTATCTGAGTAGTGAGCTCTAGGTAGTGCACCTGAATGCATGTACATTCCCTTTTTGTAAACACCTATTTTGAGTATACTCATAATATTGTGGATTGACCTCCACCATGGTTTTTCCCCTAATAGGGTTTCCACATAAAAATCCTTGTGTTATGGTGTTGTGGTTGATTTCTTTTTGTTGTTGCATCTTTCTTTTGGTTCAATGTTGTAAATGGTTTAAAGATCAGGTTAATAAATTTAAATTTTTCATAAAACTAATTCACCCCCCTCTTAGGGTTCCTTGATTCCAACACAAGAATCTCATAGCGAATGATATTTGTGCTTATTTGAATGACTAATGCTCTTGTGTTTTTCTATGTTTAGCTAGGTGTAGATCATCATTCACATAACCTCACTCCACAAGGTACTCTAATTAAGTTCCTCCCACTTGATCTTTTCCTCTTCTACTCTCATGCCATGATTATCATTAAACTTGTACATTGTAAGCCATAAAATGTTAGATAAACAATGTTGAAATTGGTAAAAAAGAAGTAGTAATAATTATTCAAACATCCAACAAACACTTCAGGGATCCACAAAAATGATTATTAAAAATATTCAAGAGTACCATTGTTTGCATTTTGAAAGGAGAATCATGTTTGTCGTTACCTCACACCATGGAGAGCAGACAATAGCAAACTATTGAGGGTTTACATATATATACATAAATATAAATGCATGTATATCTATTTGTATAGATATGTGTATACATGTATCTATGTGTACATATAATTACACAGTTACATGTATACATATATTTGTACACACACACACATATATATACATACATATATGTATGTATACATATTAATATATATGTATAGAAATTTATAAATGTATACATTTATCTATGTAATTATATGTACACACACACACACATATATATGTATACATGTATATATGTAAAGACATATGTATATGTGTGAACATATAAGAGTACAATTAAAACATAAGTTGTGAAGTAAAGAATATATGATACAAAGTATTGAGATTTCAACATCTAAGTAAAACATTTAACAATAAATAGTAACACATTTTACATTAAATGAATGCTACTCTGTTGTATTGGATAGCCAAAGGATACAAACACATATATATCAATTTGTTGAATGAACAAGAGACACAAAATATAAAGGAGCCTTGTATGAAATAAATGAAAAATATATGTATGGTGGCCTACAGTATGCACAATGGAAAATAAAAAAATAATAAGACATTTTATAGTAAATGAATGCTAGTCTGTTGCCCAAAAAATTAAGCAAGGGTTTAATGATAATAATTCCTTAGTCACATGAAAATAGACATGGGTTTTCAAATAAATTCCAAAAAAACCAAGCAAGGGTTTCATGAGAATAATTCCTTAATCACACCAAAGAAGACAGTGGCATTAAAATGTATGTATGAATATATTTATATAGCTATATATATGTGTGTGTATATATACATATATATGTATGTATATATGTATTTATATGTATGTATATGTATATATCTATGTATATGTTTTTAAATACATAATACACATATATAAAAATATAATAATATAAATATATACAAACAAACATATGTATATACATGTAGATAGAGACAAAAATATATATATACACACACATGTATATACATGGGCATGTGCAAGATCATCATGGAAAAAATAGGCCCTTAAGTGGCAAAAAATTTAGAAAAATCAGAGTTAGGCAACTTGACGTAAAAAATTGAATAGGTTATATAGATTATTTAAAAAATATGTAAGAATAGAATTTGTAGAAAATTGAATGTAGTTTTTAAACTACTAGGTTTTTTTTTCTTTTTTTTTTAAATCTATTTGGTGAAATTTTGAAATTTCAATACAGTAGTATTTAAATTTCAAGGAAAAAATAAGTAAGTGTCTGTCTGACCACCGTAACTACAAAAAAATGATAGTATTATTTTACAAGATTTTATATATAAGTAGTGGAATCGTGTCCAGATGTGATGCATATTTTTTTGTAATTTTTTTCCAAGTAAATAATTAATTATGATTTTTTATTACAACTTTTAAAAATATAAAAAATCGTATGTCGACCACCTTAACTTGGTCAAAACTTCATGAAATTCAATTTTTCTTTTTTTAATCCTATGGTATATGAAGCATAGAATGTGATGCATATTTTGGATTCAAAAAATGTGATACCATTTGAAAGCTATAGTTTTTCAATTAGCCTATCAATCAGGATTTTAGTCATAATTCAAATAGAAAATGAATAAAAATAATTTATTAAATTCAAAGTAAATTATAATTTATATTGGTGGAAAGTTGAGAATCTCCTTTAAAAACCCTTTTCATTTCATCAATTTTGGGTAAAAAAAAGTCATCAGCCACATACCCTACAAATACCCATCATATCACCACTTTTTGGCCTATCATGATCCTACACATACCCACATATGTAATGAAAATGCTAGATGATGTGTGCACTTATATTGAATATAAAGGAGTCTAATAGATTATTAAACATGCTTATATTGATTTGTTGAATGAACAAGAGACAAATAATAAAAATGAGTCGTTTATAAAATAAATGACAAATATAAACCCTAAGAAATAAATGAAAATAGTAAATGAACAATTTATGTGTGTGTGTGTGTATAAACACACTCATATATACACATATATGCATATATAATGAAAATGCAAGCTAGTGTGTACACTTATTTTGAATATAAATGATTCTAACAGATGATTCATCTTGCTTTTATGGATTTACAAAAAGAGCATGAGACATAGAATATAAAGGAGCCTTTTATGAAATAAATGAAAAATATAAACCATGAAAAATGACCAAAAATAGTAAATGAACACACAAATTATTGAATTTGTAAATTGGGTTTGTAAGGAAAAACCTAATACCAAAAAAGACACTCATTTAATTATAAAATATAAAAAGACACTGCATAAATATAAATGTTAAATGCATAGTTCATGAAAATAACTATAAGTAGAATGTAAAATGTACCAACCTAAAAAACTAGGGATATTGGAGGAATGTGTAGAGGATGCCTGTTGATGCTACATGTAGTTTGTAGAGAATAATTCTTCACAAAAAGTAATTGTGAATGTCGTTGGTTGTTTTCCCCCTCTTATTTAGGAATTTGAATCTAACAATTGAATGCAATCAATTTGGTTGTTTTGTTTCAAATTTGTATTTGTTTGATCATTTGAATTTGTATCTGCTTGCTATGTAGGTTTTTAAAGATGAAATGACTAAATTTTGCATTATATTTGGATTTGATGTTTATTTGGGGAGCCTTACACCAGTATTTAATACATGTAGCTATAGGGAATGAAGTTAATACATGTAGCTACCAAGGAGTGTGGAAGACTATGCATTTCAAATCCCATAGAGTTGATAGGAAATTGTGATTATGCCATGTAAAGCACCATTAAGTGTGCATGAGTATTTATTAAAATAATATGTATTAAGGGTGGCACCTTTTGCAAGTGGGGATATTCGTAACAATAAAAGTTTATAGCAAATTGTAAATGAGCCTTTTTCTATGAAAGTTGACTTGAATTATAAATATAAATGCATGTGTAGCTAACTATTTACATTGGTCAGTTACACATTGTGTTATGACCAGCCGTTGGTGTTTTGCAATTATTTATTTGATAAAATAAAGTTTTTTAATGGGTCAAAGTGATTTTTTTGGGAGATTAAGTGAGCATGGAGTGAGCATTAATTGGATGGGGTCCGGTAACTGGGACATATCCCTTATGAAATTTTTATTAAAGTTTTTTTAAAATATTAAAACCTATATGTCTGACCACCATAACTTAGCCAAGAAATTATGAAATTCAATATTTACATTTTTATCCTATAGTATGGGAAGCATAGAATGTTTTACATCTTTCAGATTCAAAAAATGTGAAATTGTTTAAGAATTATAGATGTTTTTCAATCAACCTATCAATTAAGACTTTAGTCAAAATGTATGTATAAAATCAATAATAATTATCTATTTAATTCCAAAGAAGGCATATCTTATATTTTGGAAAGTTCATAATTTTGTCAAAAAACCCTTTTTGTTTTATCAAATTTGGATATAAAAAGTCGTCAACCACTTTTTGGGCCCCCATGATCCTACACTCACCCTAGTGGCAAAAAATTTGACTTAGGACCTACCCATTACATGTTTCATGTAAATTTTAATCTAGGTCCATCCTTTGTCAAAATAATTAATTGTGAATCCCTAGCCAACATGAAGTGATGTTAATGTAATTTGTTTTATATAGTCATTATAGTTTAGATCTCACTTGAGGTGTGAGTGTATGTGAATTTGTATGGAAGAGTAAACTTATGCAAGCAAGTGTAATTTGGGTATTCTAATGGGAGTTCCATCATTGTTCACCATAATAAAAAGATCATAAGGTGTCTGGGAGAGTGTCTAAAGAAAGATCAAATCTTGTGTAATTTGTGTAATCAACATTGAATATTTTCAAGCTTTATCTCTGTAATTGCGATAAGATTGGTGTCTTACTCATCGAGTTGGTGCTCAAATATTTATATTAGGGATTGGTGTCTCCAATAGGTTGGTGCCTACATCTATAGTAGCGGATTGGTATCTTTTGTAGGTTGATTTCTACTTCATTATTGTAAATTATTCACTATTTATATGAGGTTGTATTTGGATAGTAGCTCCAAGCAGCTCTTCTCATCATGGTTTTCCCATTCTAGGTTTTCATGTGTATATGTTGTTAATTATGTGAAGGTGTACTCCTATGATTTCCTGATTGATAAAAGTTGTTTTTATTAATGTTTGATGAATAATATTTGGAGATACATGTCAAATTAAAGAGTTTTAAATAGATTTGGTGTATTGATTCACCCCCCTCTCAATATATTATGTGCCCTTCATCTTCATCTAGGATTTTCACAACCTCTTTGTGATGGTTTGTGGTAGGGATTCTATTTTTTTGGCTTTGATTTATCCCCTAATAACACCTGCCATTTTTTCACCCAATACTTATCTCATGAATAAAATAAAAAGCTATTTTTTTTCTTCTCAATAAGCATCATTTTTCAATTTATTTTGACAAGTTTTTACTTTTACAATTTCTTCAATCAAATTATAGTTTTCTTCCACCACTGGAGCATCTTTCACACTATAAAATAACTAAAATATAAATTTAGATTTAACTTATTGAATTTTTTACAATGACAGATGCATGAAACTCTATAATTAATTAATTATAAACATGTCTAAGAAAGAAATTCTTGACAAGTAGCTTTCTCAATATACTAACAATTAGATGCCTCTTTTATAAATACATTTGTTGGTATAAATTATAATTTAAGAAATTAAAAAAATAGATATATATTATACTTATAATATACTCAAATCATTAAATTTTCCAAAAAAACAATATGAACTAAAGATGAGTAAAATATGCTAAAAATATAGCAATAAGAGAAAAAAGGAACAATCATACAAATATGAAATTAGGATTACTTTACTAAAGATGGAGTTGCTAGATATACATAAAGATAAACACAAGTAACATAATTGACCAACTAATATAATCATAAGAATTTAGGACAACAAAAAATATTGTAATAAACTCCAACAAGGAATAAACACCTATTATAATGACCTTAGATGTGATCTTAAACTAGAGGGGTAAAAGGGCGTGATTGCTCACTCTCTTCTCCTCTAGGTCATTCAATTATGTCCTATGAGTCCTAATTGGATTGACTATCAACCTCACAAGTTGAGTCAATTCTCAATAAGGAAGACCTAGGAGGGTGTTCTTTAAGATTTTAGGGGTTCACCACCAAGAAAATGCTTGGAAAAGACAAATAAGCATTCAACCTACAAAACCTAGTAATGCAAGCTCAATGAAGGATGCAAATGATGAAATAATGCAATACAAAGTTAGGATGTATGTACCTGGGAAGTCTGGAAATGTGATCATGATTCTAAAAATGCAAAGAAGTTGTCCAAATATGCTATGGAGGAAAAAGACACCCTTGCTATTGGCTTAGTCCAACTGTTGTTTTTTAGGGCAAATGTGAAATATTTAGATGTTAGAACTAGATCTGAAATATTTTTTGAAAAATATCCTTGGGAGGACTAAGACACCATTACTACCATCTTAGTCCCAATTTGAATTTTTGAAATCTATGAATGTGATCTTGAGGCTTGATGTTTGCACTTCCTTCTTCTCAGATCTTAGGTCCTAAAACTTCCAGATTTGGCCTATAGGCAAGTTTCCATGAAGATGACAACTTTGTAATGTAACTTTGAAACTTTGAAACTTTTCACTTCAAATGATCTTCAATTCTTCAGCCTAATCTACAATCACAAGCACACAAGAGGGGAAAACTTTTTTGTTAGTAAATGGGGGTTTTCCTTGGTCAAACCTCTTGTTGGTAATAAAACCTTGAAATAGATAGAAACAAAGGGAAATGATGAATGAACAAAACACTATGTTCTAACTCATCAAACCCTTGTAATAAGGTGCTGCAAATATTCTTGAAATGGCTCCAATGGATGTGGTTCTTAACTCTTTCTTCAATGATGTTGATCTTGCATAAAACACTTGCTTGAATCATAAACCCTACATCACAAATGTTAGCACAATAACAAATATGATGCAACAATATCCTTGATATGATGCTTGAATCTTGATGAAGGCTCCAAATGCTTGATGAATTTCTCTTAAATTCTCTTGAATGAATACTTGAATTCTTAAATATGATTAGAATGATAAAATTAGTGAAGGAACCTTGTATTTATACTTATCTATGCTTGATATATCAAAATTACACCACACCAAGCTGACATATGAAATTATAAATGAAAGGAGGCTAAATCTTTCCAAGATTTGAAATTAAATCCCAAAAATAAGTTAAGGAGGACTAAGACACCCTAAGTGGTGTCTTAGTCCCAAGGCTTGAAACTTGGGGCACAAACTCCAAAAAGGGACCTATTTAGGTGCTTTCAAAATTAGGGTCCCAAGATCTATGGAGGAAAAAGACACCCTAGGTAGTGTTTTAGTCCATTGATGTTTGTCAGGATTAGCCAAAAAAGATGTAGTTTATTAGGATTGTGGATGAAAAAAAGGACTAATTAGGACATAAATAGGGATAAATAAACAAAGACAAGCCCAAACAAGTGTGAAAATGCAGGGGTATACTTTTTCCTACAATAAAAAATCTATAAAAAAATAGAAAAATAGTTGATAGGAAAGAAGCAATAAGTTATTCTTGGAATGAAAGCCAAAATCTTAACTTTTATAAATAAAAGTAGGAGCAAACATATGAAATATTCATTAGTAAAGCAATGCACAATTGTAGAGTTGGGAGAAGATCTAGCCAAATGTTTGATAACAATAAATAGGTGTTGAAGATGAGGATTTTCTACTCATGATTTCTCTTCACTTAGAGAGCCTCACGGGGTGAACTTCCATAAACTAACTCAGGAACATCAATGAGAGTTCTAGAATCCGAAAGAGCAGGTCACAAAGATTCTCTGGACAAACTAGCAAGCTCTTAGCCAAAGGATGACAACACATAATATGGATGATAGCGTGGCACACTAGCATCCTAGAGGTGGACTGGCATCTTGTGCAGACTAGAAAGGAAGAATATCACAGAGAATTCCTAAATAACTACTTCTACTTTGATTATTGAGAAATTACAGAAAGTGTTGAAGTAAAAGAAAGAGATAGAAATGAAAATAAAGCAAGGTAAATGATATAAATGAAGAGGAGAAAGAAAGGAAATAAGATTCTCACAACCATGCAAGTGATGAAGCCTCTTATACATGAATGTATTCAATACCTACAAACTTGTGATATCTAGAGAAAGTCTTGGGGCTGTATAGGGGTTTGCCTCAGTCAAACCCCTATTTTGGTGTTCCCACCTCCATAGAAAACCAAGAATATATAGAGAAAGAGATAAATGAAAAAATCATGTCATGAAAGAAAAACCCGCTCAGGAGTAGAACCCGCACCACCAAGTATGAGTGATAAAAGAAAACCCTGCTCAAGGAGGAGAACCAGTATCACAAAAGAGGTGATAAAAGTAATCCTTGCAAGGAGGAGAACCCATATCACAAAAAAAGGATGCAATAGGAAGAGGATGTGAAGAATCCCAATATGCTCACAAGCACAAGGTAAGGGAAGTAGAGTTGCAAGAGCCAAAGGAGTTGCAAAGAGGGAGAGAAATAGAGATGTTAAAGATAAGAATTTGTTGTAAAGAGATGCAATGAGAGCTTGAGAATTTTGCAAAGGGAGGTGCCAAGAGGGCTTGAATCTACTGTAAAAAATAAGGGAGTTGTGAAAGAAAGAGTAGGATGGTAGAAGAAGTGAAGCTAGAAGTTGGAAGAATGGAGCTAGAAGAAGTTAGAAGATGCAAATGGAGTGAAAAGACTACTTTTAAGGAGGGAAAAGAAGCTTCTCCAGCTATTACAAGGCATCTTAAGATGTTACCACCAACCAAAGGAGGTGTCAAGTGGAAAACATGCACAAAAATGGTCATTTGAACGTTGAAACATTGTAGGACATGAGTGTTGCACACAAACATCTGCACGACATGCTAGTGTCTGGAAATGTCACTCTACAAAATGATGAGAATAGGAAAAGCCCAAGATTTAATGCAAAGCTGACAAATGAAGGGTAGTTGTTGAAAAGGAGTGTTGGAGCATCTTGAGAAGGGAAAAGGTTGGTGCAAGGGATAAAATGAGCCTACAGAAGATGCTAAGGGAGTGGATACCAAAGTAGATGCAAGAATGTACATGAAATTGTGAGGGGTGCAATTTTACGCTTATACATTTTTCCCCAACTTTAGTGGGCATATGAATCTACATTAGTATGTACACTAAAGGAAATCTACTAATCATAAATAGCATCATATGCAAAAGGGGTACTATAGAGGAAGCAAATAACTCTTTAAATCATGGAAGCATGCCCCTAAGTTGAAGTTATGAAAAATAAAAGCATTAGACAAGAAAGACCCGCACCAGATAGCACTGAGCACATAAAAAACTAAAGGATTCAAGTCAACAAACACTAACTCATTTGACAACAAAATCCAACGAAATATGTATAATTTGATGTATTGTTGGGTGCTTGTAAATTTTGATGTGTAATTTTCAATTTTTTAAAAGTTTATCCCCGACGTTCATCAAAATTTTGATGAAGCTAGGTTTTGTCAAAATTTCAACTAGAAGTTTTGTTGAAGTTTCGACAAACATGAAAAATAAGAAAAAAATCAAATTGTGGCCGACATAAAGAAAAGTGATTTTGCTGATTTATTGTGATAGTGTTTTGCTATACTTGCAAATTTTCTCTACTTGAGATAGTTTGTGGAGAACTAAGGACGATTTTCTTGGGAAAAATCAAAAAAAAATCAAGAAGATATTGCTAGGTTGAGGGTAGTCATTGTCTTTTTGCAAAATTCAGTTGTGAAGTTAGATTTGTAGTTCTAGGTTTGAAAATCATATTTTAAAGCAACATGTCATCACATTTCATTTTTAGACATTTAGGGTTTTGAGAATTTCATGTCTAGATTTTGTTGTGTGGAATCACCATAAGATCACAACCAAGAAACATATTCTTGTGACTGTAATTATGTGATCCATAACTCTATTAGTCATGTGGCACAGTTGTGCTATAACAAATACATGATGCATTTAATGTGTGACCCAGGTTTAATGTGGCTATGTTGTGATAGAAATGGAGGCACTCATATAATGTGGTTAATTCAGGTTGTATAATGTAGGTGTCAATCATCATTGGGTGCATTTAGGTTGTCTCAAGTTTAATAGGTTACAATGTAATTATAGCATGATCCAAAAGTGATAACCTCTTGCTGCAATAAAGAGCCTATAACTCTGGTTGATATGTAGAGTGGCTGTGTTATATCAATTATGTAGTGCATTCAAGCAAAACCCATGTTTAATGGGATATTCTAGAGAGTGATCAAGATTTTCTAAACCTTATGAATGTTACTTTAAAGTGTATAGCTTAAACTACAAACCAAGTTTGTTACATATTTGAATGCAATCTTGGGTTACCGCAAACTATAATAATGTGATCTGCTAATAACCATTATGGAAAGTATTAAAGCTTGACCCATGCTATATAGGATACATTTCCTTGATCAGGTTTACATACCTTAATGATCAAACACAAGCATCCCACACACTCTAGGATAAAATCCAAGATCATACCAAAACCCTGTCAAGACAACTAATTTTTTGACCCAAGGTTTAAGGTTGTTTTTCAATACCAACAGAAGCATTGGTAAGAGCATGATTAGGGTAAAAACCCTAGGCCTCTGTAGAAACATAAACAATAACTCTAGCAGATTAGTGAGGTTGCAATACTAAAAAGATTAAGACATTGTAGCTAATAAAAAAATCTTGCAATCTAAACATTGTAGCCAATAACAAGCACACTATGTAGCTTAGTGACATTTGTAAATGCAATCTATGGTAAGAAGAATGATAGTCACTTGAGATGTGACAGTCAAAAAGAGGCTGAGCAGTGACAAGATAATAAAGCTCAAACCTTGCATAGTAAAGTGGAGATTTTAATTTTAACAGTGAGTTTCCTTACCCCCTTGCCGACCTTAAGGGTTTTTCAAATGCTTTTGGCAGTGTTAGACAAGGAAAATGCAATTAGGGAATGACTATCCAAAGAAAGTAATAGTGGTAATCATAGGTTCAACATTTCTTATTAGCCATTGTATAATGGAGATAGTGGATTGCATGTTTGAGTAGTGTTTTGAGATAATTCAAAGATGGGAGAATAATGAATAATACCTTCTGGACTGTGAAGTAGTGTCAATAAGGTTGAAGTATCTTAAGATCTACAATACCATGAAACAATGAGTCCCCTGTAGTAAGTAGGCTATCTATAGGGCATAGTTTGATTTTATAGAAGGATGCTCATGAAATGAATCTTCAAGTGATAGTGAGTGAGTTGTTTGAGATTGTAGCTGAGGTGCAATACCCAATATTAAAGGAAGTTAGCAAAGCAGTAAATGTGCAAGAAAATCAAATCATACACAACAAACAATTCACAATGTTATCTTGCATAATTCCTTGAGTTTGAAGACAAAAATCTCATTGTATCTTGATGAAAGTGGTGACCTTAATGGTCAATCACTGGAAACCAAGATTTTAAAACATGCTATTGTGTTTATGGAGGCAACATTTTAAGCAAGGTAGTGAGTGGTGGTTTGTAACAATGGCAAGTATGAAGGATTTGTTGTATATGCATACTATGTTGTCTAGCTTAAGAATAACATTCTTAGAAGAGATTGAAGGTGGATTATGGAACTCAAGGGTTACCATGAAAAGGATTAAAGCAAAGACTAAGATCTATTTAAAAGCCACGGTCATGAAGATATTAAAGATGTCACATGCAAAACCCTAGTAGCTGGAGTAATGAATACAGTGCCAAAGAGCATAGTGTGTTGGGGAAGATTTAAGAGATCTTCACATTATTTAATTATAGGGAAATACATCATTTATTTATTTATTTATTTAAAATAAATCATTCTAAACCCTATATAGGATACATTGATACTTCAAAATCCTTTGAAGGAATTTAAGATTATGCAAATATATGTCAAGTAAATACCTAGATTACAAATAGTAGCTGGAATAATGTAAGATTTGTTGAGTAGAGAAGGAATGGGATAAGCAACAATGAATCCTATGCCTCCTTTCACACACATCTCCTCACCATTCTCTATCATTCTTTACTAAAAAAATTCTCCATTTTGGTGGTCTATGCTTGAAAATAATTTTTTGACTAAGGTTTTAGAGTATGTTTATTAAAATGAAAACTCCATTCTAGTGGGCTATGCCTGAAAATAAGATTTTGACAAAAGTTTTAGGGTACATGTTTATTAAAGTTTTGGAGTATTTTGGCGAGCTATATTCTTGATTCCTTAAATGATTTATTCAAATGGATTGTGACTAAATAAATGACTAACTATTTAGTCATTTTTATTTGTGTGACTAAATAATTTTTAATCAACGACCAAACTAGTAATTTCTATACTCATTTATGGCTGAGTTGCAAAAAATGAGCAGAATTTGGTCAATTTTAGTTGTTGTGACTAAAATTTTATTCAACTAGTCATTTATTTGCCAAATTCTACTAGTGTGTGCTTCCTTGTGTGATTAGGGCTCTCTCAATGTTGAGGGCCCTAGGGATAAGCTCGTCATAAGAAGTGACACATTACATCTTTAACTAAAAGGATAAATCCATATTGGCATTAGCAATGATGATTCTGACTTGTTGCTCCTTAGGAATGGGTCACTTGCTCTTACTAGCTTGCTACCTCCATCATTGTAGGAAGTTTGCGATCAAGTTCAATATTCTGATTTTAGGAGTCTAATGGTTGGAAATCATATTAAAATCAAAATTTAATAAGTTTTGGAATTAACATTTTAAAGTGTTTTTTGGGATCATTAACTTTAGACTATCTTCTCTTTTGTAGGGGTGGTTGCATGCCAATTTTTTTTGGTGTAAAATATGAGAATTATTAGAATTTGTAACCTATCTATGAATAAAAATTATTGGAGTTTGAGTTTGATATTTTTTTAAGATCTAAATAGTCAATCTTGGTAAAGAAAAATCATGTTAGATAATATTAGTCTAGAACAAAATGAAGATACACTTGATAGATTGTGGGCTAGATTGAAAAGAAAGGGTGATGGGAAATGTTATTGTCCATGCAATAATTGCAAGGGCTTAAAGTCGAGATGACTTTTAATCACAATAGCTGAGAAACATTGCAGGCAATATGGTCACATTAAAAGGGGCCATGATTATTGTCCATTGGTAAGTTGTTAATTATATGTGTTTATATTGATTGAATTTGTAAATGTTTATATCATTTTAAAATTATATGTATAATCACTTGATCATGATCATGGTTTATTTGTTTCTATCATTATTATAAAGGTGGAGTGCCCTAGGGCACATGATATGTATTGTCATGGCCTAGAGAATGTGGTTTTGCAAGTGGATGAACATGGAGCTGTGAATATCAAAGATGAAGTTAATGATCCTATGGAAGAAGATGATCATGTGCCAGAAAACATAGTTGAAGATGATGATACAAAAACATTGATCCATGACACATTTAGTGGCAGAGCTAATCATGATGATCGAGATGACTTTGATGATGTTCATGATTTACCTATACTTGAGAAGGCATACGAGCCCCTTTATGAAGGCTCCCAAACAACTCTTCTATTTGTTGTATTGTTGTTGTTGAATTTGAAGGTTATGAATGGTTTATCAAACATAGCAATCTCACGGATGTTAAGGTATATCATATATGTCATATTTTTTCATCTATTTTAATTGTTGAACAAGTTCATCACTAGTAAATAAATGATGAAATATGTACCATTAATATTCTTTACATTAACAAATTATTTTTTGTTGTAGATTGATTGGTGAATTTTTGTTACCACCATCAAATATTTTACCTCGCTCATACCAATATTTATTTGGCATAATGAAAGATATTGGAATGGAGTATCAAGCAATCGATGAATGTCCCAATGATCATATTATATATCATAAACAACATGAATTTGCAATAGAATGCCTAGAATGTCATATCAGTAGATATCAAACAAATCAACTAATAGAAAAGGTTTCTCGTAAGGTTCTTCGTTATATTCCCATTATTCCACGTATGCAATGATTATTTAGGTGTGAAATATTAGCGCAATTTATGGATTACCATGCAAAAAATAGAAGTGGAGATGACATTCTTCGAATGCCTGCAGAAGGTTCTGCATTTAGGGACATGGAGGAAAAATGGCCACACTTTAAAGAAGAACCTTGTAATCTTAGACTTTCATTGGGAGTGGACAACATCAATCCATTTGGAGAGCTAAGATCTATTTACTCTATGTAGCTTGTTTTTGTTATCAACAATAACATTCCTCCATGGATGTCAATAAAGAGGGAGCACATAATATTGTCAATGATTGTTCCAGGTTTTTTTTTACATCAATTTTCTTTAACGTAGTAGCATCTCATTTGTCTTATTTGTTGCATAATGACATATTTTTCATTCAATAGTCATGTACATTAATTTATATATTGTAGTAAAATGGTTATAATAATTATGTAATGTTTATGTTCATTCAACTAGGTAAGTACCAAGTTAAAGATATGAATGTATATATCGAGCCTCTTATCGACAAGTTACTAAAGTTATGGAATGACGTGACTATGTATGATGTCTCTAGACCAATAGGACAAAGAAAATTTCAATTCCATGCAATGCTTGTATGGACAATTCATGATGCCCTAGGGCTCACACATTTTTGTGGTATGTTATAACATTCAACTGCACTTTAAAAATATTTAATTTTATGAAGTAGATATGATGCATATTTTTAAAATAATCTATTTATTTTATATAATTATAAAAATTGCATATTTAATCCAATTATATATGATCTTGTAGGTCTTCAAACAAAGGGAAAATTTGCATGTCCAATTAGTGGTCCAAAGATAAAATCTCATCTTTCAACAAGTTTAGGAAAGTAGGTCTTTGATGAGTATAGACACTTCCTCCATAGAATTCATAAGTATCTAATTAATGAAAAACATTTTTTCAATGGGAAAGAAGAGACTACATAAAAACCACGAAGAATGACACCTCACCTATGGAAGTTGGAATATAATAGAATTAATTGTCAAGGTTATTCATTAGATCAAATTGTTTATCTATCATATATGATATGTTTTGAATTTATATTTTTTATATTCTGTTGTGTTTACTCATGCTGTAATTGACAATGATTGTCATTGTTAATTTTTTTAACTTATATGCTTCATGAAGGTTGTCAAGGCATTAATAACTGGCTTCCACAGGGACTAAAAGGTTATCCCAGACAATTTAGTAGGTTACCCTACTATGAGAAACTAAAAATTGTGCATTTGTTTGATACAATGCATATTGGAAAGATTATAATAGAAATGTTATGGAAAATATTGGATGGAAGGCATGACAAAGAAAAAATTGTCAAAATTTGTAGTGACATTCAGGAAGCCAATCATGTAATGAAAAATGTCATTCAATTAAATAGCAATGAAGAAAAAATTAATATAAGTGTTCTTCCTTGGTTATTAATGAAGCAACAAAGCAATGTTGTAAAAGAAGTCATACAAAAAATTTGATTTCCCACAAGATTTGTTGCAAACATAAACAATATAATAACAAAGAAAGGTGAATTTGGGTTAGGGATGCAAACGCATGATTGGCATGCCTTCATTAAGGTAATTATTCTGGTATATTATATACACTTGTATAATGCATGTACTTTTTAGTGTATTATGTTTACTAATTTTGGAAAAATAATGAAAAGATAATTTTATAATTGTTGTAGTACATTCTACCTCTATCTCTCCTAGACAACTTTGAAAACAATGTCAAGCAAGTTTTATATGATCTTGGAAAATACATGAGGTAAGTAGTGATATTTGTTCAATTCATCGTATACATCTTATAATTGTCATTTGTTTTACTTGTTATGTAATATACTATATATTTTTGTTAAATCTCGTTAATATAGTTTCTCCTTGAATCACTTGTAGATAGTTGTCATCTAAATAAATCCATAAAGAAGATATAAATTATTGGAAGAGGAAAATTCTTCATCTAATTTGTGAAATGAAAAAGTGTCTACCTTTGACATTTTTCAATGCACAAGAACACTACCTCATACACCAAGTTGAGGAGATTGAATTGTGTGAACCTATACACACAAGGTCAATGTGGATGGTTGAGATGCACTTGAAATTTTTGAAGGCTTTGTTTAGAAAAAGAGCACATCCTAAGGGTTCTATGGTGGAGGGATATATGGTATACTAGACCATGGTGTACATTACTGAATATCTTCCTAAGTTTGCAGCAAAGATCTATGTAGATCGCATTTGGGATCGCAACTCCATTAACAAATTTGAAGGGGAGTACCTGATGGGGAAAGGTAGATTGAGGAAAGTGAGGTAATTATAAGATGGTCATGTTGATTAATCGGAATACATTTTACATATGTTTTTAATGTATATTGTATTTATTTAATTTCTAATCTTCAATATACATCAATTATAAATTGAGGTCGTATATTGTGGTATTTAACTAATTATAAATTGTTTGTGAATTTCAAATTTTTTTATTAAGTTGGTCGAGAGTGGGGTGCACTACATTTGTATGTTGCAAAAATTCTTGATTGGATGATGGTATGGATTGAATGATGTCAACAATTTGGTCACACATTAACATGGGAAGGTGTGGCTTCATTGCTTAAAGAAGCTTATCGTAATGAAGATTTCAATGTTACACAAAGGGAAATTGATTTAGCATATGGTTTAAGAGATAAACAGGTACATATAAATATATTAATCACCCATATTATTTAATTATTTTCAATTATATTGATGTATATATATGTTGAGATTGTTTTCTTTGCATACATTTGGCCAAGAATAAATATGTTTATCAACTGATGATATTGCAATACTTTTTACATGTTTGGCATATTGCAGGTGAAACACCACAAGGCTATGTGGTGTAATGGTCATAAATTTTGAATCAAAATGTTGGATTACATGAAGAAAACTTGTGATTCTAGTATAACTATAGTCTTTCAGGTGACTAATGTTTAATCTAGAAGCAGCATACATCCAGAAGTCTCAAAAAATCGATACTATGGGATTTTGGATGATATACTTGAGTGTGACTTTAAGTCCTTCAGATTAATTTTGTTCGTCGTCCTATGGTACAGGCTACGATTGAATGAAAATGATCCCAAGAGAACTATTATTGAACATGATAATGGATTTACCATGATTAATAAAAGGTTGATCAAGCGAGTTGGAAATGAGCCCTATGTTCTTCCAATCCAATGTGAGCAGGTATTTTACTCAGAGGTTCCAGGTAAATCAGGTTGGTCATTTGTTGTTAGACATGATCCAAAAGGAAGGTTGAAAAAGTATAATTTGGTGGAAGAAGAAGATATAAAAGAACTAGAAGATGGTGTAGATGATGATCAAGATCAATAGTTAGTTGATGATGTCCCTGAAGAAGATGCCGAAGAGGAGGAACTAGATCATGATGATGTAGGAGTTAATGTTTATGAAGATGATATCCATGTGGATGATGACATTATCAAAACTGATATCGATGATGATGATGATATGACCAATCCTTACAATGTCGAATCTGGATCGAATGATACAGACAAAGAGTTGGATGAAGAAGAAGATCAATGACATTGAAATCTACAAGTTATGCAATTATATTATCTATTTGATATTAATCTCTCGATAGAATTATATTTGAATTATGTGGTTACATAATTAATTCATGATTTTTTTAATTTTTATGCCATTACATAATTAATTTAATGATGTACTTTTTAATGTTTGAAAGGTCAAAAAATTAAAGCATTTCAATAGTGATGTTAACAACCTTGAAATTAGTGTGTTTTATGTTTCATGTGATCATAAAAGATTAAAAATTCAGTTGTAGAGGTGGTTGCTCATTGGTTTACATGTAAAGACCTTTAAAAGGAATAAACTGATCATTGTAATGGTTTTTGATGGTTTAAGATTTAAAATACAAGCTCTTGACATTCAAAAATCTATGTTTTTTTATCAAAATTTATGTATTTTTCCTATTATGCAACATTGTATGGTCACATGCAGCCATATTTTGATGTTAAATCAATTCCAAGTCATGAAGATATGTGTTAGCATTGATTTGAATCTAATTTGAGGGCTTAAGGCATTCATTTGAGTTAGAAAGCTTCAATTCTTTGCATACAACCCAGTTACCTTGTTTTTGAGGGTTTTGTAGTCCAAAAATAATATAAAGGGGATCTTACACTTTTTTTGATTACTGTAGCTTGTGTAAGAGGCCCCATAGATATTTTGTAATTGTAGGATGAATGAATAGGGCATAGGATGAGAAATAAAGAAGGTATAGCTGCTGTCCTCAAGAGTTTTGTGAAGAAAAGCATGTGAAATGAGAGGTTCAAGCATAGGTTTCAACAAAATATGTATGGGATATCTGATTTTATGAATTTTTATCCATGTGCAGACCTAATGGGTTGTTTTTGAACATTGAATATAAATGATATACATAAACACACACACACACACACACACATATATATATATGTATGTATGTATGCATATGTATTTTTAAATGTAAATGTAAATTAAATTACTGGATGCTCTCCTAGAACAATAAATGCAACATATCATCAAATAAATCTATATCTATGAATATAAATGTGTATTTCTAAATTCAAGTGTAAATGCAAAGAGAATATGGTTTTGTAGTGTTATAGATACAACATACCCATAAATTAATGTAATTGAAATTCTAAAGTCTTAAACACATATAATATGAAATCGATCAAACTATTAAACTACATGAGAAATAAATGAAAACAATAAATGCATATGTATGTGTATTTGTAAATGTAAGTGTAAAATAAATAAGAAGAATGAATATTATAAAAAAATACAAGGGGAGATTAGTGCCTTATTGGGTATATGGAGTCTAATACATATCTACAAATGCAGATTTCAATAATGGCAATAATTCAAACTATCAGACATAGAAATTGTTTACAACTTGTATAAACCTACAAGTGAATAATTGAAAAACTCTTCTTGAGATATAATGGTAATTATAGTTACGTGATTCTTCTTATTAATCAGAGTAACACTTCTCAATTGTTGTGATTGATTAAAAGATTTTAATCCCTACTTTAGAGTCTAACCAAATAACCAAATCAAACATATATAGAAAATGTACAATGATAAATTGAGTATAAACTTGTTATATCCATTCAAACAATAGAGAATCATCAGAATGGAGACAATCAAATAACTGCATAAATTTAACAAATATCTAATACCATAATCTTAATCCACAATTTAGATATCTTCATTTACTCCATCAAAATACATGCATCTAAGTCTTTGTATATCAAAATTCATTGTCTGCTACAAATGACCTATATGCCATATGTCTGGTGTCTGTATCTTGGCTCTCTTCAACACTTAGTTCTCTAGGAGGGCAGCTGTAATCTTGAGTTTTTTGTTCTCTAGAAGGGCTAAAAAGAAATATGAAATTACATAATAGAACCTTGTAATCGCATTTGATGCAAATTCAAATACTAGATGTCAATCCTTCACTCTGGTCAGATGATTGAATGGTTTCCTTCAAAAAAAACTAACACGATCTCCAACATGACAATATGGACCCACCATTCTATGTGCTGCCAAGGAAATCCATGTGACGCTTGCCTGTGATTTCATGATCGATAAGGACCTCAAAACTTCTTATCACGCTATGGTAGGCAACCGTGGATCTCAACCATCGGTAATCCTATTCATTCAACATAGTTTCCAGCTTTTTCATTAACCATCAAGCACCTTTCCTACTAAGATTATAACATCTCCATTGATTTGAAACATGTTCATCTCATAAATGCTTTAGTAACCCACTACATAATGTATTAAAACTTGATAAATTTATCAAAGTATTTCTATCATCTCTTTGGCTTCATTAAATGAGACACATGGCACTCACTTGTGATATCACAGTCAACCAAAATAGTGTGGTGGGGTCATCATGGGATGGCGGGGAATGGCTGAGATCAAATGATAATTGATCTACGGTCACAAAAACTTGTCCCTCTACAAAATATAAAACATTTATTAAAAGAACGAGGGGACATCACTAGGCCGATGATAAACAAGGGAGCGCAGGACCATCCAAGACTTAAGAAATAATAAAGTCAGGTGAAGGAAATAAAATGATAAATCAAAAGGGGCCCAACCTAGATGAAGTGATAGGGCTTAAGTTGTTTTAAAACCCTCCCCAAAAAGTAACGGCCCAAAACATCCCACCCAAAGTGTAAGATAAACACTAGGGTTTTACATGAAGACAAAGGTAAAACCCCAACCTTAGGCTTTTCCCAAACACCATAGATGACTAGAGACATAAGGAAAGATAAAAATGGAACACAAAGAGAAAATTTTTGAAGTTCCATCACAAGGAAAGGTCTCCTCCCTTCTTGGAAGTGATAACCTCCTCCACATACAACCCTTAAAAATTATGAATAGAGGAATATAATCTTTGAAGAACTGAAGGTTGATTCTCTACTACCTAATGCTTTTAATCATTTTATCCTTACAAACATTTATAGTGATTACTAGAGGCACATATACCAATTCTTCATAATAGAAGAATTTGATCATACTTTTCCAATGATGGCATTATGAGAAAACCTTAGGTTAAATGAATAATTCCTAGCTAAGTTCTTTAAATCATGTCCAACCATATAAGAGAAGATCGCTACTATGTGTACCTGGATACCATGGAGAAAGGCTCTTTTGGATCTTTCATCAATCATCCTACCTTAAAACATACCAAAATTCTCCTAGCAATTAGACATAGGAAGATTTAAGATGACTTAAAAAAAATTATTGCCAAAGCATAAGCTTATGATGACTTAACCAGGCCTACTACACACTCCCTCCCCGTTAACCACTTAGACATGTGGAAATTAAATTGAAATTTGCTGCTATTTTTAGTCATGGAGGTGTCCAATAAACCACTTGGTGGTGTTTCCCTTCAAGTATATTTACTTGAATGAAGAAAAAAAGTCCTTTTATTACAATTAGAGAATACATTTGAGGCCTTGGTTGTGTAACTGGTCGACCATAGTCACATTTAACACTTGTTACAAAGTTTGGGAGTTAAAACATTAAGTAGATTTTATTTGTGATGTACACATTTGGATGGTAGTAACAATAACTTGCAATCTATCAAGACTTGATTACCTTATAACCTATGAAATTCTAGTGATGAAATGATATATTAATCGTAATGTCACCTAAGGATCACATCACCATGAAAGAACTTCATCCAACATCCTTATGAGTGTAGGTACCACCAAATAGGTATTTTTCAGATCTTTCTTCCTCGAGTGAGGGAATTTCAAGAAGAGAAGAGGAAAGCGAGACATGTAGTATGTCTAAAAGAGGGAGATCAACTAGAGGTCAAAAGATTAGAAGAAAATTTTGAAAATGCATGGAATTTTTTCTTGCTGAAGCGGGGTCATGTTCTTATGATGATGATAGCATAGGAAACGTCGAGGTGCCCTTGGGTTACAAACATATATGGAAACAATGGTTACCCAAGGAACTTCCTCTCCCTTTCCCTCTCTCTATCTCTCATTCTTCCCCCCTCTCTCTCCCCTTCTTCCCATGTTCCCCTCTCCCTTCCCCCTCCTAATTCTCTCTCTCTCTCTCTCTCCCTCGCTCTCTCTCGTCTCTCCCTCCTACCCTCTCTACCTCTCTCAAGTCTCTCTATTTCTCTCTCACTCACTCCTATGTCTCTCCACTCTACCCTTTGTCCTCTACCCTTAACCCTTAAATCCTTAAACCCTTAAACCCTTTATCCTCTATCTCTCTTCCACTCCCTCCCCCTCTCTCTCAAGACTCTCCCTCCTACCCCCTCTCCCTCTCTCAAGTCTCTCTCTCACTCACTCCCTCTATCTCTCTCCCTCTACCCTTAACCTTAAACCATACACCCTTAACCCTTAAACCCTATACCCTCTATTTATATCCCACTTCCTCCCTCCCTCCATCTCTCTCTCAAGTCTCACCCTCCTACCCCCTCTCCCTCTCTTAGGTCTCTCTCTCTCTCTCTCACTCACATCTCTCTCCCCTCTACCATTTTAACCATCTACCCTAAACCCTTAACCCTCTATCTCTCTCCCACTCCATCCCTCTCTCATTCAATCCCTCTATCTTTCTCCCCTCTACCCATAACCCTAAACCCTCTACCCTCTACACTCTACCCTCTACCCTCTACCCTCTACCCTCTATCTCTCTCAATACTCTCCCTCCTACCCCCTCTCCTTCTCTCAAGTCTCTCTCTCTCACTAACTCTCTTTAACTCTCTCCCCTCTACTCTTAACCCTAAACAATAAACCCTCTATCTCTCTCCCACTCCCCCCCTCCCTCCATCTCTATCAAGTCTCACCCTCCTACCACCTCTCCTCTTGGGTCTCTCTCTCTCACTCACTCCTATCTTTGTCCCCTTTACCCTTAACCCTCTACCTTCTACCCTCTGATGGTTCTCAGTTGTGAACATATGGTTTGTCCTTGATGACAAAATCCCTTTTAGTTGGTTCTATTTGATGATCAGTCTCAGTTTGGATCTTTATGCTTTATTATGGCACTTCTTTGACGTCTCTTGGCTATTAAAAAAATTTATTTGTTATGATTCAAATTCATAGTGATCAGATCTCTGGTTCATGTTATGAAAGCTATTTCTTTGACTGATCGAGTTTGACAGATGGTCTCTTTGTCAAGATGGTTCTCCTTGCATACCACTGGTGTATTTCACATGATTACAAGCCATTTGATTACATTATTTGAATTCACATTTTTGAAGGCTTTATAGTTACCTTGGTTCTAACATCTCATTTGTATGATGGTTTTGGTTGTTTCTCTCTTAGGCTTACACATATCGACATGAGAATGGCAGGGTCTCCCTGATCCATTTTCAAATATTTGTGTTTCCTATCGGTAAGACATTTATGGTCTAATGTCGATTGGATTTTACATACAGGAAGCTTTCAGCAGGACTCCTCCATTGTTTCAGTGACAAAAATTGATACACTTTTTCGTAGGAGTCTGGTCTTCAGCACGTTGTTTTATTGAGCGCTTT
This sequence comes from Sequoia sempervirens, assembly GCA_007258455.2. Taxonomy (NCBI): domain Eukaryota; kingdom Viridiplantae; phylum Streptophyta; class Pinopsida; order Cupressales; family Cupressaceae; genus Sequoia; species Sequoia sempervirens. The sequence continues at coordinate 653,459,760 of VDFB02281492.1, forward strand.
GTGTCTTGTTGACCAGCACAAGATACAACATATTGGCATGACATTCAAGTGGTCTTGGCGATAGTGGAAAGGTCTATCAGCATGAGTTTTGTTCACCATTGAGAGGTCTTACTGAATGAGTTAGGTCTCACTGACTAATACATAAGGAGGTTCATCGGTGTAAGTAATCCTATTAGCATCAAGTGTCTTAGCAAAATTGGTATGTCACATTGACCGCCGCTAAAAAATTGCATATCGACAAGACTTATTTGATGTCACAGTGATCAGGATCCATCTCTAGGCATCTATCAACATGACATTCTCTTTTATTTTGGCAATAGTAAAGGATTATATCTACATAAGTTATACCATCGGTATGTGGTCACAACGAAATTGCTCTGTCTCACCAATCGGAGGTTGAATGGGAACATATCGACAAGAGTTTAAGGCTTTGGTGAAGGGTCATAGCAAAAAGGTTATGTATCCCCGACTAATGCATGTGGAAGTCTATCGATAGGAGTGTTGTTTTTGGTATGTAGTCTCACCAAAGACATTGTCTCACCAACCGTGCACCAAAAGGTCTTATCGAAAAAGGTTGTGGCTTCGCTCAAATGTCATAACGATTTCGTGGTGTCTTACCAACTTGTGCATAAATAATTTTAGCATGACTCAAGCATTCTACAAGAGGTCTCCCTGATGATGGTATGCTATAGAAACACCCATAAGATAGAAGGATGCATTGGTGAGAGAACCATTATGTTATAGTGACTTATAAGGGATAAAGTCTTTCGGTGAAACACAATGAAATCTACAAAACGTCTCGCCAATAGTAGAATGTCTCAGTGACACTAGATGAAAGGATGACTTTTAGTAAAACAAATCATCATCTACAAAACATCTCGCCGATAGTAGAATGTCACATCAACACATAAGAGATAAAAGGAGACTTTTGGTGAAACATAGTGTGATCTACATATAGGGTCTTTCCAATAGCAAAAGTTTACAGTGATAGTAAATGAAACGAAAGGGGGATCTCAATGAGAAACTTGCTTATGTCATAGCGATTGGTAAGAACATCATATGAGCCCTCAGTGTAACATAATGTATTCGTTATGTCTTCTCCCTGACTCTGATGGGTCATGGTGAAAGCGATATCTAAAGGGAATGACTGGCGATTTAATTTCCTTCAGCAGAACTATCTGAATGTCTTAGTGAATCGTTAATGAAGTCTCATGCTCTGTGGCTATCATGGAAATTTCAAAATATAGTTGTAGGCTGAAATCATTGGTTGGCATCGAATCTCAGAATTGTTACATGGAAAAATATTCATCGAGTTTCCTTTTTCAAGAGCAGTTGCATTTTTGAAATAATGGATGATTTGCAGCTCTCTAGATAAGTGTTACTTTGATTTTTACCATCATCTACAGACTGTCATTATTCAACTAAAATTAGCAAATGATTTCATATTCTGGTGAAAAATGCATTCTCTGAAGATTTTTCTAAATGACAGACATACTTGAAATGTATATAAACCAGTGTTGAAAATACTGAAGGAGTTGTTGGCCTATAATTTTGAGAGATAGTTATTTTGGCTGTATCAAGAGATGTATTGGAAAATTCTGTAATTCAAGAGTTGAATCCTTAGGGTATTCTGTAGATGAGAAAATAGAGAGATATGTGCTTAATTGAAAATAGAGAAATCCTCTAAGTCATTATTTTTGTTCAAAACATAATTTGAGGGGTTGGTGCTCCTTGAGATAGATATCTCTAAATGTGGGGTTGGTGCTCCTTGAAATTGGTGTTTAAAAATGAGGGGTTGGTGCTCCTTGAGTTGTTGCTCAGAAATTAGCCTATAAGGCATTGTGAACTGTTGATTAAAAAGATTAAGCTAGTATGGTAGTTTAGGAGTGGTTTTTCTACCCCAAGAGGGTTTTCCACTCGTCAAATCCTTTGTCTTTTCATCTCTTTGTTTTGATGTCATATTGTTTCTTGATTGTGATAATGTTTATTAGTCTGAACTTTTTTGAATGACAGTTCCTTCATATCTGCAAATATTTAGTTCAAATATCTTGCACAAGTCATTGTTGAAGTGTCTTATTCAAAAGGAAGCTTAAAAGTTCTCATTTGATTCATTGCTCAAGAATAGGTATAATGTGTTAAAGGTGTTTGTTGTCTCAATACCTTTCTTTTCTTTCAAGTTGCATTCAAATGAATTGTCTAAGAAGTGAGTCAATAATGTTGTTCATCATTTGCACAGTCTTCTGAGTTGCACTTGCATTGTCATCATGCTTTGATTGTTATTCAATGTCAGCCATAACTATTTTGGCAAATGAAAGATATTTCACTCAAACCATATTTTCATAAGTTGTCTAATAGACTGAGTTAATATTGTCATATCCTTGTGCTTTCAAAAGTGATTACTCTACTCTATTGTTGAAAGAAAAGAAAATCAGAATTAAAATCTTGGTAAAAGTTGAAAAATTTTATACACTAATTCACCCCCGATCTAAGTGTCTTTCCATAACTCCAAAAATTGGTATCAGAGCCTAGGGTCCTCTGATAGGTCTAAACCACCTAGGATTGTTTCTGGTTTCTTGGAGTAGTTTGGTTAATATGGGAAAGAACAAAAGGAATAAGGGAAAAAGATGTTCTCAGCAAAATGCTATTCATCATGCTCAACCTGAATCTAGTATAAGGAATAACGAGGAAGAGATCATAAACAGTAGCTCTGAAATGGTAGAGTATCCTAGATCTAGAACTCCTCAGTTCAAAGGAACAAACTTTATTATATGAAAACATAGGATGGAAACATACTTACTTTCTTTAGGATATGAAGTGTGGGTTGTAGTTGAAAATGGTTGTAGTACATCTGTAACATCTCCTTCCACTCTTGAGGAGAAGAAATCTCTTGAATTCAATACCAGAGCTATAAATGCTATTTTTAATAACTTTCCAAATAAACTCATTACAAAAGTCATTCATTACAGCAGTGCTAAGGAAATTTAGGACAATTTGACTGAAATGAATTAGAATAGTGAGTTACAAGAGGAGATATCTTTGGGTACTAAAATAAGTTGTGAAACATCTAAGAGTGAAGAAGGTGTAAACCTTCATAGTTTTGAAAATAAGTCCAAGGAGATCATTAATGAATATTTAGATGATCAAGAAACATGTGTAAAATTAGATCAATCTTTGAGTGAATTCAACTCTGATCAAGAATATGATGAACCAGAAAGCGAGGTTGATTTGGAAGGTGAATTCCTATGTGCCTTCGATACTATTATGTAGCTTAGAAAAGAAAACCAGTTTTTAACAAGACAACTTCAACAAGAAGAGAATTTGGAAGTCAAGTTAAAAGACAAGGATTAATTGTGTAATAAACTAGAAAATGAGATTGATTCTTTAAAGAAATGGTCAGATAATGATTCCTTGTTAAAAGAACTAACTCTTAAGGATGATATGATTATAAGTCAAAAAATTGAAATTAAAGAATATAAGAGGATTGCAGATGTTGTGAGTTCTGATTTGGAGATTAGAAAGATTGTCTAAAACTTGAAGAAGAGGTAGTTGCTTTAAGAAAAGAGGTTGAAAGTATCAAGGCTCAATTTGGTAAAATTCAGAAATTTGATGATAGTACTAATATATTGAATGAGATGTTGGGCAGGAAAAAGCATTCTAAAGATCCTACAAGAGTGGGATATGAGGTTGGACAAAGCTCTACAGACAAATCTAAACATGAAATAGTGTTTACTACTTCAGATGGAAAGAAGTTTACAGCCAAGCAAACACCAAAAATGAAGGTTGATCTTGTTTACTGTACTACTGCATCAAAGGATAACATTGACACTAGAAGGCAATCTAAAGGTATTCATAGAGAAAGGAAAAATGTCTTCAAATCTTCACATCCTTGGCATGATCATTCATTCAGGTATAATCACTTTTTCCAAGGGTATTGTTATGTTTGTAATGACTATGGTCATAAGGAAATTGATTGCATAAGATGGTCAAATAAGAATCATTCTAATGTCCCTAGAAATGAGGATGTGGTGTGTTACAACTGTAACAATTTTGGTCACTTGAGAAGAGACTGTAGAATAAATACAAGTGATAATAATGTAGGGAACAATGCTAGAAATGTCTGTAGGAAGCCTTCTATTTCTCAGAACAATCACAAAGTCATTTGTTTCAGATGTAATAATGTTGGACATAAAGTACAACAACACAGGTTCAATAGAAAGACAAGTACTTTAAGAAAACAAGTGAAAAAGTCTTCATTAGAGTGGAGAAGAAACAACAATCAAGATGACAAGAAGAGCAATAAAGATGCTTCTAAGAAAACTCCTTGTGCACTCCTTGCACAAGAGTTGCCTTCCAGGTCTTGAGAAGAAGCAAAGACTCAGGGGGAGTCTATTATGGTAATATATTTTACCCCTATGGAGTCTAGAATATGGTATGGAATCTTGCGTTTTCTTTTGGTGGTATAAGATGTAATGAAATGGCTTGTAAATGCCACTATTTCATTCTATTTTTGAAATAAAAGTTAGAAGTACTTTGACAGATCTTTGGTGAGGTTGATGCTCAATTCATAAGGTGTTGATGAATCTAGTGTCTTGCCAATAAACTAGATAGTATTTTGAAGGAAGAGAAATGGCTTAAATTCCTTAACCTTTTGTTGTTCTGACAAAGGTAATCATCTGATTTGAAAGGTAATCTATAAATATCTGCATTAAGGAATGTTTTTGCTTGGTCTAGTGGTTGACAGTTTTCAGGAGTTTTTGAAATAATAGTGCACTTTTGTTCTTAAATGAACTTTTTGGATGCTTGGGTTCTGGAAATAATGGTATGTCCTTATGACATCTTTGAGCGGTGTGAAGTCATATTGATGAGTTCCTCAATATATTAAAAATAAGAAAGCCTTTATTTTGAAGGGATGTTGATGGTTTTATCTTTGGAGAACAATGATTGAAAAACATGTTTTGATGTTATGAGTTATTTCTGTGATGATATTATTTGGTGTTGTGTGAGAGCTGAGATTAATCATCTTTGGTATTTTTTTTTATCGTTCTTGGTGTGGAAATAGAAGTTCTCAAATGGTCTAAGGATGGGTGTTCAAGAATAGATTGATGATTAATTATGTTGTATACATGCTTTCAAGTTATATTTTATGTATGAAAATGATATGTGTTTGTTGAAGAAGAATAACTAGTATCATTGGTCTTTGTTGTGTATTGTCATGGACTATGACTAAGGTTACTTGTGCTGAGAAAAGGTTGGTTGTTTGTGCTCAAATTCTGGCATTGAACATTCTTCTCTTCATTCCTTTGTCATTGAGGGAAAAAGGGGGAGATTCATTTGTGTTTTTCCATCAAGGACAAAGGGGGAGTTTGTTGGTTCTTAGTTGTGAACATATGGTTTGTCCTTGATGACAAAATCCCTTTCAGTTGGTTCTCTTTAATGATCAGTCTCAGTTTGCATCTTTATGCTTTATTATGGCACTTCTTTGATGTCTCTTAACTATTAAAGAAAGTTATTTGTTATGATTCAAAATCATGGTGATGAGATCTCTGGTTCATGTTATGAATGCTATTTCTTTGATTGACAGAGTTTGACAAATGGTATCTTTTTCAGGATGGTTCTCCTTGCATACCACTGGTGTATTTCACATTATTACAAGCCATTTGATTACATTCTTTGAACTCACATTTTAAAAGGCTTTACAGTTACCTTGGTTCTAACATCTCATTTGTCTAATGGTTTTGGTTGTTTCTCTTTCAGGCTTACACATATTGGCATGAGAATGGTAGGGTCTCCCCGATCCATTTTGAAATGTCTGTGTTTCCTATCGGCAAGACATTTCTGGTGTCATGTCAATTGGATTTTACATACAGGTAGCCTTCGGTAGGACTTCTCCATTGTTTCAGCGACAAAAAAGGATACACTTTTCAGCAAGAGTCTGGTCTTCGGCATGTTGTTTCATCGAGCGCTTTATGTCTTGCTGACCGACACAAGATAGAACATATTGGCATGACATTCAAGTGGTCTTGGCGATAGAGGAAAGGTCTATCGACATGATTTTTGTTCATCGCTGAGAGGTCTTACCGAATGATTCAGGTCTCATTGACTAATACATAAGGAGGTTCATCAGCATAAGTAATCCTATCGGCATTGTGTCTTAGCAAAATAGGTATGTCACACTGACTGCCATTGAAAAATTGCATATCGACAAGACTTATTTGATGTCACAGTGATTGGGATCCATCTCCAGACATCTATCAACATGACATTCTCTTTTATTTCAGCAACAGTAAAGGATTATATTGGCATAAGTTATACCATCGGTATGTGGTCACAACAAAATTGCTTTGTCTCACCGATCAGAGGTTGAATGGGAATATATTGACGAGAGTTTAAGGCTTCAGTGAAGGGTCAGAGTGAAAAGGTTATGTCTCCTCGACTAATGCATGTGGAAGTCTATCAGAAGGAGTGTTGTTTTTGGTATGTAGTCTCACTGAAGACATATTGTCTCACTGATTGAGCACCGAAAGGTCTTATCGGCAAAGGTTGTGGCTTCGCTCAAATGTCATAATGATTTCATGGTGTCTTACCGACTGGTGCATAAAGAATTTCAACATGACTCAAGAATTCTATGAGAGGTCTCCCTGATGATGGTATGTTATAGCGACACTCATAAGATAGAAGGATGCAGCTGTGAGAGAAACATTATGTTACAACAACTTATAACGGGTAAAGTCTTTCGGTGAAACACAATGAAATCTACAAAACGTCTCACTGATAGTAGAATGTCTCAGCAACACCAGATGAAAGGATGAATTTTATTAAAACAAAGCATCATCTACAAAACATCTTGCCGATAGTAGAATTTCACGGTGACAAATAAGAGATAAAAGGAGACTTTTGGTGAAACATATTGTGATCTGCATATAGGGTCTTTCTGATATCAAAAGGTTATAGTGACAGTGAATGAAATGAAAAGGGGATCTCGGTGACAAACTTGCTTATGTCTCAGCAACTAGTAAGAACATCATATGAGCCCTCAGCGTAACATAATGTATTTTTTATGTCTTATCCTCGACTCTAATGGGTCATGGAGAAAGCGATATCTAAAGGGAATGATTGGCGATTTAATTTCCTTCAGCAGAACTATCTAAATGTCTCAGCGAATGGTTAATGAAGTCTCATGCTCTGTGGCCATTATGGAAATTTCAAAATACAGTTGCAGGCTGACATCATTGGTTGGCATTGAATCTCAGAACCATTACATGGCAAAATATTCATTGAGTTTCCTTTTTGAGTAGTTGCATTTTTGAAATAATTGATGATTTATAGCTCTCTAGATAAGCATTACTCTAATTTTTACCATCATCTACAAACTGTCATTATTCAGCTAAAATTAGCAAATGATTTCATATTCTGGTGAAAAACACATTCTTTGAAGATTTTTCTAAATGATAGACATACTTGAAATATATATAAACTAGTGTTGAAAATACTGAAGGAGCTACTGGCCTATAATTCTGAGAGAGTTATTTTAGCTATATCAAGAGATGTATTAGAAAACTCTGTAATTCAAGAGTTGAATCCTTAGGGTATTCTATAGATGAGAAAATAGAGAGATATGTGCTTAATTGAAAACAAAGAAATCCTCTGAGTCATTATTTTTGTTTAAAACATAATTTGAGGGGTTGGTGCTCCTTGAGTTGTTGCTCAGAAATTAGCCTATAAGGCATTGTGAATAGTTGATTAAAAAGATTAAGCCAGTATGGCAGTTTAGGAGTGGTTTCTCTACCCCATGAGGGTTTTCCACTTGACAAATCCTTTGTCTTTTTGTCTCTTTGTTTTGATGTCATATTGTTTCTTAATTGTGATAATGTTTATCAGTCTAAACTTTTTTGAATGATAGTTCCTTCATATCTACAAATATTTAGTTCAAATATCTTGCACAAGTCATTGTTGAAGTGCCTTATTCAAAATGAAGCTTAAAAGTTCTCATTTGATTCATTGCTCTAGAATAGGTATAATGTGCTAAAGGTGTTTATTGTCTCAATACCTTTCTTGTCTTTAAAGCTGCATTCAAATCAATTGTTTAAGAAGTGAGTCAATAATGTTGTTCATCATTTGCACAGTCCTATGAGTTGCACCTACACTGGTATCATGCTTTGATTGTTATTCAATGTCAGCTATAACTGTTTTGGAAAATGAAAGATATTTCACTCAAACAATATTTTCATAAGTTTTCTAATAGACTGAGTTAATGTTTTCATATCCTTGTGCTTTCAAAAGTGATTACTCTACTCTATTGTTGAAAGAAAAGGAAATCAAAATTAAAATCTTGGTCGAAGTTGAAAAAGTTTATACACTAATTCACCGCCCCTCTCAGTGTCTGTCCATAACTCCAACAACCTCTACCCTCTATCTCTCTCCCACTCCCTCCCTCTCTCTCTCACTAAATCCCTCTATCTCTCTCCCGTCTACCCATTGTTAGCTCTCAAAAATATAGGTTTGAACCATGAAAGGTTGCAAAGATTTCACAACGTTTCAAGGTAATAGACAAGGTCAAATGAATTGAATCTTCTTCTCTTCAGGTGTTGTCAGGCCTAGGCGAGTATGCCTATAGCAATGAAGTAGAATTCACCTTTTTTTATCTCCTAAAACAATTTACCCACACTAGAAAATAGGAGTGGATAAATGAGTATAAATTTGGTATAAATTGTATAAGCAATATCAAGGAAAATTTCAAATATGTTCATATGTAAAAATGAATGAAGTTAAAAAGTGAAATAATAGAGACTAGTGCCTTATTGGGTATACGAAGTCAAATGAAAATATGAGATGAGTAACTTCTCTCTGCAAGGAATTCAAATTGTTTGGCATAGAGGTTTTAATTTTATAACTAGTATAAAGATGCAGGAATATGACTTCTGAGTTCTTCTTAATGATCCAAATGAGATTCCCTAATTAAAATGATTGTTTTAAAGGATTTAATATTTCCGTGAAAGACCCAATTAATCCAACCATATAGTTACAACAAATGTGCACTGATAAACTAAAAAATATCCTTGATATTATCAGTTTAAACAATTAGAAAATATCAACCTTGTAGACAACTTCAACAATACTTTTAATTATCACAACAAACAACTGAAACCAGAAAAATTCCACCAAATCAGATGAATTCAATTGAAATCTCCATCATTTTTACATGCATCATAGTCTCAAAATTCAACATTATGATCTACTGTATTTTCCTTTTCCCTCTCTTCTACCTCTTCTCAACTGTCAAAAATAGTTTTTATATATCAGCCACATGAACAGTCGCATCCATTCATATTCCCATCCGGGTAGTTACTTCATTCGAGCCTTTACCACTATTCATTAGACTCTTGTGAAGACATCACGTAGTTAGCCTAATGTTCTAAGTCTCTCCGACCACCATCAGGTTACATATCGCATTGATATCCTATAGTCATACTGACACTTCAAATCTCCCTGATGACTATTTTGTATCTTTGCTTATATCGCTATGTTCTCTTGTAGTTATACCAATGCTATGTGTTTTGCCTATGGTTATTCCTTCAGACACGAGTATATCATTGAGACTCATGTTGATATAAACCATCACTATGATAAGGGGTCAAAAAAACTCCAAGACTTCATATCGATGACATGACGGAATCAAACTTTTCTTTATCGGCGAGACCAAACAAATGCTGCTAGACATTACATTGATGACTGCTATCTTGGTGACACAACTCTTTGCATTCTGATTGGTATGACTTACAATGGCTCGCTATGACTCATTCCAATGAATATTTTCTCACTGATATGTCCTTATGTCTTCAATCGATGAGAAACAAATGTGATCACCATGACTTATTCTGACGACCACCATTTTGAAGATAGGACCCCTACATCGCTGAGACTGCAAAGTACATCATGCCGATGTGTACTAAAAAATGAAATAACATCGGTAAGACTCTCCCGATGTCTTGCCGATAGACTGCAAAAGACACACGTTAGTATAAAATTCTTTATGGATCGGGGAGACCCTCACCATCTCTTGCCAATATGATTTATACTTTCAAATGCTCAAGAACAAGTGAATTATAGGGGACCAAATGATGAAAACCAACTAATGCATGGGAAAAATATTATGCAAAGAGGATTCATGAGCGTATGGCATGGACATTTTTGGAAAATCATGAGCATATACAACTATAAAATTTTCAAAATTTTATAGTCCTAACACCAATAACCCTAAACCTTAAACCCTGAACCCTTAAACCCCAAACCCTTAAACCCTCTACCCTCTACCCTCTCTCTCTCTCAAGTCTTTCTCGCCTACCCCTCTCCCTCTCTTAGGTCTCTCTATTTCTCACTCACTCCCTCTATGTGTCTCCCCTCTACCCTTAA
>VDFB02281492.1:653470356-653525537 GCA_007258455.2 Sequoia sempervirens
AACCATCTACCCTCTACACTTAACCCCCCTCCCTCTATCTCTCTTCCAGTCCCTCCCTTTCTCTCTCTCTCAAGTCTCTCCACCCTACCCCCTCCCCCTCTCTTAGGTCTCTCTCTCACTAACTCACTCCCTCTATCTCTCTCCCCTTAACCCTAAACCCTAAACTATTAAACCCTCTATCCTCTATCCTCTACCCTTAACCCTCGCTCCCTTTATCTCTTTCTCTCTCAAGTCTCTCCCTCCTAGCACCACTCCCTCTCCCAGGTCTCTCTCTCTCTCTCACTCTATCTCAAGTCTCTCCCTCCTACCCCTTCTCCCTTTCTTAGGTATTTCTCTCACTCACTCACTCCCTCTATCTCTCTCCCCTCCACCCTTAAACCATCTACCCTTACCCTTAACCCTCCCTCCCTCTATGTCTCTCCCACTCCCTCCCTCTCTCTCTCTCTCAAGTATCTTCAATATCCTACCCCCTCTCCCTCTCTTAGGTCTCTCTCTCACTCACTCACTCCCTTTATCTCTCTCCCCTTAACGCTTAACCCTCCCTTCCTATATCTCTCTTCCACTCCCTCCCTCTCTCTCTCAAGTATCTCCCTCCTATGCCCTCATCCCTAAACCCTCAACCATAAACCCTTAAACCTTCTATCATGTACCCTCAACACTCTTCCCCTCTCCCTTCCCCCTTCTAATTCTCTCTCTCTCTACCTCTCCCCTTCTTTCCCCCTTCGCCTCTCCCTTCCCCTTCCTAATTCTTTCTCTATATCTCTCTCTCTCTTTATTCCTTTCTCCTTCTCTCTCTCTCTCCTTCTCTCTCTCCCTTTCCCCCCTCTCTCCCTTCCCCCTCCTAATTCTCTCTCTCCCCACCCCTCTCTCTCTCTCTCTCTCCCTTTCCCTCTCTGTCTCTCTCCCTTTCCCTCTTTGTCCCTCTCTCTCTCTTGCCCACCCTCCACCTCCTAATTACTCTTGGGTATATGTGTGCAAAAATTGGATATCCGATTTAGATCAAATATCCGATTTATGGCACCAAAATATTACATTTTAAAATATTTTTCAAATTAGATATTACACACAAATTGGATATCCAAAACAAATTAGATATCTGATTTGTATTACTTTGGCTTGGGCATTGGTATGGAGCAATGTATTGACACCCAGCCCAAAAAAAAAAAGTCAACTTAGGATTTTTTTGTTTTTTGGCAAGTTCAAAATGCTACATTTTTCATGTTGCCACTTTTTGGCCCCTCATGATCTTGCACATAACTAGGTTTAAATCAGGTAGTTTTTATTGCTAAGGTGGATCACTCCTTTCTATGAAGGCCATATACTTATGATTGGGTCAAGTGTTTTTTTGTTTAGAAAATTACTATTTCCTTTTTAATAGGTTAATTATGATTTGATTAGATGGTTATGAAGCACTTATTTCAAAAAAAATATCTTTATGAAAGAAGTATATTGGCATGAAATTAAATATGATTTGTATTCCAATGTAAAAACTACACATAATGGAAACAATTCTTTCAACACATAAACTATTATGTAGTATTCAATTAAAATGAAAAAGTTTACTCTATATTAGTTAGGATACACAACTAAGAAAATGATCTAAAGTGACTTATTTATCATAGAGGAACTAAGTATATAGTATACAAAGAAAACCAACAAACCCACAACTACCCCTATTTTGAAGGAGTTTAGTTTTCTCTCCTTCCCGATCTCACTAATATTGTCTAATTACTTTAAAGAGATCAAGGGTCATAACACAACTTTATTCAACCCAGTAAATAGTTTGGTGAATGAAACTTGACAAAAGCAAAAAAACAATTGCTACATTTGGCATTTCATGTTGAATGGAGAGTGGTGACAATAATCTACTTATAATTTAATAAAACACTAAATTTTTATAAGAAAGCTTGACATTAGAAAGATAAGTGTTTCTTATAGTTTAATAAAACACTATTATAGTTTTACCAACATATACTATTGTATTCTTGCATGGCTTCTTAATTAATAAATGGGGAGATAGAGATAGATGGGGAGAGAAAGAGAGAGATAGAGATATATGGGAATAGAAAGGGAGATGGAGATATATGGGAAGAGAAAGGAAGAGAGGTGGAGATAGAGAGTCGATGGATAGGGGGGATAGGGAGGGAGAGAGGGGGAGATATAGAGGGGGGGAGAGAAAGGGATATAGATAGAAATAGATAGAGAGAGGAGTGAGAGGGAGATAAAAAGAGAAATAGAGATAGAGATATAGAGTAGGAGAGATGGAGGGAGAGATGGAGTGAATGAGAGAGAAAGGGGAAAGATGGAGAGATAGCTCAATAGATAGAGGGGGAAAGAGGGAGTGACATAGATAGTGGGATATATAGAGATATAGAGAGTGACAAGGAGAGATATATCAATCACCCCCCCTATATCTATATCTATTTATCCTTATCTCTTTATATCTCTACCTCTATCTATCTCTTTGACTCCCTTTCTATTTGTATTTTTTTCATTATCTCCCCCTCTCTCTATATTTTCTTCCATATATTTATCTTTGTCTCCTTAAGTGTGAAATGGGTACATTGAAGAGGTCTTAAAGGAGAATTATCATATCTTTAATCAAATGGCATGCTACCTTGAGCATAAATCCCCAAGGACACAAGCCATCCTTGGATTGCTGACATGAAACAACCAATCAAAATTTAGTTTCTCTCTCTCATATTAATATATATTACTAGTATATTAAATATATATTATATTAATTATATTTTGTATTATATAAAAATATACTTATTATTGATTATTAATTATAATAATTTTATATGTAATTAATAATGTTGTTAAAGAATATAATATATAATTATAATAACTTGAATAATTATATTATTTATTATGTAAAATATAGCTAATATATACTTAACTATATTGTAGAATATTAAAACCTAGCTAAATGATGCTAAAATTTTTAATTTAATTAACATACTATAAAACCTAATGAAGCCAGGTTGTAGCTCACCAAATTGGAGAAGTAAAATGTCGATACCAGCGCCGAGGAAGATTTTGGAGTAGTGAAAACAAGGTCAATGCCAACACCGAGGAAGAGTTTGGAGTTAAAACAAGGTCAATAACAGTGCCGATGAAGAGTTTGGAGGAGTGAAAACAAGGTCAATATCAGCACCGAGGATGAGTTGGGAGGAGTGAAAACAAGGTCAATACCAGCGCTGAGGATGAGGTTGAGGCACTTAGGGAAAATTGATGACCAAGGGGCAATGAGTATTGTAAGTTTGGCACCCCCATTCTCTTTAACCACAATTTTCATGCCTAGTTTCCAAAGATCTTCACGTACATTGGCACCCCCATTCTCATAAAATGGTATAAGATAAGATAGAAAAAATAAAATATCTTAGTATTTCACATTTTTATCAACCAACCTCAAGTCTTGGAAAAATTGCCATAATCTACCCACATCTTGGTTGAGGTCTAGGATTTCATCACACATAGCCTTCATCGCATGAGTATGAAGCAATTGTAGACTTAGCCCAGGTATATGCTAGGCTAAGGTAGATCTAATGAATGGAAATAAAGGCATACAATTATTCTTTAATACCTCCACCACAAACATATGCAAGGTGTTGGTTGTTTTTACAGTAAGTAGGTTGATCTTCTAATCTACCTATGGAATTGCCAATTCCAATAAAGGGTAGCTCGAAGGACCTGGACCAACTTACGAGGATTTTAAAGACCTCCTACACTTTGGGCTCTACAAGACCCAATAGCGTGATCCCTTAATGCATTTACAACCTCTACACCATCATCATAAACAACATTAACAACAACAAATAATCTCATTTAATAGCTCAACATAATAGGATAATACCGAATAGAATTGGTTGTTTATCAATAATATCAACTATTTGGAGCATGAGATAACTACAACATTTCACAGTATAAGATAGTCATTAATTTGAAATTTGTAGCAAAATCTAGGTAAAGGCATACAAATACTGAACCATACGAATAAGTACAACTTAGATCAGTGCCATATATCCATTGGAGGAGTCAAATTTATAAGCATCTAAGGGTTTATGACAAATTTAACACAACATATAAGATCATTGATAACATTGCTTTAAAATATTATAAATATGTATTCTAACCCAATACTACTTATCAAATCCTTATATAGAACATATCCACCTACAATACTACTTATCAAATCCTTATACAAAACATTCAAGCAGACAACCCAGTTACCCTATTTTTGAGGGTTTTGTAGTCCAAACATGATATAAAGGGGCTCTTACACTTTTTTTGATTAACTTTGCTTGTGTAAGAGGCCCCATGGATACTATTGTAATTGTAGGATGCATGAATATGGTGTAGGATGACAAATAAATAAGGTATAGGTGTTGTCCTCAAGATTTTTGTGAAGAAAAGCATGTGAAATGAGAGGTTCAAGCCTAGGTTTCAACAAAATATGTATGGGAGATATGATTTTATGAATTTTTATCCATGTGTAGACCTAATGGGTTGTTTTTGAACATTGAATATAAATGATGTACATATGCACACAAACACAAACACACACACACACACACATATATGAATGTATGTATGTATATGTATTTTTAAATTTAAATGTAAATGCAATTACTAGATGCTCTATTAGAACAATCAATGCAACATATCATTAAAGAAATCTATATCTATGTATATAAATGTGTATTTCTAAATGGAAGTGTAAATGCAAAGAGCATATGGTTTTGTAGTGTTATAGATACAACATATATCCATAAATTAATGTAATTGAAATTCTAAAGTCTTCAACACATATAATATGAAATCGATCAAACTATTAAATTAATGTAATTGAAATGCATATATATGTGTATTTCTAAATGTAAGTGTAAAATAAATAAGAAAATTGAAAATTATAAAAGAATACAAGGGGAGACCAATGCCTTATTGGGTATATGGATTCCAATGAATATATGCAAATGTGGATTTCAATAATGGCAATAATTCAAAATGTCAGGCACAAAAATTGTTTACAACTTGGGTAAACATACAAGTGAATAATTGACAAAATCTTCTTGAGATAGAATGACAATTCTAGTTATGTGATTCTTCTTATTAATCTAAGTAACACTTCCAAATTGTTGTGATTGATTAAAATATTTTAATCCCTACTTTAGAGAACCAAATAACCAGATCACACATATATAGCAAATGTACAATGGTAAACTGAGTATAAACTCATTATATCAATTTAAACAATAGAGAAGCATCAGAATGGAGACAATCAAATAACTGCATAAATTTAACAAATAGTTAATACCAAAATATTAATCTGCAACTTAGATATCTTCATTTACTCCATCAAAATACATGCATCTAAGTATTTGTGTATCAAAATTCATTGTCTGCTACAAATGACCTATATGCCATCTATCTGGTGTCTGTATCTTAGCTCTCTTCAACACTTAGTTCTCTAGGAGGGAAACTGTAATCTTGAGTTTTTAGTTCCCTAGGAGGGCTAAACAGAAATATGAAATTATAGAATAGAACCTTGTAATCAAATTTGATGTAGATTCAAATACTAGCCATCGATCCTTCACTTTGGTGAGATGATCGAACGGTTGCCTTCAAAACAAACTAACATGATCTCCATCATGGCAATAAGGGCCAACCATACTATGCTTTGCCAAGGAAATCCATGTGGCACTCACCCACAATATCATGATCGATAAAGACCTCACAACTTCTGATCATGCTATGGTGGGAAACCATGGATCTCAACCATCAGTAATCTTGTTCATTCAACACAATGACCAACCTTTTCATTAACCATCAAGAACCTTTCCTACTAATATTATAACATCTTCGTTGATTTGAAACACCTGCATCTCATAAATTCTTTAGTAACCTGCTACATAATGTATTAAAACCAGATAAATGTATCAAAGTATTTCTATCATCTCTTCAGCTTCATTAAATGAGACACGTGGTGCTCACTTGTGATATCGCGATCAACCAAAATAGTGTGGTGGAGTCATCACGAGATGGTGGGGAATGTCTGAGATCAAATGATAATTGATCTACGGTCATACAAACTTTTCCCTCTGCAAAATATAGAAAATTTATTAAAAGAACAAGGGGACATCACTAGGCCGATGATAAACAATGACATAAGTTGTTTTTTGAACAAGGGAGCACAAGACCATCCAAGACTTCAGAAATAATAAAGTTAGGTTAAGAAAATAAAGTGAAAAATTAAAAGGGGCCTAGCCTAGATGAAGCGATGGGGCTTAAGTTGTTTTAAAAGCCTCCCCAAAAATTAAAGGCCCAAAAAATCCCACCCAAGGCGTAAGATAAACACTAGGGTTTTACATGAAGACAAAGGTAAAACCCCAACCTTAGGCTTTTCTCAAACACCATAGATGACCAAAGACATAAGGCAAGATAAAAATGGAACTTAAAGAGAAAATTTTTGAAGCTCCATCACAAGGAAAGGTCTCCTCCCTTCTTGGTACTGATAACCTCCACACACAACACTTAAAAATTATGAATAAAGGAATATAATATTTAAAGAACTCAAAGTTTATTCTCACCTACCTCATCTCTCCTACCTGATGCAATTAGTCATTTTATCCTTATAAACATTTATAGTTATTACTAGAGGCACATAGAACAATTCTTCATAATAGAAGAATTTTATCATACTTTCCAATGATGGCATTATGAGAAAACCTTAGGTTAAATGAATAATTCCTAGCTAAGTTCTTTAAATCACGTCCAACCGTATAAGAGAAGACTGCTGCTATGTGTACCTGGATACCATGGAGAAAGTCTCTTTGGGATTTTTCATCAATCATCCTACCTTAAAATATACCAAAAGTCTCCTAGCAATTAGACAGGATGATTTAAGATGACTTTTAAAAAAAATTATTGCCAAAGAATAAACTTATGATGACTTAACAAGGCCTAGTACACAATCCCTCCCTATTAACCACTTAGACATATGGAAATTAAATGTAAATTTGTTGCTATTTTTATTCATGTAGGTGTCCAATAAACCACTCAGTGGTGTTTTCCTTCAAGTTTATTTACTTGAATGAAGAGAAAAAGTCCTTTGATTACAATTAGAGAATACATTTAAGGCCTTGGTTGTGTAACTGGTGGACCATAGTCACATTTAACACTTGTTACAAAGTTTGGGAGTTAAAACGTTAAGTATATTTGATTTGTGATGGACACATTTGGATGGTAGTAACAATAACTTGCAATCTATCAAGACTGATTACCTTATAACCTGTGAAATTCTAGCGATGAAATGATAGATTAATCATAATGTCACCTTGGGATTACATCACCATGAAAGAACTTCATCCAAAATTCTTATGAGTGTAGGTACAACCAAATAGGCATTTTCTAGATCTATCTTCCTCAAGAGAGGGAAATTTAGAAAGAGAAGAGGAAAGAGAGACATGTAGTATGTCTAAAAGAGGGAGATCAACTAGAGGTCAAAAATTTTGAAGAAAATTATGTAAATGCATGGAATTTTTTCTTGTTGAAGGGGGGTCATGTTCTTGTGATGATGAGAGCATAAGCGATGTCAAGGTGCCCTTGAGGTACAAACATCTATGAAACTAATGGGTACCCAAGGAAATTCCTCCAATAAACACTGATTTTTTTTTCAATGAGAGGATATATCACAAAGCACCATCATCATTACAAGGTTTGGGCCTGTTTTGCATGGACGACATAAAGGTCTGTTACAAAAAAGTTACTAAATTGATGGAGTATGTCAGACCCTATGACAGTTACAAAGATTGGATGCAACTGGTTTGATATACACAAAGTATGTGTAGGTATGCACTGTCAGCAAATTATATACAACTAAAAGATAAGGATCAAAATAAAGGAGTGGCTATGTACATTGATGGAAGGCCAAAAAAATCAAGGAATATTGTAGGGTTTATAAATAGCACATGACTTGTGTCAACAAATAAGCAACCCAATTGTATATTTGAAGCACACGAGGGAAACCGTGTATTTGTATGTGCAATAAAATCAATAATTGTAGGGGAAGAGTTGCTAATCAATTACAATTTGAATAGCTTAGTTACAAACATAGTTACTATGGGGGTGGTATGTACTATGTACCATTTTACCCAACCTCCAATTAATGACTCCAATATACCATTTTATTATTATGTTATTTTTCATAAGTCTATTGGTTTCATTTCAGTAATATTTTTTTTATATTTAATTTTTGTGATAGCAAGACATTGATCGTATGAAGAACACTCCAGCCCAAAGCATAGATCATGATGTATCTTCAGGTGCTTCTACCCAACAGGTTTACCTCATTGTAATTGTACAAATTAGATACAAGGAAAATGTTTTATTATTATGTTTTTTTAATAAGTTTATTGGGTTAATTTTGATAATGTTTTTAATATTCTTGTTACAGTCGACTAATTAGGGAAAGGCACCAGTAGTAGACGAGAGCATCCATAAGGAGGTGTAGTCAATATTATGTGATGATGACATCGCTTATTCAACAAACCCTCTCGATATGATAAGGAAAACCCAAAAAAAATGCAATGAAGAAATCCTTAAGTTGTTATTCATAGTGCCTCAAATAGATGAGATAAGAGAGGGTTAAAATATTGACTGAGAGATAAAAAAACTTGCAAGTAAGCTATCATGAGGTCTTTAATTATAACATAAGTTCATTCATGGTTTTATATTTTGTACTCTTTTATGTCATGAACTAAAATGTGTTGTTTTTATAGGATTTTTTGTGTCCTCATGATGCTCTTGGCCATCAGGGTATTGCAAGTGCTACCCAAGGAGTAGGGGTTGGTACAAGTGTCCAACCTAATCTTCCTATGTATACATCACATCATCTAACCCCATCATCCATGCCTATATTGTCGTCTGAAATGTCGGCAACACATACCATGCAGGCATCCGTTAGTGCACCCTCTGGCAGCGAACACATGCCAGAACATGCATCAGGACATGTACCTGGGTATGTAGAGGCCACTGGTATTGGTGATATTTTAGAAGAATTTCCTGGATCTTATCGCATTACTAGTACGGGAACATTGCCAATCACATTTGTGGTGATCGAGGATTTCATTCCCATAAAGATAGAGAAGGTCCCAGGTACTTTAAAATTTTCTAATTATTATTATATATAATCCAATTGAAATTTACTTATTGTTCTCTCTTTTTAAACTATTGATCCCATGATCATTTTGTAGGAAATGATGTTTTTTATAAACATATAAGTGATATAAATTGGAGCTCTTCAGGCCCACCGTACGTACATGGTGGAATGCCCAAAATCAAGATTTAAAAGATGATCTCATCAACCATTTAGTTATGATGTTCGATGATAAAAGAATTCTACCAAACCAAGGTCCTTAAGAAAGCTGGTACCTATCTAAAGTATGTGAGGGACCAATATAGGTCACATTTAGAGAAGAAAAAAAAATACGAGCATCCCCCCATGACTCTAGAGAGGGAGTGGAAGGACTTGGTGTCAAATGGAAAGGAGAAAGCTGAAAACAAAAAAGGAAAGACACCACCGGGCCAAGGAAGGTATGTGATACTATCAATAATGTAATTATATACTTATCACTCTTTCTTTTCACATAATCTAACGTATTTCAAACTTTTCATAGGTTTCCCAACACATCAAAGGAAAGAAAGGAAAGACTAGAAAAACATAGGAAACACAAACTTGGCTTTGGTGGTTATATGAAATTAGCCGCATGAATTGTAAGTATCAATAAATAAAATATTGTATCCAAATAATAAAGTGAAAACAATTTTGGTTTTATCACACCATAGAAGAAAAATTCATAATCTTATGCAAAAATGTAGGGCTCTGAATTCAACAGAGTTCCCACAGAGGAGGACCTGAACATTACCTTCCAGCAAGGTTATGGAGCCACGGCTGAATGCCTAAGAGTCTTGACTTGGAAAACACAATCTCCCACTACATCTGACACATAGGTAAATAAACTCAATAAAGTTTACTTAAAATTGAATACTTGTGCAATCTATTCAATATTAATTTACACCATAAAGTAATTTCATTCCTATTTGTTTTAAACATTCAAGCAATGATAATACTACACATGACATTGGAATGTAGCCTGGTGAGGGTGGAGCACAACCTGCAGATGAAGGTCATGGTGTGCATCCTGATACTTTAGAGCATGTAGAGCGTGATCAACATGTTGAGCATGATCAAGCTAGAGAAGATCAGGAACATGATGTGGCCCCATCAGGTAAAGAGGACCACTCTAAAGTTCTTTTAAACATATTTAATTACAATTGGTGTATTAATTAATGTAACCTTTCATGTTTCAAATTTAGAGCATGTAGAGTGTGATCAACATGTTGAGCATGATCAGGCTAGAGAAGATCAGGAACATGATGTGGCCCCATCAGATAAGAGGACCACTCTAATGTTCTTTTAAACATATTTAATTTCAATTGGTGTATTAATTAATGTAATTTTTCTTATTTCAACTACAAATCAAGATTTAGAGGGTGTTCAGCATGTTGAGCATGAGTCTATAAAAAAAATTTAGGAACATGATGTGGACCCATCAGGTAAAGAGAACCACTCTAATGTTCTTTTAATTAATGAAATACTTGTAACAATAATAATAAAACATATCAATTTAACATTTCTTTTTTATTGTAGCAGACCCCCCCTTGCAGCGGTGTCCATGTCATGAGTAGATGACTAGGCGTACATTAAGATCAT
This sequence comes from Sequoia sempervirens, assembly GCA_007258455.2. Classification (NCBI taxonomy): domain Eukaryota; kingdom Viridiplantae; phylum Streptophyta; class Pinopsida; order Cupressales; family Cupressaceae; genus Sequoia; species Sequoia sempervirens. Next base: position 653,481,134 of record VDFB02281492.1, read on the forward strand.
GAGCAAAGGGTAGAACAACTAAAGGGGGGATATATGATTTAGAAAAAAATAGTCCACTTCAGATTTTTTTAGTTTTAAAAATGAAACAAAAAAAAAGTGATTGTAATCATATCATGACAACCATATTTTTGATAATATGTAAAAACTAAAAGAATGAATATTGTATGTTAATGAATGAATGTGAATATTTTAATTAATGAATGTTATATGTTAATGAATGAATGTTATATGTTATTAATGGATGAATGAATGATTAATGTTATATGATTGGGTTTGGGGAATTGAGAGTGATGTGAGGGGGAGGAAGGGGCCAAATGAGCTTCCACGATCACGTGGTTGGCCTTGTTAAGTAGAGAATATTAAACTATTCTCAAAACAAAGAGAAGCTCAATAAGGTAATTCACTTTTCAATATAATAAATGCATCATTTGAAGCATCAAACCAATATTCAAAGATGAAAGAAAGTGCTAACTTTTCACTATTGTGGCAGAAAAATTATTCTTTATACCCTGATTCCATGCTCTGCATCATAATTTGAAGTTGTTTCCATTCTAATGTTCTAATTTTAGTTTGTTTGTATGGCTTTGTATGAATACCACATTGTGTTATGTGTGGATTTGGTTTCAAAGCTCTATTTCTTCTATTTTTAGTGGTGACATAACTCTAAAATTTGACTTTTGTGCACAACAAGTTAGTGGAAAAATTGACAGCTCTGAAGGGTTTAGAGGCTCGATTGAGAGAGATACAAAAATATTTGGATCTTGTTGTTGATGGGAGGCTTCCACTTAACAATGAAATTTTGTACCATCTGTAGGTATGCAAAAATTTCTCTACTTACATTCATTCTTGATCATAAATGTTCTAAATGATATTAATGCTTCAAACTTAAGATTTGTTTCATTGTTATAATGATCAAAATTTTATATTTCTCTATACATTAAAGCATTCTCTTGCCCCCTACCCTTTTCTCTCTCCCCCCTCCTTTTAAGAATTTTCTTTGTCATAAAAGATTCACAGTTTTGTCTCATTTACACAAATTTATCTGAAGCACTAGGAGTCAATAAAGATATGTAAACGATGATGGATTATGTCTAAACAACAACTTTCCATCTTATAGCTAATTAAATCCTTAATATTTGAATAATTTAGAGCTTGAATAATTCTTGTATATGCATGTGTAGCAATAAGGGAGCCTATGTGAAGATTGAAATTTAAAACATCACTTTGGTATTTTTCCTTAGCTAGTGAAATTATATTTTGAGTGATACAAACCTACACACATTGTTATTTTTTGACATTGCATTGAGGAATTTTTTTTCTCTTATACCTACCCTCAGCTAGACATGGAGGTATATAATATTGGTTTCTAGTTTTTTTCTGTAAGTAGTTAATTTCACAAAGGAAGAATAAAATCTTCTTAATGTCTTGTCAGGTGTGAAAGCATATGAATCACTTGTTGAAGGCACCATTTTGTATTCATCCAAAAACTGGTTTGTTCTTTTTTTTTATGTTTCTTGCATGTGTTTTTTTAGGCTCTAGAGATGTAGTTCAGCTCTTTCCTTTGCTATTTTCATCTATTTTGATGATTACAGTAGATTGTCCTCATAATTTTTTATGTAGATCTATTTGTAACCTTATTTTCTACCAATCAATTTGCAAACTAGTCACATATTAAGGACCATTTCACTAACTTTTAGTCATCCATTACTTCATATGTTGTAAGTTGTGTTTGTGTGCCAATAAATCCTGATGATTATGAGAACTTTAATCCTACAAGTGTACCAAATATTTCTCAAGTAAAAGTCTTACCTTATTTTATAGTACTTTAAATGGTTAATTGAAGGTGATTCTTTAGATCTAAGATAGTTCAACCCTAGATTAAAATATGGTATTTGATGGGATTATAATGACAAAACTAAGGTCCATTGAACACAAATTACAAATATAATTTACTTGACTATGAATAGTGTTAAAATTATAATTATTTCAGCTTTACCTACCTCTGCATTAATGAAAAAGATAGCAGATATTGGAAGTTCATTACATGTCTCATGTATGTGTTAGTATTTTAAAAAAAAATTAAGTTGTTCAAGAGCTTGATTAGGTCAAGAAAATGTTCTACAAGCTCTATTCTCTTGACACTACTCAACATTTTCCCTACACATTTTCTCTTCAATCCAGATGTTTCTTAACTCCTTCCCTTGTTAGCCATTGGTTGTTCTCAAGTGTAATGATTTTTATATGAATCTTGCAGTCTGTATGTATGATCAGTCATCTCTTATGAAGCATGGATAACCTTTCATGGAATTGTTGTTGTGATTATACAATTTCCATTGTGAGAATAATCATTTAATTTGTATGGAAGTAAGTTTTTTTCATATTATTTGACTTGGTATTGTAAACTTGTCTTTGCAGGATGCTCTAGGGGGGAACAACAAAACTGTGATGATAGGTAGAGTTGTACAACACCATAAATAATTTCGCATTATCAATATATTGCTTATAGAATACTGTGTGCAAGTAAAATGGAATGTGCAATGACAGTTGGTCTTGAATTCAAATCTGAATATAAGTACATTATAAAAAAGAAGATGGTATCTATTCTATGATTTAAAGAACCCCTAAAATAAGAAAATTAATAGGTTCCATATATTTTCTTACTCTTGGACACTTGTTTAATCGATGAGACCCTCAGAATGTCTTGCTGATAACCAACAGTGTTCAAAACTCCTGAAGAGGTCATATCAGTGTGACATTGGATATGTCGTGCTGATGGAAATCATCAACAAGACATGGAATATCAGAGTGAGTTTTCTATCCTGTGTCGATGATTCATCTCTCATCGATGGGTTGGCTTCAGTGGTCATCACCAAGAGTCTCTGCGATGACATGGTGTAGGTCTATTTAAAACTCTTGAAGAGGTCAGATCGGTGTGACATTAGATCTATCTTGCCGATGGAAGTCATTAGCAAGAGATGGACTATTGGACTGAGTTTTCTATCCTGTGCTGATGATTGATCTCTCATTGATGGGTTGGCTTTGATGGTCATCGCCAAGAGTCTCCATGATGGTATATTTCAACGAATAATTTTAAAAAAAAAATTGCATTGTTTCATCACAATTTCGACAAAGGCCACCGACGAATCACCGAAAAAGTCTGATGAAGTTGCTATAGCTATGACAAAAGCTTTGTCATAACTCCTTTCACATTTTTTTGAAATGGCGATGAACTTTTGGTGTTGTTTCGATGCTTCAAAAGAGCCATTGCAATTGCATTTTGGTTATAATTCATCGGTGGATACATGAAGTTGTCGTCGATATTCCAATGAACATCTAATTCATTATATGATGTCAATGACCAATGAATTTGTGCCATTATTTTGAGGTTTAATTCATTGTCAGAATTTTGATGAAAAAATGGTGACAAAAATTATTTTGTCAATTCATCAATTTCCCAACAAATGTTTGTTGAACGACCGATGAATGTTTGTCAGAAAATGGAGTCAAATTTAGTAGTGAAAGTAAAGAGACCTCGATGCAAAAGGTTGTCTCAGTATTATGTGTCATCCCAAAATTAATAAATAATACACTAAGAATAATGAAGAGAGGAGGGGCATATATTCAATATGAAGAAGATGCAAGTGTTCAATCTGATATATACAAGAGAGAAGAGAATACAGAAAAGAATTTAAAAATGTAAGCACCTTACAGACTCACAAACCTACAAGGAAGGTGTCCTCTAGGATCTCTCACATGAAGGATACCCAAAAAGGTTCCTTACAAGCCCACAAACCTACAAGGATGTGTCCCCCAAGATCTCTCACATGAGGGAAACCCAAAAAATCATCTTACAGACCTAAAAACCTACAAGGAGGCATCCCCCAAGATCTCTCACATGGAGGAAACCCAAAGAAATCACCCCACATACCCATGGACCTATAGGGGAGTGACCCCCAAGATATATCGCATGGAGGAAGCTCAAAGGAAGCACCCTACAGGTTCTTGGACCTACAAGGAGGTATCCCCCAAGATCTCTCACGTGTAGGAAACCTAGGAAAGTAGACTCTACAAAGTCAGGAAGCGGCTTCATAGGCACACCAGCAAAGTGAAAGTAGCCACATAGGCAAGTAAGCAGACAATCACGCAAACCATCAATATATTAGAATACTTTCAAAGGGGTCCCTCGAGAACCCTTCAAAAGAAGAGGGATCCACTCAAGGGACACACTATTTGAAAGATGAGGTCTAGTTAGGTTGCCCCTAAGCTAGACACACATCTACAGAACAAGTTATCATTACCCCCAACATACAGGGGAGGAGAACCATGCGAGATACTTAGATCATATAGGATAGAGGTGAACCTCAATATCTCTTGTCATGAAAAGAAAAGGCAAGTGCATCAATCAAAAGAGAGTTTGATGGCACCTGAATCAAGAATTTGTTGTATTTTATCTTTCAAGGCCTTACATTCACTAGTGGAATGGTCAGGCACTCAATGGTATGCAAAGAAAGAATGCTTTTCTTTATCATGTTTATGGAATTTCTTACATGTAGGAGAAGGAAGAGTGATCAAATGGGCTTTTAGAAGCCACAAAAATATACACTCTTGCTAAGATAAGGAATGAGGAGTAGGAAGCAAGCCTTTCTCTTGTGGAGAAAAGCTTGACTGCTCACAAGTAGAAGACACAAAGGTAGAAGAAAAAGGAGGGGGATCTCCCTAGAGACCATTATTCCAGCAAGGGGGATCACACTCATCTATGGGATCACCATCATTCTCTTTGAAAAGACTATAAAAATTAACCTCCTTAACATAAGTGTGATCATCTTCCTCAAAATGAGGATCAACACCAAGAACCTTACAATTTGCATTCACCTTACCCATGATACAAATGAGTAATCATCTTCGATAGTAGGTGTGGATGGAAGGTCTGAGTGGATTAGGTCAAATTTATATTCCCTAATGAAGGAGTTTGTAAAGTCTAAAGAACCCCAATCATCACCAAGACATGCATTCTTTTGAGAAGAGGTAGAAGAAGTATAGTTAAGATTTCTTGCTTCAAAAGGATCTTCCTCAGGGGCATTTATCTCAAGAGTATCCTTTGTATTAGGTACTGATGGAGTAAACATTGACACACTAGAAGACACTAAAGGAATAAGATTAGGTACAATCAAATCTCGACCAGCAGATACCATCTCACATAAGTGCATAGCCTTAAGGTCAGCCTTGACTATGACTACTTTATTGTTAACAATGAACTTAATAGATTTATGCAAGGTAGATGGGATTTCACCCAGAGCATGAATCGACGGTCTACCAAGAAGAAGGTTATATGGTAAATTTTCTAACATAACATACAAGGGTGGGTACAGTAATGGGTCCAAGTTACAAAGCTAATACTATTGTACCTAAAGCTTGTCACCCAACATTATCAAACCCATGAATAACAATAGAAGAAGCATTAATAGAAGATGAATCAACACTAATATTAGGAAATAGATCAATGCTACATACATTGAGCATTGAACCAATGTCAACAAGAGTACATCTAATACCAATCTTATTAATGTTAACTATGATCATTAAAGGGTCCACTTGCTTTTGTACTTCCAAAGATGGGAGCTCCTACAAATAGAATGTAATATTTGAAAAATCCACAAAAATTTAAGATATCAATGCATCAACATCTACTAGCCTAGCGGAAGAAGGAAAGAGGATCTTTTGAAAGGATTCTCAAAGCATATTAGACTAAAGCAAGTCCCACAATGATATCTTAGTTAGAGCAGCTTATAGTTTCTCAACAAGATCATAATCACTAGGTGCTTGAGGAAAACTTGGTTATTTATTCATTCTATTCTCATAATTATTGGCTACTGCTCTATAAGAGGGAGTAATAGAAAGATTAGGAGAGTCACTATCAAATAGAATACCATTAATAGAACAAACCCTTTTAGGAGGACTAGTTGGAGTCATATAAATGATTGGTCTCTTAGGCCTTTGAGGGGCAGTAGAGACATAGACTATATTTACAAAATCATCACAACTAGTAGAGTAAATGTTTGAAGACATATTCTCAACATCAATCCAAACAGGGTCAAATGTGGAAGGAGATTCATCACTCACTAATGCATCATCTCTAGAGGAGAGTGCATTGGAATAAAAAAGAAGTGCATCATTCAAAACTGTAATGTCTTTAGAAGAGAGTGCATTTGAAGGTATAAGAGATCCATCATTCATGAATGCATCATCTCTAGAAGAGATTGCATCAGAATGAAGAGGAGATTCACCATTCACAAATGCATCATCTCTAAAAGAAAGTGCATCAGAATGAAGAGTAGATTCACCATTCACAAATGCATCATTTCTAGAAGAGAGTGCATCGAAATGAAGAGAAGGTAGCATAACATTAAGAAATGTATCAATGATTTCATCTTCTTGCAACAAGATATCCTCTGAAGCAAGAGGAATCTCATGAGAAGGATCAAAGATATCAAGTGACATGGGTAAAGCTAAGTCACCACCACATGCATGAAATAGAATATCAATAACATTTTGAACAAAATTAGATACAAAACTAATAAAAGAAAATATTAAATCCATTACAATTTTTTCATTATTTTCAATGTTCTATTAATTCTCATTTTCAAAGGTCTTCAGAGCAGAATTTGTGGGTGGAACTTGTGCTGGTTCCTAAAATTTGATGCCAATTTTAGGGACTAACCTAATTCTTTAGGAGACCTTTCCAATGATGCAAACAGTTCTAAATCTTGAGCACCGAGTCAAAAGTTATGACCCTGCCAAGTAGGGGTAAATAAATTCCTAGTTTTCAAAAGATATTCTCTTCATGTTACATTCACCAAAATATAGAAGAGGGGGATTCACTACTCACAAGTTCTCTTCATTAGAGAGCCTCACGAGATGAACTACCCTAAACTACCTCAGGAACAGTGGTAAGAGTTCTAGGATCCGAAAGAGCAGGTCACAAAGATTCTTTGGAAAAACTAACAAGCTCTCGGCCAAAGGACAATAGCATAGAATACAGACAACAATGCAATGCGCTAGCATCCTAGAGGCACATTGGCATCTCGTACAGAATAGAAAGTGAGAATATCACAGAGAATTCCTAAATGGCTACTTCTACTATGATTATTGAGAAATTATAGAATGTGGTGAAGTAATAGAAAGAGATAGAAATGAAAATAAAGCAAGGTAACTGATAGAAATAAAGATGAGAAAGAAAAGAAATAAGATGATCACAACCATGTAAGTGATGAAGCCTCACATATGTGAATGTCTTCAATGCCTGTAGGTGTGATATCTGGAGAAAGTGTTGGGGTTGTATAGGGGTTTGCCTCAGTCAAACCCCCATTTTGGTGTCCCACCTTCATGAAAAACCAATATGATAGAGAGAAAGAGAGAAATGAGCAAAGCATGTTGTGAAAGAAAAACCCACTCAGGAGTAGAACCTACACTACCAAGTATGAGTGCTAAAAGTAAACACCGCTCAAGGAGGAGAACCCATATCACAAAAGAGGTGATAAAAGCAATCCCCACTCAAGGAGGAGAAATCATATCATGAAGTAAGGATGCAATAGGAAGAGGATGTGAACAAATCCCAAGATGCTCGCAAGCACAAGGAAAGGGAAATAGAGATGCAAGAACCAAAGAAGTTGCAAAGAGAGAGACAAAAAGAGTTGTAAAATCCAAGAATTTGTTACAAAGAGGTGCAATGAGAGCTTGAGAATGTTGCAAAGGGAGGTGCCAAGAAGGCTTGAAGTTGCTATGACAAATAAGGGAGTTGTGAAAGAAAGAGCACTATGGTAGAAGAAGTGAAGCTAGAATTTGGAAGAATGGAGCTAGAAGAAGTTAGAGGATGCAAATGGAGTCAAAAGAATACTTTTAAGGAAGGAAAAGAAGCTTCTCCAATCATTACAAGGAATCTCAAGCTATTACCACCAACCAAAGGATGTGTCAAGTGGCAAACATGCACGAAAATGATTGTTTAAATGCTAAAACATTGCAGGATGCTAGCATGGCACATAGATGTCTGGATGGCATGCTAGTGTCTAGACACGTCACATTACAAAATGACAAGAATGGGAAAAGTCCAAGATTTGATGCAAAGCTAATAGGCGAAAGGTAACTACTGAAAAGGGGTGTTGTAGCATCTTGAGAAGGGAAAAGGTTGGTGCAAGGGCTAAGGGAGTGGATACCAAAGTAGATGCAAAAATGTACGTGAAATTACGAGGGGTGAAATTTTATGCTTATACAATAGGTAATTGAATGTCTATAGAGACTAAAATGAAGAGAAAATGTAGCCATAAAATTTATCAAAATAAATAACTCCTTCATCCAAGTCATATATGTAAATAATCTACAATTCATAGATGCAAGATCCATTGATATTTTTTATAAAAGAATTAATACTAAGTTCCTCTTGAATTTTAGCATTATAATAATTTTTATTTATGATAGGTATTCCAAAGAACAAGAAACTCAAGAGTTTACCTCTCACATTTCTATGAATTCTAGATTCATATTTCTTTATAGTGCCAAATTGTTCATCCATGGAAACAAAATTTTTAGGATTTTATCAACTTTATTGAAGTATTTTCTTTTCCAACAAATTCTTATCAAGATCAATGAAAACATCCCTCAAAAACCTACATGACAATCCCACTGATAACTTATACTATGGATATTTCGTACATATTTTTTCATTGTTCACAAAAAATGGAGGAGGAGAAAATTGTGGAAAGAACAATTTTTGGGTAGGGGCCATCCCCATAAATATGGATTTCCTAAATAAGAGAATTCTTGAAACATGTAAATTATATGTTGTCCTTGTGGTATACCTCCTAAAAGATTGTTGTTTGATAAATTCAACGAACCCAAGGAGTTTAGAGATTCAAGCTCTATAGAGATTTTTCTTGAAAATGATTTCTTTAAAGGTCTAATGAATCTAGCTAACTCATTTCTTCCTAAATATTTGGAATGGTCCCTTTCAAATTGTTCATTAAAAGGTTTAGAAGCCACAACCCCTTTAAATTCCCAAAATTAGAAGCAACTTCTCCCTCCAATTCATTGTTTGAGAATTCTATGGATGTGAGAGTGGAACCAATATACTTGTAGTGTTGAACTATGCCTTTTAAAGTCATTTACAATCCTTCTTGATAAGGAACATTAGAAGTAGACAATAAAAAACCATTTTGAATTTCTATTTCCATTGCTTTCAATGATACACTTGTGTGTGGAATTGAAAATATATGATTGGAAGAGAGGAGAAATATTTGGAGGCTTCTTAGTTGGCTAATCTCTAGAGTAGTTCTACTTGTAAAATTCTTCTCCTTCATCACCAATACTCTTAGGCTTGAAATATTTATAATTGATATTGGTATTTCACCTCAAAATAAGTTGTTCCCAATATCAAGAACTTTTAGTTTTGAGCAATTTACTATTGAGGAAGATGATGGTCCATTAAGTTTATTACTCCAAATAAATATTGAATATAATTTACATAGGTAACTAAAGTCGTGATGTAAGCTTCCATCCAAACTTATATCCCAAATTTATGACAATGAGGGAATAACATTTGGACAAGATCATAGGGATCACTTTGATTAGGTGGTTGTTTGTAAGATTTAATAGTTGGAGTTGAGATAATTTTGCTATGATCATAGGTATCACATCAGTTAAGTTTTTTCTTCTAAGATTTTATTAAATTAGTTGAGATGTGAATTAATTTCTTCTAGATTATGGTATGATTCTATCATATTGTTATTATTTGTAACCCTTATGGTGCGCTCATCTATACCTTTTTCTTCTAAATTTTCTTTATTGTCTTGTTCAGTTATAGTTCCTCTAACAAAATAGCCCTCTTGGTGATCTCTATTTTTTCCTTAACAAAAAACATCTCAGTGTGCTCTAATTCTATCTCTCTAGCTCTCTCCATCCTTTTTTGGTATCTTTCCTATTGTTCTTGTGTTTTTTTTGTCATTTATCTTCCATGTTCAACTACCTTGTTTGATATAGGAGCATCTAGTGGTGTAAGGGTAATAGATTGCAACACCAAAAAATATTGTATTTTCATTCTATTTTAGTTTCATTTAGTTGTTTTGGCTCATGGCAACACATGCAATATTTGGCATAGTTAGAATAATCACCTACTATTTTGTGTAAGTTGACCTATTCTAGTTCCCATGGACATGAAAACTAAACCCAAGGAGTGAAATTGAGAAATAAAATTATTGGTGAAAGAATATTCTCAAGATCATGTACCATTTGGAAGATATTGAAATATTTATCTTGAGGAATTTCTACAATGAAGTTTCAAAACAAAAATTGAGGAACTTAGAAGCCTTGAAATAGGTTGAAAAGTGTTGATCTTAAAGATTTGGGAAAAACTGTTGGCATTTTGGGGAGTTTTCTAGCATACAAACACATGAATAAATTACGTTCATATTTGCAAAACAGAAGTCTTAGATAGGATGTAAGCATACCTTGTGGGTGAAACTAGATGTAGCATGAATAGAAGAAAAGAAGGCATATTATCCACCCTATCATATTGGGTCATGCACCCTCATGGCCTGTCACTAAACCCCTGAGAAAGAACATATATTTCCCACTATAAATATTAAACATTATGGATTGTGGAAATATCATAGCATTAACCTGAGAATTTTCTTTAGTTGAAATCATTGCTATACATTTTAAAAAATATATATAGTTGTATGATTTATGAAAAAGGATTTGACATGTAGTCATGAAATAAGAGATGACACTATATCAAAATCAGAAACATGGGATCTCAATGAATGTGTGAATATATATATATATATATATATATATATATATATATATATATATATATATATATATATATATATGCAAACATAGAAATAAATCACGTTCATATTTGCAAAATAGAAGTCTTAGATAAGATGTAGGCATACCTTCTAGGTGCAACTAGATGCAGTATGAATAGAAGAACAGAAGGCCTACTCTCCACCTTGTCGTATTGGGTCATGCAGCCTCATGGGCTGTCACCAAACCCCTGAGAAAGAATATACATTTCCCACCACTATGATCAATGGAAAAGCTAATGTTTGGGTACCTAAGTTTATTATTTCTGGATATTTGATTTTATTTGAATTTTTTCATCCGAAAATCAAAACACAATCAAATGTCTAGAAATAACAAATCTTAAGCATTATAGATTGTGGAAATCTCATAGCATTAACTTGAGAATTTTCTTTATTTGAAATCAATGTTATACATTTTTAAAAATATATATAGTTGTACCATTTATGACAAAGAATTTGACATGTAGTCATGAAGTAAGAGATGCAATAAAGGACATATAGGCTTACCTTCTATATAAATAGAATGTATTTGTAGCTTGTACACCATGTCAAACATGTGATGACAAAGATATTTAGTATTGTGGAGATGTGCAGCTACAGTTGAGAATGTTTGCAATCTAAAATGGTTTCAATCAGATATAGTTAGTCACAAGGAAAATTTGAAGTTTAGTGTGGCGAACATGTGTAATTGGTAGACAATATGTAAATTAAGAAATATAAACAACGGTATAGTTTATAACAAATAATATGTAATGCATCTACAATAGAAGAGATCACATACACAAGATGTAGGTATACCTTGTGCAGAGAGTAGGACAAGCTCAATGAATATACAAATATATATGTACAAATGTAGGAATAAATTATGTTGATATTTCTAAAACAAAACTCTTCGCATCCCATAGTGAACATTAAAAAAGCAAGACACAATAAATAGAACTTAAGAACATGGAGAATGGAAGAGGTGAACTACAATAATGAAAAGTTTGTTATGGGCAAGTGGATATTGATCATACAACATAAACAATCTATGTAACATTTGGCATGTCAATTCAAAATTCAAGCTACATTATATGGCACTAAATATTGTAGACAAAAATGAGAAATTGTAAAAGAACTATTGTTTTTAAGTTTCAAAATTCTAAAATTTTGTAGATTGGTATAAAGTAAAAACATGACATTTACCTGTACCTTTGCACTACTTTCATTTTTTTTTGCTTTGTGTATGTGTTATTTTTTGCAATTAAAGTTGCAAGATCATTCAACCAGCCTTTGGTGTATTGCTTTTGATGAAGCTTTCATTGGTTTACTACAAATTCCAACAAAAGATCTCTACATGTTGCAAGACAGCTCTAAGTATACAACAAATCTTATTTCTTTTAATATTTACTAGCTAATTAGTGTTATTCTAATACTTCTTATACAATTCTCTATTTTTCTTCAATATTTACCACCAAAGGATGTAGCTTGAATATTGTATCAATATGTTTTACATTTTTTTAGCTATGTATAAGTTTAAAGAGATCCAGGCAAGGTTTTTTTTACATAAAAACATTTAGGATTGCATTATATAATTGTTGTCATAACCTAAATAAACTAGGTATCATCATAAAGAGCTAGGTTTAAATAGTTGAATTAGCAAGCTGAAAAGATAGCTCTATAAGCATGGAGAAATATAGTCAGAAAAATACAATATGTTGTGTATTTGTAGCAGCCAATGTATGATAGTAAAAGGAAAAACCACAAAACCCATGCTCATTCTCCTCCCTACCATATTGACATCATGAAGCCTTATGGGCTCTAGCCAAACCCCTGAGCAAGAAAAGTATGCAAGGCCCATAAAAATTTAATGGAGCCATAACATATATCACACAATGGTGAAGTAGGGGAAACTGTTTTGTTTCCATATATGATTTTTTATATTGTACTATTTTTTTTTATGTAACATCTTTTAAAAGATGGATATGTTGATAAAGAGATGGTTATAGATAATTTTCTCCATAAGCTGAAAAGATAACTATAGAGACATGGAAAAAAGTAATGTGTAGAATAGACTATGTTTATTGTGCTCTAGTGCATGTAATAAATCATGCATGCATGCATATCATATATTGCACAATGGTGAAGTTGCAAACAAAATAATGTTGAAAAAGAGATGACTATAGATAATTTTTGCCATAAGCTAAAAATATAACTGTAGAGACATGGAAAAATGAAATATGTAGAATAGACTATGTTTATTGTGCTCTAGTGCATGTAAGACTTTGTGCATGCATGTATATCATATATTGCACAATGGTGAAGTTGCAAAAAAAATTTGTGTTCTCATAGGTGATTTCCTTTTTTGTACTGCTCTTTTTGCTACAATAACTTTAAGGAAAATATAATGTAGATAAAGAATTGGGTAAGATGGGACTTGTCTATAATGTTGATAAGTATATGGAAAGAAGAATATATGGGATCTTTTTTTCTAAAATAGAACCAATTCTATGGATACAATAGCCATATATCGTTAATAGTAAAATATTGTTTTATAAAACAAACCTTGTTTATGCTTATAGTGATGGCCATTTTTTAGGCAGCAATTATCCCATAGATGGGCTTCATATCTCCTTGTCTATCTATGTTTGCGTTCAGCCCAACATAATATTACTGCAAAGAAACATTTTATTTCAATCTATCAAAATGTCTCTCTCTTGTTAGATTTGTATGGAACGGGGAAAAGACATTGCAACCTAGCTTACAACAATAATAAGAGGCCAAATGTTGTAGGTTGTGGAGCGCAACACTCACTTTGATGTACACACACCAAAACACTCTTTCCCTATAGAGTATGTAGTCAAAAGTGCTATAAAATCCATAGCAAACAACATGACTTGTAATTTCTTGGCAAATGCCATGAATTATAAATTCATGACAAAAACCACAAATTTAATAACATTTTCCTGCATTCTCTATAGGGGAAAATAGCTCCTCCTTTTCTTCATCCTTGCAATATCAAGTGCAATACGTGGTTCACAAATATTTGACCAATGAACTACATAACCCATGATTACAATTATCCATATTTCTATATGGCAAAACAACATGCTCTATAGGGAAAAATAGTTCCATTTTTATCAATTACATGACATGGGCTTGATGCACAAAGGCTTCACAAAACATTCCACACTCTTCACACTCTACTCCTTAATCACATCAATTGTTTCATAAAGCCTATGTGCATCAAGATCATGCCTCTTGTCATGAATGGAAAGTGTTTGCTCGTGCAAGGGTTAGTGCATGTTGGTTTTGTTGTACGGTGACACAGAAGGAAGTAAATGCAGTGTTCCATGTTGTACTATGACAAAGTATAAAAGCATACATGGGAAAAGGATCAAAAATAATTGTGGGTTATTGATATGTGAGCATTATATGGCTGGTAGCAATGAACTTTTTTTGGATTAGGCGTGCTAAATTAGGAATATACACAACATGTAATCGACATGACCATCATGTGGAATAAGAGACTCATAAAATTTTATGCCAAGGAAAACATATTGAAACATAGAGAATAGAACAGGTGAACAACAATAATGAACAGTTTGTTATGGGAAAATAGGGAAAGCAACATCATGAAACATATTGATAGAAGACAAGCAATCTATGTAACAGTTGGTCTGTCAATTCAAAATTGGAGCTACATTGTTTGGCACTAAATATTATAGAGAAATAGATAAATTGTAAAACAACTGTTACAAAAGCACTCAATGCTAACAGGTAAATAAGAGATGACCAAAAACCCACATTAAGTAGAACCTTAATAGAGGTAGAAAAACATACACAAACATAGGAAATTGAAAGCAACCCAAAGCTACATATTAGTTGTGCCATGTTTTCAATTCATAGTAGCCTACAAAATTTTAGAATTTACAAGAGGTAAACTATTGTAATGAATAATTTCTCACAAAAGACCTTCAAGTAGACAAGGGGGAAAAAATATGATGAAAGATATTGATTGAGGACAAGTAATTTATGTAATAGTTAGCTTGTCAATTCTAAATTTGAGCTACATTACTTGGCACTAAATATTATCGACAATCAAGCAAATACTAAAAGAAATATTAGAGAACCACATGAGGACCACAAGAAACTAATAGATGACCAACAACCCACAAAAAACAAATAATTATGATAATGAATAGTTTGTTATGGGAAAATGAATTTCATGAAACATATTGATAGAAGCCAAGTAATCTTTGTAACAGTTGGCTTGTCAATTCTAAATTTGAGCCATATTATTTAGCACTAAATATTAAATAGAAATAGAGATACTGCAAAAAGAACTATTAGGAAAACACTTCAGAACCATAGGAAAATGATAGATGATCAAAAACCAACATTAATTGGAAGATGATCATAGGATGTCATTTATTGTTTTAGTTATCTTTGTGCATCTTTTCCTTTACACCCATTAACATAGGATCAATTGTAGATTAACATAGGAGTGATTGCACATGTATATATATATATATATATATATATATATGTAGAGGGTTAGTGTGAAAGCATAAACATATTGGAGATAAAATTACATTGGTGGTTGTTAACTATTATTGTTTCTAATATCTCTTTTATATGTTCAATTTATTTGTTTGAAGTTTCTAGGAGGTTTTTTTTGTCATCCCAGCCGTGAATAGGATTTTCTTGTAATAGCTCTTTTACAATTTCTCTATTTGTCTACTTTTTTGCATTATGAAACAAGACATAGTGGTCTTGGTCTATATATATGGATATATATTTATGCCTCTACTATTGGTCACATTTCTTTTTTCAAGCCTAGTTCAAATGAAGAACCCAGTCCTAGTGAAGAAATTGTTGCTACACCTTGTTTAGATACTGCTAGAGTTTTAGTTTGGAGCATATTCGAGCATACCTGAAATTCTATTAGTATGTCGACAAGGTGTAATAGCAATTTCTTCACTTGCATTGGGTTCTTCATTTGAACTAGATTCTTCACTTAGAATGTTTTTGTAAGTAATTTCACATACATAAATGGCCACATATCAGCTTTTTTTGGGAAAGATTTCAAATCACAGCAAAATAGTTAAGAATCAAAAAAAATGACACATGATCGGGAACCCCAAAATTTCAAAATTAAAAAATTGAAAACAATTCTTCTTGCAAGAACAATAGAATAATTTGTTAGAGAGAGCTTCAAACAGATAAAAAATAAGAGTACCATCAAACATATTCATACAAGACAAGCAATCTGTGTATCAGCTGGCCTGTCAATTCAAAAATATATATTTACATAATATGTGAACTATATGTGAAAATAAATGCTTCGAAACATCGACAAATACATATGTGTAATATATATTGAAGACAAATAGATTAATTGTATGAGAGGTATTAGAATAACACTTATTCACTACTAAATATTATAGACAATAATTGGCACTAAATATTAAAGACAAATAGGGAAATTGCAAAAAGAACTCCTAGGGAGACACTTAAGAACCATACGAAAATGACAGAACTTGAGACACAAAAACAGGTTTAGACTAGGAGAAGATCGTATGATGCACTATCAAGAGAACATTTCTTGACCATTTCGTAGGACAAAAAATACTCAGAAAAGCCTCTATTGTTGCTCACATTTCTTTTGTCCAACCCAATTCAAGAAAAAAAGGGAAATTGGAAAAGAGCTATTAGGAAAACACTTAACAATCACAAGAAAATAACAATGCTCGAAAAACCCATATTTATATTCCATATATACATATATATACACATGTATATATATTTATATTACATATATGTGTGTGTGTGTGTGTATTTGTATACACACACACACACATATATATACATATACATACACATATCTATATGTGTGTATATATATATACATATATATATGTATGTATATATATATACATAAACTTTTCATCCTTTTTTTATTGTTTGCAGTTATCTCTATGCATCTTTAAAATTATACCCATCACCACAGGAGCGATTGTAGTTAAATCTTCTTTCTTTCACCTAAAAATATGACAATTTGAAACTTAAAATAATTGATAGAACATGCATTTGACTTGAACTGGGTTCTTCACTTTGAATATTCTTTGTAAGTAATTTCACATACATAGATGTCCACAACATAGAAAATACTTATACATGCTATTTTAAACTCAACTTAAAATCATAGTCTACATAAATATGAATAAACATAGTATACAGATCTATTTAGATATACATATGTATATATAAATTGTTGTTGCATTCTCAAACGAGCTACAACACTCTTCATCTACATATATGGATATGTATACCTGCCTATATGTATCAAAACAACACCACAATGGCTCTTTCGATAATATAACTTAATCAAAGTATACTTTCCCACATGGAAACATTGAATATTGCATTTACTTCATCTGTCGCCATTGTACAACAACGATGGGATGCATTAACCCACATTAAATAGAACTTTAAAATATGGAGAATAAAAGAGGCAAACTATGATAATGAAGAGTTTTCTATGGGGGACTAGGAAAAAGAATATCATGAAGAGCAGTTTGTTGTGGGGAAGTTGAAACAAATGAGGAAGAAAGAATATAATGAAACATATTAATATAAGACACTACCATCCCACGTAATTAGCAAGCTCCATCACTTACATAAATAGACCCGAGTAGTTTGTTCCAGGGAGCCTCAACCAAATTAGGAAAAAAAGAATATCATTAAACATATTGATACTGGATTCCAAGAAATGTAGCTCAAATTTTTTATTAAGCCTATGGCATTATAGGCATTTTTGTATAGGTTATTGCTACTCATTGGCTTTATGAGTTCTATTTAATGTGGGTTTGGTGCCAAAGAATGTAGCTTGAATTTTGAATTGACAATCCAACTTTTACGCAAACTGCTTGTCTTGTAAGAATATGTTTGGTGTGGCTTTTCTATCATTTTTGATTTACCTATGATTCTTAAGTGTTTTTCTAATAGTTGTGTTACAATTTCCCTATTTTGTCTATAATATTTAGTGGCAAATAATTTAGCTTGAATTTTGTACTGAGAAGCCAACTATTGAATAGAATTTGTTTTACACCTTGTCTAGATAGTGATAGAATTTTAGGTAAGTAGGATTATGCTGCAAACTAAAATCTATACATGCATTTGACTTGAATTGGGTTCTACACTTTGAATATTATTTGTAAGTAATTTCACATACATAGATGTCCATATCTAAACTTTTTTAGTGAAGGGAAATTGGAAAAGACCTATTAGAAAAACACTTAACAATCACACAAAAATGACAGATGTTGGAAAACCCACAATATGTTTAATGTGGGCTTTCAATCATTGTCGTTTACCTCTAATTCTTATACTATTTTCCTAATAGTTCTTTTGAAATTTCTCTAATTAAAATCATTGTATAAAAGGTATTAAAATAACACTTATTCACTACTAAATATTATAGATAGGTAAATGATAGATGTTTGAAAACCCACAATAAATAGAACTTAAAAATATGGAGAATAGAAGAGGCAAACTACGATATTAAATAATTTGCTATGGGGAACTAAAAAAAAGAATATCATGAATAATAGTTTGTTATGGGGAACTTGAAACAGTTGAGAGAAAAAGGGAAATTGGAAAAGAGCTATTAGAAAAACACTTGACAATCATAGGAATATGGCAGATGTTTGAAAATGCACATTAAGCAAAACTTTAAAATATGGAGAATAGAGGAGGAAAACTATGATAATGAACAGTTTTTTATGGAGTAGAGAAAAAATGAATATCATGATACATATTGATACAAGAGACATAACATATTCCATCCAGAGAAAATAACCACGGAAAATAATAGTTTGTTATAAGGAGCTTCTACACAAATACAAAAATTCTAAAAGAGCTATTAGAATTTAACACTTAACAGCTTTCATACTAACCCTCTGCATATATATATTGATATATATATATGTATATATATATATATAGAAAAATATTAAATGCATGGGTGAGTAATTTTTTTTGCATTTTATTTATGGGTGAGTAATTTTTTTTGCGTTTTATTTATTGTTTGTGGGTATTGTGCTCTAGAATCTATAAGACGTTTTACATGGGTATTTTGCATAAATGATTAATTTATTGTTTATGTCTTTCACTCTCTTCTTATTGTTCCTTGTTATATGTTTGTATCTTTGTCATTATACCCATTTTAAAGACTTCAAAGAGATTATGGCTCTATATGGATGGATTTATTGCAGTTCAATCTTGTTTTTTTCATCAAAAAAATATGGTTAGGGTTAGTAATTTTTTTGCACTTCATTTATTGTTTGTAGTTATATCTATGCATCTTTGGCGCTATACCCATTAACATAGGAGCAATTTTAGATTAACATAGGAGTGATTGCATGCATATATATATATATATATATATATATATATATATATATATATATATATATATATATATAAACCATATTTTTTGGCGAAAGAAAGAATATTTAACTACAATAAATCAATCCATACAGAGCCATAATCTCTTTGAAGTCTCCAAAATGGGTATAACGGCAAAGATACAAATTACTAACCCTAACCATATTTTTTGGTGAAATAAAGAAGATTTAATTGTAATAAATCCATCCATATAGAGCCATAATCTCTTTAAAGTCTCGAAAATGGGTATAATGAGAAAGATACAAACATATAACAAGGAAAAATAAGTATAGACTGAAATACATGAACAATAAATTAATCATTCACACAAAATACCCATGTAAAATGATGTACAAATTCTAGAGCACAACAGTCTTAAAACCCTCCAATATGCGATAAAATGGAGCCAAAAGCGATGATTTTTACAATAGTCTGCTATCAAACCAACACCACAATGGTTCTTTTGACAATGCAACTTAGTCAATATACATTCTTATACATTTCATAGAACATCAATGTTAAAACAGGCTCCAACCTGCTATCAAAAAGAACAATAAGTAGAGAAAGAAAGACATGAACAATAAATAGTCTACTATCAAACCAACACCACAATGGCTCTTTCGATAATTCAACTTAATCAATATACTTTCTCGTACATTTTGTAGCACATCAGTGTTAGTACCCTCCAACCTACTATCAAAAGCAACAATAAGCAGAGAACAAAACACATGAACAATAAATTAATCATTTATGCAAAATACCCATGTAAAACAACTTACAAATTCTACAGCACAACAATTTTAAAACCCTCCAACCTGCTAAAAAATGGCATCGAAGGTGATGATTTTAACAATAGCCTGATATTAAACCAACACCACAATGGCTCTTTCGACAATAAAACTTAACCAAAGTATGCTTGCTCACATGACAACATTGAATATTGCATTTACTTCGTCCATCGCATCGCACAACAATGACAGGATACATTAACCCTCAAGCAAGCAAACACTTACCATTCAACTTTTGGGTATCGAGGACACCAACTCCAGCACCACCAACCCACATAATTACTAAGCTCCACATCACCTCAAAAAAACCCGGTCAACTCACCACCGACTAGGACATCTCTGGCACCAACAAATCCAATTCATAGTTGAGTTGATGAAAATCCTTGTGGAAACTTCAAACAAAATATCCTATCAGCTAACTAAAATATACTAACAATTCTCTGATGCATACACATTATACCAACAATGGTTCCAATAGAGGGTTTTAAAAAATATACTTAAAGCCAATCGAGATTCCAAATGACAAAATCCTAAAGTTCGATAGTATTAAATAAAACTATTTTCATTTTAAGATGTGGATTTTAAACAAGCACACAATCCATGGAAAATTATGCAGATTTGGCATCCCCATAAATATGGATTGCCTAAATAAGAGGATTCTTTGAATGTGTCAATTATATGTTGTTCTTGTAGTATGCTTCTTGAAAGATTGTTGTTTGATAAATTTAATGAACCCAAACAGTTTAGAGATTCAAGTTCTAGAGGGATTTTTCTTGAAAATTGATTTCTTGAAAGATCTAATGACTCAAGTTGACTCATTTCTCCCAAACTATTTGGAATAGTCCCTTTCAAATTTTTTATTGAAAGTTTAGAATCCTCAACCCCTTTAAATTCCCAAAAGTAGAAGGAAATTCTCCCTCCAATTCATTGTCTAAGAGATCTAAGGATGAGAGAGTGCAAAGAATATAAAAGTACTATCGAACTGTGCCTTTAAATGTCATTTTCAATCCTTCTTGATAAGGAACATTGGAAGTAGACAATATAAAACCATCTTGACTTTCTATTTCCATTTCTTGCAATGATACAATTGTGTGTGGAATTGAACCTAAGATATGATTGGAAGAAAGGAGCAAGATTTGGAGGCTCCTTAATTGGCCAATTTCTAGAGGATTAGTGCCTATAAAATTGTTCTCCTTCATCACCAGTAATATAAGGATTGAAAGAATTATAATTGATATTGGTATTTCACCTCCAAATAAATTGTTCCCAATATCAATAACTTGTAGTTTTGAAAATTTTAGTATTGAGAAAGGGAATGATTCGTTAAGCTTATTACTCTAGACAACTAATGAATATAACTTACTTAGCTGACTGCAGTCATGGGGTAAGCTTCCTTCCAAACTATTAATTCCCAGATTTATGATAATGAGGGAATAACATTTGGACAAGCTCATAGGAATCACTCAGGTTAAGTAGTTGTTTGCAAGATTTAATAGTTGGAGTTGATTTAATTTTCCCAAACTCACAGGTATCACTCTGGTTAAATTTTTTCTTCCAAGATTTAATAGCTAAAGTTGAGATAATTTTCTCAAGATTGAATGAATATTGCTACTGAATGAATTGTCATTGACCAACAATTTTGCTATATTAGGAGACCAAATTAATGGGATGTTCCCACTCAATGCATTTATGGACACATATAGAATTACTAGTTGCTTCTTGATATTGAAGTATTAGAGAGTAGGGTTCCTTGTAAATGATTTCATGAAAGATTTAGCTATTGTAACATAGGTTTGGTTTCCCATAGCCAAGATGGAGTTTATCCCACAATATCAGTGTTAACTAATCCTAGTCTAACAAGAGAGACTTGTGTTGAAATCCAAGGTGGAAGTTTATCATCTATCATACATGACACTAAAATTATTCTAGCTAACTGAAAGGATGGAATCCAACTTCTTCTAATATTTTGCACACAATTGGATAAATGCAATGACTTTAGGCTTGTAAGGTTGTGAAAGAAAGTTTCTGAAATTGACTAGTTATGGTTTAGTGTCAGGGATAGATTAACCAAAGAAGTTGGAAGTGATGAAGAAGCGATGGTATCACTTAAATGATTGCCATGACCATACAAGTAAATGAGAGAGGAAAGATGAGAAAATGAAGGGGGAATGGTCCCACTTAGTTGGTTGTGTGCAAGATCTAAATACCTTAGTAAAGAAAGATTTCCCAAGGAATTTGGAATGTTCCCACTTAATTGGTTTTCGAAAAGATTTAGATACTCAAGAGAAAAAAGATTGCCAAGAAGGAAGTGTAAAAGAAAGAGTGTGAAATACAGAAGTGCAGAAAACAAAGTAATCACAGATAAGAAAATAAAAATCAGATGAGACACCAAGATTTATCATGGTTCACAAAAATATGGCTACATCCACACTGAGCAGGGGAATTTTATTATCATCAACAACATATTTACAAATGAAAAGTGCAACATATATATTGTTACATTTCACACCAATAGAAGAATTTGAATAGACAAGTATTGGAGGGAAAACAATGTGTTTGTTGGGCTTCAGTGCTTAACAATCTCCAACTTGAAGTCCAACAGATGTTGCAACTCGCCAAACATTCCCCTACTCTAAATTTACTATTACTTCTTACTAGACCAAGAGAAGTCCTCACACATTCGAACTTCTCTTTGGGAACAACGTTGTTCAAGATATCTGTCGGATTGACCTTTGTGTCAATCTTTGCAACTTGTAACTTGCCCTCTTCAACCACATGACGAATGAAATGAGCGTGTATGTCAATATGTTTACAATGATGCTAAGATGAATGATTATGAGCCATAAAAATGGCGCTGTGACTATCACAAAACAAAACATAATCACTTTGTTGACATCTCAAATCACTAAATAATCACTATAACCAAAGCATTTCCGTAGCACCTTTAGAAAGAGCTAAATACTTAGCTTCATTAGAAGAAAGAGGAACAAAATGTTGCATTCTTGAGACTCAACTAATGGCAGCTCCAACAAACATGAAAACATATCCAATAGTAGTTCTTCATTTATCTAACTCTTCGGCAAGATCAGAATCAATGAAACCTTGCAGCTGAACATTATTGCCACCAAAACATAAAGAATAATCAAAAGTTACTTTAAGATACTTTAATATCCATTTGCCAGCTTCCCAATGAGGCTTCTCAGGATTGCTCATGAACCTACTCACAACTCCCACTACATGAGAAATATCGGGATGAGTGGAGACCATGGCATATATAATACTACCAACTGTAGATTTATAAGGAATACCTTCCATAAACTCCTTATCCTCTTGTGTTTGAACAAACAAAAATAAGAAGATAAATGAAAATGAGTAGCAAGAGGAATAGAAAAAACCTTTGCATCAGCCATACCAAATCTTTCTACAACCTTGTCAATGTATGCCTTTTGTGACAACATGATCTCCTTCTTTCATCTATCTCTAGTGATTATCATTCCAAGAATCTTCTTGGTTGTGCCTAAGTCTTTCATAGAAAATATCTTAGCTAATTGTGTCTTCAACTCAGAAACAATCCTCATACTAATACTGGCTACCAACATGTCATCAACGTAGAGCAAGAGAATAACAAACTCACCATTAGGAAGCTACTTATAGTAGACACAAGGATCAAATTCACGCCTTAAGAAGTTTTGCTCAATCATGAAGTGATCAAACTTGAGATACCATTGTCGTGGGGATAGCTTGAGCCCAAAAAAGTTGCACTTCAACCTATAATAAAGATGTTCTTGTCCCTATTATTTAAATCCTTTGACTGACTGCTCCATGTACAACTCTTTGTCAACATCACCATATAGAAAGGTTGTTTTGACATCCAACTGGTCAAGCTCAAGATCCCAAACTATAGCCAATCCCAAAACTGCCCAATTTGTGTTCTTCTTGCAACTGGGGAGAAAATCTCATTAAAATCTATGCCTTTCTATTGATCATACCCCTTGACAACTAGTCTAGCATGATAAAATTTATTGCCTACATCCTCCTCTTTCAACTTGTATACCCAACGATTCTTCAAGGGTCTTCGATTAAGCAGAAGCAACACTAAATCCCAAGTATTATTAGCCTACAATGAACTCATTTCATCTTGTATCACCTCTTGCCATTTCAAAGAATCAATTTCCTTGAAAGCCTCTTTGAAAGTAGTTGGTTCAAGTTGATCAGAAATCAAAAGTTCAGGCTCTGCCTCCTCTAAATACAACAATTCATAGTCTGAGAATTTAGAAGGACATCTCCTTTCCCAAGTAGACCTCCTTAACTGAGGACCCGCTTGTTGTAAATTAGAATCATCTAGATTCATTCTTTGTAATTGATTTTGAATATTTTCTATCTCATTTTGCAAATTACCTCTATTTGGAACATGTACTTCATGACTCTACGTCTGTATATTTCTAGGTTCCACAATCCCCTACATCGGCACATTTCCTTGTGCTTGTGCAAATTTACCAATGTTCTACCCTTGCACACTAATTGAAGAGTTTATGGGCTACATAAGGACTTCTTTAGGTAGCGTAGACTCATAAAGTGGCTACGTTGAAAATAATTGAGGCTTCATCACATGTGAAGTCTGTGCATTGACTGGAGGAGGCAGGGTTGCATGTCCAGAAGGTTGTGTAACATATGGAGATGGAAAGTTGGCTACACAGGGAACAATATTCCCTAAAGAATACTACGCATGAATTTTTGAAGGCTGCACAACATGAATTGGAGCCTACACAACATGAATTGGAGATTGGGGATGGTCAACACTAGAAGATTGGGATGCATAATGTGTAGGATTAGGGAGTTGTGTGGGATGTGTGGAGTGCTGGATTGGAATAGTTTGTGGCACATACAAATGGAATGAGGGGCAACAATGTTTGAAGATACAAAACTTACATTTAATGGCTATGAAAAAGAAATAGGGGTTTTCCTGGTAATACTATTGTCAAGCAAATCAATTGATATATATTCATTTGAAGATGCATTTTCTTTGTGCAAACTTGGGAAGACTGTTTCGTTGAAGATGACATCTCGACTATGAGTGATGTTTTTGGTGACGGGATCCCATAGCCTGAATCCATATTGATCCTTTTCATACCAATTCCAATACAATTATGTGATTTGGGATCCAATTTGGATCATTTCTCCTTGGGAACAAGAGAAAATGCTTCACATCCAAATACCTGAAAATGTGAATAGGAGATTCACTTTCCAAGCCACTCCTCTGGAATACCAAAATCCAACTGGGATGAAGGAATCTTGTTAATAAAATAAATTTTTGTATTGCAAGCTTCATCCCATAACTCTTATCACAATCCAACATTGGAAAGCATACATTGAGCTCTTTCAAAAATTGTTCTATTTAACCTCTCTACAACCCCATTTTCTTGAGGTGTAAAAGGAACAACTTTGATTCTTTGAATACCATTGTCCGCAAAAAAAATATCAAAATCTAGTGAGCAAAATTCACCACTATTATCTATTTGCAAACATTTGATGTTATGCCCACTCTGATTTTCAACTAAAGCTTTAAAAAAATTGAATTTACTAAAGACTTTAGATTTCCTATTAAGCATAAAAATCCAGACCTTCCTAGTGCAATCATCAAGGAAAGTTACAAAATAGTTAGCCCCTCCAAGAGAGGTTACCTTAGTCAATCCAAAGATCTGGGTAAACATTCTCCAAAGATCAAGTATTATTTGCACGACTCATCTTCAAAAGCTGAACTGCTTTTGTTTGCCATAAAGACAACGTTGGAAAAAATCCAAATCCACTGATTTCAAACTTGGTAATTGATTGATCTGATTTAATGGATCTATGACAGATGCTTTGAATGATTAATTATAATTGGAAAGTGATTAATTAAAATTTAACTCTTAACAAAATTAAATTAATTAAATTACAAAGAGATTAAAGAAAGAACAGAATGAGAGAGAGAAAGAGAATGCAAACGAAATTGATAATGGAGTTCGCCGTTTAAAACGACTACGTCTCCGGGCCCCTCTCTAATGAGTGGACCAATCCAATTATTCCTCCAGAAATTCGGTTACATTCTTTGGCAGAACCTCCTCTTAGTTACAAAGCAATTCTCAATTGCACTTCCAAAGTGCATGGAAACAATCTTCTCCAAAAGCACGGAAATACAATAATTTCTCCAAGGAAAGCAACTCACACTTACAAAGTTCTTCCAAAATCACTTACTTCACACCCCCCATTCTACCCCTTTTTATATTACATTTTATGCCAAAATTGGTGTAAAACCAATTAACTACCCAATCTCCCTTAGAAAAAAATTCAATAATATCCTTCTTTAATAATTTTTGGAAGGATAATATCCCCTCAAAATAATTCTCTTTCCATTTGAATGGTTACGAATGGATTTATTCTCTATTATTTAGGTAATATTTTATGTAAGGTTTTATTTGACCCCCTTAATTTAGGAATAATATTCCTAATATTTCCATGTAAAGGAAAATATTCTAGGCCTCTAAAAATATGGGATAATTTAGGCCGCTAGGAAAAAGGGATTTAGCCTTATTCTAAGGCTTTGAAAAAGCAATTAAATCTTTTAGAGAAAATGGTGGGTGGTGATCCCATTATCCTCTCCTCCTTTTAAGTTTTTCCCCTAAAGACAAGGGAGACTTCCCATATAAGGTGGGCTACCCCCTATTCCTTAGGTGGCATCCCCCTTTAATAGGTGGTGCCCACTTTATAGATTTTTTTATATATATTAATTTTCATATATTTTTTTTCCTTTTTTCTTTTTAATGCTTTTATATTATTCCAACAATAATATTTTCATGGGATGCCATGTGTCAGGGGCTGATTGGTTGTTGCCTGACTGGGCGCTAACATCATCAAGGCAATTTTGACCAATCTTTGACCTTCTATAACTTCGCCATATAGACTCCGTTTTCTGTGAAACGAACTCTGTCGGAATCGTGACGATGAGCACTACAAAATGGTGTTGACTTTGACTGGTTTTGATGACTTTTATTTTTTCCCTTTTTGTTGGCCTAGGTTTGGGAGTTGACCAGAAGTTTGACCATAAATATCTTGAGCTCTGGAACTCCGATTGACTCCGTTCAAGTTGTGTTGGAGTTAGGATCTCAAGCACTTTTTAATGATACCAAAACTGGAGAAAAATGAAGAATTTCAAAATTTGACAAAAAATCCTCTGGATCATTGATCTCTTTTGATCATCACTTCAAGGCCTTTCCTACTCATATGTCCAAGACATTGGTGGGAAAGTATTGTCTCACTATCCGATAGTGCCATAGTAGCTCCCACTTGAGATTCATTCTCAAAAATATATAATCATGCCCACTCTATCTCCTTTGGAAATCTGCAGGATACCCTGAGTAACTTTCCATGAATTTGGAAAGAAAGAAGTATTGTAGCCTTGTGAAAAAAGTTGGGTTATAGAAATTAGATTCTTTTTGAGTTTAGGAACATGTACATCAAACATCTTGCAAAATCCATGTGCTTCTATTCTTGAATTGCAAGAGAACATCACCTTTACTAATAATTTCCAAATATTTGTTATCCCCCAATTAAACATTCCCGAACTGTCCTTCTTCATAATTTGAGAAGGAATTTGTATAAGAGGTAGCATGGAAAGATGCGCCCGAATCTAAAACCCACACATTTGAAGTGATTTCACTTATGAATAAAACCAAAACACTATCAGAGTTTTCATAGACAACATTAGCCTCACTGTCTCTAACCTTATCTTGTGCCTTGTTATAGGAATAACAATCTTTTTTAGTGTGACTAGCCTTACCACAAAACCAACAATCACCAATTCTACCTCTGGATTTAGAACTTTCGCAGATTTTGATCTTCTCCTATTATTGTCTTTGCCTCTATTTCGATGCCTTCCTCTACTAACAGCAGTTAGGGCTTCGCCAGAAGAGGTTTCTTAGTTCTTCCTTCGCATATCTTGGCTGAGGAGTGTAACTGCGACATCGTCAAACTTCAATTTATTTTTAGTAGCCACTAAAGTACTCATGGCCATAACAACTCCCTCCCAATTATTAGGTAGCAAACACAACAATAAATTGCTTTAATCTCATCATCCAAGCTAATGCCCATCAAAACTAATTGAGTAACCTATGTGTTAAACTCATTAAGGTGGTTGGAAAAAATTCCACCTTCTTTCATTTTAACGTTATCTATAACCTCTTCATAATAAATACCTTATTAGACATTGAAGCCATCTCATACATCGAGGAAGTTTTATCTCACAATTCCTTCTTATCTAGCTTCTCCCACTCTTCATTTGGCATCAAACTTGGCTTCTTTGCTTTCCCATCAAGCGTGAGTGAGAGGTCTTGCTTTATCAGCAATGACTCCATTTGTAACTTCCACAAACCAAAATTCTGACCTGAGAATTTTTCAATTTTCACTTCCTCCATGACTCAGGAAATTCAACACCGATTTCCCAATCAGCTATACCCTCACCTTACAGCTCCAATACCAATTGTAAAAGAAAGAAGTGTGAAATATACAAGTGCAGAAACTAGAGTAATCACGGATAAGAAAACACAAATCAGATGAGACACCAGGATTTATCCTGGTTCACCAAAATATGGCTACATCTACACTGAGCAAAGAATTTTATTATCATCAACAACATATTTACAATGAAAAGTGCAGCATATATATTGTTACATTTCACACCAATAGAAGAATGTGAATAGACCAGCATTGAAGGGAAAACAATGTGTCCGTTGGGCTAGGTATGCTTCCATTGAATTTATTCACACTAAGATCAAGATATGTAAGCCGGGTGAGAAAAAAAATGGAAGAGGGAATCATCCCACTCAATTCTCTGGAAGATAAATCCAGAGACGCAACGTACTTGGTGTGATTGTTGCACACTATGCCGTTCTAGATGGCACAACAGTCTGTTCCATTCACCCACGAACTGAGAATCCCTGGGAGTTATTGAAGGCTGCTTTGAAGCGAAGGAGTGCTTCAGATTCATGGGAAGGACATGTTTTGAGCATCAATCGATGAGAAAGAGAAGAGCGTGGAGAGGCGAGGAAGACAACAAAAACTGAAAAGAAAACTAAACACTTTTTTTTGTAAAGCGATGGCCATTTGGGATAGAACGCGGAAATGGAGAAAATCTTTGGTTGGGCTATTCTTAATTTAGCGAGCCCGACCACGATCAATAAGTTTTTTTATTTTTATT
This sequence comes from Sequoia sempervirens, assembly GCA_007258455.2. Lineage (NCBI taxonomy): Eukaryota > Viridiplantae > Streptophyta > Pinopsida > Cupressales > Cupressaceae > Sequoia > Sequoia sempervirens. Next base: position 653,510,443 of record VDFB02281492.1, read on the forward strand.
TTTATTTATTTATTTTTTTTCAAGTAATTTCTGTTGTAACTTACTTAAATCACTAAGATCATGGGACTTGTGTTCCCACCTTTACGAGAAGTAAATCTTATAGTGTAATCAAGTTCTCCAAACAACAAGTTATTCTACATAGTTTAATTGGTTGTTTTATTTATTTCTAGGAGACTAATGGTTTCAATAGAGAGGTTGCTAAATCAAATTTATTTAAATACATAATTGAAGTGAGATGTGATGATCAAACATAGAGGATTGGAATAGGTTTAAGCATACTTGAGATTCAATAAAAAAGTAATAAGATATAAATATAAATTCTTTATATGAAATTAGGGATTAATCTTTTTTACTAAAATAAATTGTGTGTCATATAGTCTTGTGTATTATTGAAATTTAATATGTTAGTTTACATCTACTTTCTTATCCATTTATCATTTAAAAATATGGAGAAGGTATTTGCACTAAAAATCCTCTCCATGATCTAATTGTCTCAATAATTGGTTGTAAATATAAAGGAATAATTAAATCTATAGGCATACATTTACTAGTTTGTTGCTTTCTTTGATTTGTTGGTTAATAGAATAATTATGAAAACTTTAAAGTCTTTTGAACACTCTCTTCAAAATAGCATTATAAGGGATTTCTCTTATTAACTATGGATTATTAAAGTAGATTTAGTCATGTGAAGTGTCTAGCAGATTGTGAAAATAATTTAGATTAAATTGTAGTTAGATTGATTTGATTCTAAAATATATTTATAGCTCTTTATTTTTAATGTGGTGAAAAATCCTTCTAGCAGGCTCAAACATTCATTTGTGTTTTTACTTGATATTGTCATAAATGGGAAATTAATTTAACCTTGAGTAGTTGATACTTTGTATTTGAATACATTATTTTTTCTTTATAGTTTAGTTTAATTAGTGTCCTGCCACTTACTTTTCCATATATCTTGTGAGCCTAAAATTGTTTTATAATCCTTTGAGGGATATTTATTTCTATAATTTCAAGGGTTATGTATGAAAGGAAGTAGAGGTGTGTAGTACGCTTCTTACAACTAACATATGAGAGGAGTTCTATAAAAAATTAAAACTCATCATACTATTATAAAGAAATAAATACAAAATTAATATACCACAACATAATGATTTATGTGGGGAAAAAACTTTAGATAGAAAAATCCATACTCAAAAGAAATTTAAAGTATCCTTAAGTAGTTAATAGTTGTAAAACACTTGTAGAGTCCTAGCCTTTGGATTCTTTTTACCAATAGGAAATTTGAAGTGATTTAGTTAGCATAATAATACATATGAAAATCACTTCGAAACCTCCATATAACAAACCCAATAAATAAGAGAAGAAAACAATATACAAATCAAATGATAATTAGGAAACCATGAGTTAAAACCACCCAAACTATGATGCCCAATGTTCAAATGCCAAGACAAGTCTATAGGCTAAAAATTATTGCACCTATCGAAATCTTGTCATAACTCTCACATAAACTTGTGTGATCCCTTTTCTATCTATTTTCTCCAACAAAATATTCCTTATGATATTTAATAATATCCGTCAACAACTATAGCTCTCTCATGAAACCTTCGTATGCACCATAGATTCTCTTACATTTAGGATGTGGGAGGTTCAACTTTAGGAAATCATAAATTTGGAATTGGGAATTTGATTGAGGTTTTTTTTAATATTAAGATCTCAAAGAGGCCCAAATCACCATTACTAAAGTGCTCCAAATAAGGCCCATTTTGACTTCGTTTTAGGGCCAACATCAATATCTAGAGGCTTTTAAATTATATTTTTGTGTTATATAGCCTAGAAATTAAAAAAAAATGTCTTATAATTAGTATACAAGATGAATGACACGTTCCCTAATACTCTTTCATTGAACACCTTAATAGGGTAAAGGTAATATCCAAATTTCCAACTATTTGCAAGGTGTTGAGAGACCCATTGAAGTATTACATCATGCTTGAACTTCCCTATGTTGATTGGCTTCATCATCAAATCTATGAAATTTTATAAAGCGTCAAATATATTCGTAATAATTGTCCCATGCTCCACCACATCATAAATAAAATGGTTCTAGATATTTATATTCTCCTTCCTTGCATGAAACGATGTTTTCTTTCTCAGACATATGGCATTGACTATCACAAAGAAATTTGATACCTTCTTGAATCATTTGAAAACATGAGAAGAATCTCTTAAAATCTAGACAACCAACTTATTAAATTTAATATATTTAATATACTCAATATCTATAGTGAAGAAAGAGACCATATTATATTTCTTACTCAACCAATTAATAGTGGTCACCAAATAAACTAAACACATATCCAATAGACACTCTTACCCAATTTGAATCCCAAATCCATGAACATATCAACTAAGTGCTTGTCTCCTATAAAATCTTCATGAAAAAATAGAGTACTCAAATGTACCCCATAAATATTTGAAGATCCTCTTGATTGTATCCTAATTATCAAATTTGTCATAAAGAAACTCAAGGCTCACACTTCTTTTGTAATTTTGATCCTCATATATACCATAACATACATCCAACTCCCAACTGTACTATAATAAGGAATACAATCCACATTATCCATCTCTATGGATTTTATAGGACATTGCTCTGCTATAATGTTAGTTTCCACCAAAAATAAGAACATTAATTGTCTACTATCTACAATGCTAAAATGTTATAGTAAAGGGTTCAAATAAATACTTTGGTCCAACAAAATCTTTTTTTTCACTTTATTATCTAATATAATTGGTAGCTCCCAACTCCTTAATGCTAAATCTTGTTGAAAGATAAGAATTGAAATCACAAATCACATCCTTACTATATCATCTATGTACAATGTGATACAAGGAATGAATTATCATCCATTTTTTTATAAATACATTAATCTAATTTCAATCTCAAAAATCTAAAACCAAAAATGAATTAATCAAACTTCTAGTACCACTTTCTAAGAGACTATTTGAGTACAAAGATATTTTTAATCCACAAACCAAAGACTCCTTGAGTTTCACATAATGTTCTAGTTATGACATGAAAATTTGTTTCTCCAAATCATCATTTAATAATGTTGTCAACACATCTAGTTGGAACACATCTATTTGTTCAAACTGTAAATCAACATAGCCATATCATCATTCATAACTGCTCTTAAAGACTTATAATATCACCCATATTCATCACCTCCATCATAGTTATAGGCTCATTGATATAAGTAATCAAAGAAAAAATAATTTCTCGAATTAACCTTCCCAAATTACTAATAATACTCCACTGGTGCCAACAAAAGATCTTAAAAAAATCACTTGAATTAAGCCTTCAACAAGGCCAACTGAGATTTCAAATGACAAAATTCTTCTGTTCAATAGTATTAAATCAAACTATATTCATTTAACATGGGGGCGTACTGATGCCAACACAGATTTTCCTAAATTAAGTCTCATATTTTCCTGAGAATGCCTTGCCTAATTTAATGTATAGTACTTACCTTCACGTGCGCGTATTCTTCTACTTCGGACTAGCTTTGACACAGAAAATACCGCTGCAATTTATGGCAATATAATTTAGAAAACTGTATCAACAAGGAGCAATCATACAAAGACCAAAGCAGCCAAATAGGATTGCTTTCCTAAAGCTAGAGATAATTGCAGAACATAAAGACAAAAGAAAGTAATAATATAGCTGACTAGCTGAGATAATCATTACAGTTTTAGAAGAGAAAAAGTTGTTAAAACGAAACTCCAGCAAGGAATAAACAGAATTCCACCAGAATGACCTTAGATGTGATCTAAATACATAATAGCCAAATTACTGATATAAGTTATTCTCGGCATAAAAACCAAAATCTCAGTCTTTATAGATAAAAACAGGAGCAACCATATTAAAAATTCATTAGCGAAGCCCCACGCAACCGCACAGCTGGGAGATCTTGCTGGAAGATTGTTGATGATAAATAAGTAACATGACACCCATAGAGACTCAGAAGAAGAGAGCATGCAGCAATAAACTCCATCGAAAGAAAGACTTCCTTCGTCCGGGCCATAGATGCAAACAATCTACAATTCATGGATGCAAGAGTCAATGATACAATTTAATATTAATTTACCTATAAAATTCAAATTGAATTGTGATAAATATTTTAAAAAAACAAGAAACTCAAGAGTTTACCTTTCACATTTCTCTGAATTATAGTTGCATATTTCTTCATCAGGTCAAATTCTTTATCCATGGAAACAAAAACTTTAGGATCTTATCAACTTTATTGAAGTATTTTCTTTTCCAACTAATTCTTATCAGGATTAAAGCCAAGACCCCTCCAAAAGCTACTCCATATGACAATCCCACTGATATCTTATACCATAAATATTTAGTACTTTTTCTTTCTTTGTTGACTGAAATTGGTGGAGGAGGAGGAGGAGCAAATTGTGGCCAAGAACAGTTTTTGGGTAGGGGACATCCCCATAAGTTTGGATTGCCTGAATAAGAGGATTCTCCAAATGTGCCAGTTATATGCTGCCCTTGTGTTATACTTCCTGAAAGATTGTTTCTTGATAAATTAAATGAACCTAAGGAATTTAGAGATTCAAGCTCTACAGGGATTTTTCCTGAAAATTGATTTCTTGAAAGGTCTAATGACTCCAGCTGGCTCATTTCTCCCAAACTATTTGGAATGGTCCCATTCAAATTGTTCATTGAAAGATTTAGAAGCCTCAACCCCTTCAAATTTCCAAAATTAGAAGGAATTTCTCCCTCCAATTCATTGTTTGACAAATCTATGCATGTGAGAGTGGAAAGAATATATTCATAGTGTTGGTCTGTGCCTTTTAAAATCATATCCAATCCATCTTGATAAGTAATATTAAAAGTATGCAATACAAAACCATCTTGACTTTCTATTGTCATTGCTTGTAATGAGACAATTGTGTGTGGAATTGAACCTGAGATATGATTGGAAGAAAGGAGCAAGATTTGGAGATTCTTCAGCTGGCCAATCTCTGGAGGAATGCTGCCTGTAAAATTATTCTCCTTCATCACCAATACTCTTAGTTCTAAAATATTTCCAACTAATTTTGGTATTTCACCTCCAAATAGATTATTCCCAATATCAAGAACCCGTAGCTTTAAGCAATTTACTATTGAGGGAGACAATGACCCATTAAAATTATTACTATGAACAACTAATGATGTTACATCCCCATTCAGACTATATGTTTGGTTGTGTATTATGAATTCAATGTCCATTGCAAGTAACTACTTTCATGTGATTATGACATTGAGAATGCAAAAGTTGTTCTCTTATAATGTTAACGAACTTTTTATTTTGCCAGTGAATTTATTGTTCATGTGAAGATGCATGAGATCACGAGATTAAATTTAAATGCATATTATTAAGCCGTTGAGAACGAACTAACCATAATCCTTGTCAGTGGATGTAGGATTGCCGATGCCACGAGAGAAAGGGAAAATCATCAAAGAGAGGACATGGTTAACAATGGATCTATTTTATTGTCAACCTCAAGCCGACATATGACAAATATCTAAATCGTAACTTGGCCATAAATACTATAAACTAATTAATTACTCTTATTAGTTCATTTAAATATAAATATATTAATCCTTAATTATTTTAAGGAGATTGAAAATGGTTATAAATTAATAAATCGAAATTATTGATATAATTAAGATACTATTTAATAAATATTCTCTTGAGAATGGATTAAAACAATTCTTGTTATAAATATAAGTTTATGCAATGGCTATTTAATATTAAATTAGTAATCATGGATTTAAGTCAAAGGCCATCGATTGAATATGGGAATATATGATATGGTTTCGAACCAGAAATTAAAATAATTAAAAAGAATTAAAAAGTGAGTCGTCGGATTGAGGAGAAGAATATATATATATATATATATAGATATAAATATTTTTCTCGTTCTTGGTTTTCTTGGTATTCTTTGGAGGGAATGGTAGGTCAGAAGCCAAGAAGTCTCTCAGAATGGAGGTTCCTTCGGGTGATCGTTTTTATTATGAAGGCTTTTCTTTTCGAGGGTCTGGCCTTTCGGATGGCTACCATTCAGCTCTGGATCATTCTTTTTGGAAAAGAAACCACCTTGGCTGGCATCATATAAACTAAATTCCTCTTTCTTGAGATGAATAATCATCTAGGGATGGCTTCTTCACTATGACACAACTCATTCATCAATAATTCCATCTTTGTTAGTTTCTCTATGCTTTATTTTTCTTTTACCAGCGACACCAAAATGTTGTTTTTGGTCTTGGCATCATGATGGACTTTCCATTCTTTTGGAGTGCCGCTTCTCAAATTATTATCCAATCTCTCTTTATATCTTTGAAAGCTCGGAAGGTGTCGACCTAGGGATAATTCTCGAGGATGAGATTTGGGAGGGTGTGGCTTGTGTTTGTGTCTCCATCGCATTTCACTAGAAATACCCTACGACTTCTGCAAGTTTGAGACTAACTATCAAGCACGTATGGTAGTATTTTGTGTTTACCCATCTTGATAGCATGAAATTGGGAATGTTATTATCTTGTGAAAGAAACGGGGATATTAAATAATTTTACCTATTCTTGATTGATCATCAATAGAGTTGAGTTAGTGTTGGCTCTGTTATAATCTGATAACCGTGACTGGGCTCTACTCTTTCTTTTAATGCAAATGTAACTTGTCCATCTGAGAGGGGTAACTTTCAATATCTATTCTTAATTCTTGTACCTTATGCAACTTTCTTAGATATTGAATTTGAGTAAACATGTCTTTACAGTTGACTTGGATGAGTTAAATCTGAGCAGCGGTCAACTAGAGCTGAGAATAATTAAGATGTTCTTCCTTGTAGAAAGAAGGTTTATGCTTGTGTTTTCTGGAGGAAAATTCTGGTCCAAATTGTTCTAGTTCCTTCTCATCTCTGTTATTCTAAATGAACTCTTCCTGGTGGAACCATTGATAACTGTGTTGCGTATCTTCATCCAAGTATAACCTTGCAGCGGTGAACCCTATTAAGAACTTCTTGAAATAGTAGTTAACTCTCTTAATAAACTCGTCTTTTTGGAAGTAAGCAAATTGGATCTTTATTTATTTCTAGGAACGTATTGCAAAGAATTACTTTTGTGGAAACCCAAATCTTGAACTTGACTTGCATTCTAATTATCTCTGACAACTGTCATACTTCTGAAACTGAATCTTGAGTGAACTTTTTGGAAAAATTTGGAAAAGCTTTTTCTGTTGATGAGGTCGAGAATCCTCTCTTCTTCTCAACCGTATTCATCCCATGACTTACCTTGCTAAGGGACTAAGGGTATTCCCTTCTGAGCAGATATTAAATTGTAAGTTAACCTTGATTGTAAAAGCAATTGCTACCAAAGAGGTAAAAAGATAATGAACCCTTTCCCTGTCCTAAAGGGTTATGAAAACAGTTTTGTCTTAAGAAAAGATCCTTAATAGTTTAATGCAATACTGAATCCTAAGGTTAGGACATAACCTTGAACCTAGAAGAAATGGCAATCAAACTTGTTAATGCAATTTTAGATCTTGATTTAAAGTATTATCATGTCGAGCAAGGGTGAGAGTGTTAACGGCACAGTAGTGCCAGAGATGTCGGCACAGTAGTGCCAGAGACATTGGCATAGGAGTGCCAGAAAAATATTAAAATCCTTGGCCAAGGTACGATGCTTGATTTAACATATGTTAGCTATCAAGAACCAGATATACCACTGATCAGTGTGGCCTTTCTAGTTGGGAGGTACCCTTAGTTAGGTCGATCAGGAGGTATAGGTCCTTGACACTAGGCTCAGAGGCATGATGATAATTTGATCCATGTTGATTACCCTCGTGAAGGGCGGGTTCTTCAGTTGAAGAAACTCGGGAGACCAGTAGGTCTTGGTTGGGCGGTAAAGCCCCTGATGATAATTCTCTTTCCCTCGATAAAGATTTCCAAGTATGATAGTATGGAGATGATGTCAAATGGATTTCTTCCTCTCATAAATCCAGGTACATGCAATGGTAATTGAATTTCTATTTCATCTATGCCATGAATGCTATTCTTTATGTTAATGAACATTGTAAGATTCTCAGATACTTAGGTGAGATAGTTACTTGAATTTATTCAGCTGTTATATTGTTTCATAGCTGTAGTAATTATTCGTTATCTTCTGGAAGCAAAGAAAAGTAATTATTATTCTTCTGCAATTTCCTGTTAGATGTTTATAGTTAATAGTTTCTTTTCAGCTGAAAATGAAATTAAAAGTTAGTTGATGAAGTGTATAATGTAACGACATCTGAATTGAATTCTCTTTTCCGTCTAGCTGCAAATGAAACCCTAGTTTGGCAGTTATTTAGTTATTGATCTGCCATGAACAGTTGGCGGAAAACTGTTGAACGATTCATGTGAGCTGAAACTGAAAATTAAATAGATAATTGCATGTTTGAGTTAGTTGGATCAATTTGGAAACCCTAGTTTCAAAAACAAGTTAGTTGCAGTTCAGCTGAAAGTTAGTTGTCAGTTGAAAATTTTAAACTGTAGTCTGGGAAGGTTGTTACAAATGAATGTAATTCACTTGGCTTATTGAACTCATTTGGTAATCTTCCTCCAAACTATTATTTTCCAAATTTATGATTTCAAGCCACAAGCATTTGGACAAGCTTAGGATCCTCAGAGTTTGCAGATTAAATTTGAGAGAGAGAATCACCAAGCTTTGAATATTTCCCTGAATTTCCATTGAGTAGAAATTTTGTTATTTGATGGGACCAAATTGATGGGATGTGCCCACTCAATGCATTTTTAGAAACATCTAGGGTAACTAATTGCTCCCATGTTGAAGTATTTGAACATTGACCCATCCTCACAATGTTCTCAATCATAGGAACTCACAACTCCTTAGAGAATATTGCAATAAGGTTGGAGAAGGAAAAAATGCTAAAAAATACACACAAATATAAAGTATAAATTAGAGTTTGAAATTTTGACTATGAATAAATTGGTTAGAATATACAAATTAAGGTTGAGTAGAGAATGCATGCCAAATATGTAATTATCTATGTACTTGATGAATTTGCTAAAAGGATTGGTCAAAATTTGAGAAAAAAGTAAAGATGTTATAATAAAATATTTTTCAAAGCATATGAAAATATAAAATAAGTTTCTTAATACAAGATTACCATAAAATATTATTTGTAGATGCAAAAAACAACAATATTTGTATAAAATAAAAAAGCCATAATCATACAAGATTTGTGAAAAAATCCTTTCAATAAAAATATCTAGAGATACAGAAAAATCAGGTATTAATCTTCAATATATTAGATACAATATCAACACACAACACTTTGTGTTCTTATTCCAATTTCATAGCACTTGTATACTTGTAAACAATGATTTGAAACCACTATCCCATACCTCCAATAAATAAGAATGGATAGAGCCTATAATGACAAATGGTTTTATCAAAATAATAGATATGAAAACCATGGAATCATGCAAAAACCCTATGCTCACCTTGGAGAGTATCTTCTAAGAATAAATGTTACTATTTGATACTTTCTTATACTGTTAGACTATGTTGTTTTGTTGGATACTTGGATCGCTGATTTTGAGCGATGATGGATTATTGTGTGACATGATGATACTTGTGTGATGTTTATTGTTTTCAGACTTGATATGATTTAGTGTAGATGGTTATTTTCAGTTGTTTATGGATATGCATATGCTTATGATGGACTAACAACATGTATTGAGTCAGTCTTCTGTGAGTGTATTGGTGTGGAGAACAGAATCGCATCACTCGCTTGCGAGTGCCCTGCGATATCTGTGATTTTCTCCGCACGGTGTGCCTGTTTACTGCTTTATATATATATACATGCATGTACATTGTTTGCTTGGTTGCAGGATTTGCAGGTACATGACAAACTCACCTGTGTAATCAGGTCTGAGCGAGAACATCAGACTCAATTGTTGATCGGGAGATAGTAGTTAGGTTTATCCTAGTTCAATCTTTAACCCTAGTATTAGTACAATTTTAGTTTTTAGTTTTGAGTCGTAGGTTGTTATGTGTTTCTGTTGGTTAAATCATTCTTGAAAAAGGTAAATTTGCTTATGTTTAATATTGGTTATTGTGTTTTATTTATTATTATTAAAATCAATATTTAAATATAATTGAAATTTATTTATTTAATTATTTAATACATTAGTTAGTTTAATTAGTTAAATAGTTAATCTTTAAAAGGATTTAACTATTTAGTTAAATAAATTAATTAATTAGATTAAATTATTAAATGCATAAATTATATTGTGTTTAAATAGATTAGAAAATTAGAAAATAAATTGAAATAATTTGCATGTGAATTAAATTGTGTTTGGAAATTTATTTTAGTGTTTAAATTAAATAAATAAGTTAATTGCATGTGATTTAAAAATTAGAGTTTTAAAATTTAAATTTAAATTAATTAGATAAATTGCATGTAAAATTTGAATGGCAAAACTGCCGAGAGGTGGAGAAGATATTTTCTCAACAACCTCTCGACATGTGTGTGAGTGCCATAATTGCAAAAACTTTGTTGAAAATTTTTCACGGAGGATATTGAGGATCTCGGGAAATTGCACGGGGTTATTATTGCCTGGGGAAAATTTTTAGGTCTCGCAAAAATATATTTTCACTGTAAAATTTTGATATTCTTAAGTTTTGTTACCTCTCTGTTGGGGTTGTGATTTTTGGAGGAAGATTAAAGCTTCCCTAGAATTGGTGCTTTGAAGAGTATTCGAAGGATTGTGTTCTTCAGGCAAAGATATTCTTCAACTTACAAGATCTTCAATTTACAGGTATTCCACTGGTGTAATTTGTGATTTTGATATTGAAAGGAGTTTTCTTAAAAGTTTCAATTCTTGATTTTCTTGGTGATTGGTTATTGAAATTCCTTTCTTTGCAAATATTTGCTGTTAAAATTTATTAATTGCATGCAAGATGGAATCAAAATTCTCTGTAAACATTTTGAAAAGGAATTAGGAAAAGTTTATTTAGTATTAAGTTTTGCTGGGTCAAGATTGAGTAATTTGTTCTCTTTTATAAAGAAACAGTAGAAGATTTGATTTACCAGTTTTATTATGAGAAAATTCTAAGAAAAAAAAAAAAAACATTTGTTTAAATCGCTGTAAATTTTTCATATTTGCTGTAGAAAATTTACCAGAAAAATTAAAAGATTAGTTCCAAAATTCTGTAGAAATTTTCTCTAAATTTTCTTTGTGAAAACCCCAGAAAATTATTTTTTATTTTTTATTTGAAATCTATAAGAATTTATTATTCTTATATGTATTTTTAATTTTGAAAATTTATAGTGAAATTAATTGTTAAGTTACTGGTTTAATTTTCACCAGTTGGGAAAAATTTCGATTCTCGCTTCCATCAAGACTTTAATCACAAAAAAAAAAAAAAATGTTTTATGCACTTAGTGTAATAAAACAGAGGTTGGGGAGGGCCGAAACCCTCCCCTCCCTCCTTTGTAGACGGCGCAGCCCTTATGGCCGCGCACAACAGCCATTAAGGCTGCTGGGCGCAGCCTGTAAGGCCCGCGACCTCCCTTATGGAGGTCGCAGGCGGTGCCCATGGTTTCGTGGGTGTAAATTAAAGTTTATTTAATTTAAACTTTTGTTTAAACATAAATTCTTTAAAACGCGATTTTTTATAAACTTTTTAATACGCGATTTTATTATATCAAATATGGATTTGTATTAAATTATAATTTTATTATATATAAATATATATATATATGTATATGTATATTTTTATATATATGTATTTCATAATAGAGAAAAGATATTAGAATATGGAAAAATATATATTAATTTGTTAACTAAATTGAAAATCATATTTAGTTATTAAAAAAAAAAGTATTTATTCAATGTTATTGTGTAATTGGATAAATTGTAGATATTGATTTACATTCTAATGAAAGAAAAATTGTATGTAAATATTTATATTAGTAGATTAATTTCTTATTTTTAACTTTTGATTGAAAGGATTTAATATATCCAAAGGATAGTTTATTTTTCGAATTTAAAAAAAAAAGTCTTAAAATAGTGATTTTTTTTTTTTACATGGTCAATTTGGGAAAAATATAAAATGATTAAGTCTTCCAGTACTAAATTTTTCAAGGGTGGGGTGAAATTGATTTTGAATACATGTGATTGAACAAGTTTAGGGTAGTGCACCTATTTTGCGGAATTGAATGTAATTGTACATTGTGGTAAATCTGGTATTTTTATTTTGTTGTGCACTTGTCTACCCTAGCTAGTGAACCTTGAGTACCCATGTTATGTTTAGGGGAGTGGCTAGTCGTAAGGGCCGACACACAAAGTGGTGTCAGGGTAACTTACGATTAGTTAAGTAAGTCAGTGAAAACTAAAAGAACATAGTAGTTAAATTTAAAACATGTAATAAGATGATTATGCCTCGTTTATGAATCATAAGCTACTACAGTTATGAGTATAAGTCGAGAAGGCCTGGAATGGAAAATCGTTGTCTCATTTCCTTAAGGGACATGCGATTCCGCAACTGTATGCAATAGGGGCCGGGTTTCGTAAGAGGTTACCAGGGTAACCCAAGGATTGGGCGCCGAGACCTAGGAAGAAACACCAGGGTAACCATTGCATCGTTGTGATGACACTCCACTTAGAATAACAGTTAAACCATGAGTTTGTGTTTCAAATCAAATGTCAAATCTGGAAGCAATGTAACCAATAGTGTGTATGTACTAGTGTCTAGGGTTAGTAGATTTGGACTAGGTAGCCTTATTACTATCTCCTAGCATAGGGGTGGACCTACGGGTACCACATGGTTGGGTGGAACGTGCACCTTACTCCGTTGGGTCCCCAGTTTGTTCGTTGCTTAGAGCGCTTCATGGATGGAGAGATCGCACATGGATTTCTTCTATATTTTCATCATTGTATCTTGTAAACATATATTTGAAAACATCCCTCATTTGTATAAGAGGTGATCAATGTAATTGTAAAGTATTTGTAATTTGAACTACCTCATCAGATGGATGAGCAATGTAATATCTTATCAATGCAATGTATAGAAACATGGTTTGTGCTTTATTATGTTATCATGAATGAAAATTTTAATATTATGCAATGTTATCTTATGTTATGATTTAATTGGGAGCCATGCAAAATACTTAAGTCGCTTATGGAGAGCTTAAAGTAGTGTAACGTCGTTGTAACCTAAGAATGTATGCAACTAAGTAACATAATATTAATACTTTAAAAAAAAAATTATTACACTTTTATATCACCTTTGCAACATTCTTAGGTTATTTAGATGGGGCATTACAGATTGGTATCAGAGCCAAGGTTACAAACACTGGACGCTCTGGGTAATCTAGAGCCCATTAGGTTGACCTAGTACGTAGTGTCGTAACTGATAACCTTGGTTGAACAGTATCTAAGACTCATAAATTTTCTTGTGTAGGAACATGCCTAGGCGAGGAGGAAGAGGTCATGGTAGAGGTAGAGGTGGAGGCCGTGGGCCAATCCCTCAGGTTACTCCCCCTCCTAGTCCTCACCATAGTGACCAAGCAGATCAGATGGGTCAGAGGAATGAGGGACAGAATTCCGAACAGTCAGCAGTAGAGGGTTCTCAGATACGTCCACTTTTAGAGGAGGTCCTGGCTCGTCTTGGACCTAGATAGGAAGATGAGCAGGAGGTTGTGAGAGAGAGAGATAGATCCCCTAGGAGAGTCGATGACACAGCACATCAGGATTCTATTATTGTTGGTCACATGAGAGATTTACTGAGAGCACGTCCTCCTACCTTTGATGGTTCTGGAGGAGGACTAGAGGCTGAGACCTGGCTACTAGATTTGGGTAGATGCTTTGCCATGCACCCTTACGGTAGCAATACCTGTGCCAGATGTGCTATTATGCACTTGAGAGGATTCGCCTCTACATGGTGGCGCCTAGAGGAGCAGAAGCTCCACATAGATATTGGTTCTGTGTCTTGGGAGATGTTTCTCGAGAGGTTTAGAGCACGGTTCCTTTCGGAACACTGGAGGCAGCGTAGGGCTGACGAGTTTCATGATCTACGCCAGTTAGCTCTTTCTGTAGAGCAATACGAACGTAGGTTCTATGAACTCAAGCAGTATGCTGGTATTGGCGATGATGAGCCTATGCTAGTACAGCATTTCATTAGGGGCTTGAACGCCCGTATCAGTGGTGGTGTCCGAGTCTTTGAGCCAAATACTATGGAAGTTGCAGTGGAGAAGGCTCGCATAGTTGAGGAGAACCTTATTATGGCTTTAGGTGGGCACACAGGAGTGCAGATTGGGAGTGCTCCTGCAGCAGATTTTAGTCCATGGGGTGGACAAGCACAGACAGGTGGTTCTTCCAAGAACCAACAGACACCCACAAAGGGTGGGCAGCAATAGAAAACACCTCAAAAGAACAATAACCCTCAACCTCAACAACAGAACAGTCCTCAATCAGGAAAGGGTCATAACTGGTGGCGCAACAAGCGCAATAGGCAGGATCAGCCTGCACAGAGTGCACAGTCTACCGTCAATAGGGGTAGTTTTCAACAGTCCAATGCACCTTCGGGTGGCAGAGGATTTGGTAGAGGCACAGGTACAGGTTGTTATTCTTGTGGGCAGCATGGGCACATAGCTAGGCAGTGTCCGATGAGAGGCTCTACTGGTTATGGGCCTCGACCTACAGTTTCGGAGCCTACGGTGGGCGATGCATGACGTGCACATACTGTTTATGCAGCAGTTAATGACCGCCAAGCTGATCACCAGAATACGGTGGTCGAATCTTCAGATAAGTTAAATGGTGTCAATGTATCTATACTTTTTGATTCTGGAGCCACTGACTCCTTTATTTCACCGTCCATTGTTGACCATTGTGGTCTTGTGGCGGTTAAACAAGGTGGTAAATGGCAAGTTGAATTCGCCTCTGAGGTGAAAGTAGTAGTAGATAATTTAGTACATAACTGTGAACTTAAAATAGGTATGTTAACTACCTTAGTAGATTTATATGTTACTCCCTTAGGATCG
>VDFB02281492.1:653525637-653568925 GCA_007258455.2 Sequoia sempervirens
TAATTAATGATGCTTATGCTTTTGATTATATTGTTGATGTTAGACTCAACAGTTAGGAAGTCTGTATGGATGAAGGGGATGGGATTGTATCACTCACTTGTGAGCGCCCTACAATTCTGAGATTTCCCCTTCACAGTGTGTTTTATTATATCATATATATGCATGTTCAATATACTCTTTGTTCGTAGGTTGATAGGTACAGGGCATCGACTCCACCTGATTTCACAGGTTTGAGCATGTCCATTGACCAACGGTAATCGATTGGGAGATAGTAGCTAGGTTTCCCGTGCCAAGTCATCACCCTAGTCATAGTGTGTCGTCGGGTTGTAGTCAGATTTAGTTGTTTTATTGTTGTCCCTTTCACCTTGGTTATTTATTTAATTTCAAATTATAAAGGTTATTAAATGGCGGATGTAGTTAAAATGATGATTAAGTATATCTAGTTGCAATGTTGAAATGTTATTTATTTTATTGATTAATTTAATTTAATCAATAAAATAATCTAATCTTAGATTAGATTTAGTTTATTGATTAATTAAGTTAACGGTGATAAATTAAATTAAGATTAGTTGTTTTGGCATTATTGGATAGTT
Organism: Sequoia sempervirens; assembly: GCA_007258455.2. Classification (NCBI taxonomy): domain Eukaryota; kingdom Viridiplantae; phylum Streptophyta; class Pinopsida; order Cupressales; family Cupressaceae; genus Sequoia; species Sequoia sempervirens. The sequence goes on from VDFB02281492.1 coordinate 653,526,231, forward strand.
AGATTTAAATAAAAATAAAAAATAAAAAGCATGTTTGGATATTTAGATTTAAATTAAAATAAAAATGAAAATCATGTTTTACATTGCACTTTTTGAAAATTAATATGTAAAAGGATTTATTTACAAAATTTTGAATTCTTTTGTAAAAAGAAATTTTTAAATGCATGAAATTTCAATTGGAAAGTAATTTTGTTTTAAATTTTAAAAGAAATGAAAATATCCCCAAAATTGCAATAAATTTGGTGGATGGGATATTTTAGGGGTTTGACTAAATTTGGGGAAAACTCTATTTGAGGAAATACAATTTTATATAATTTTCAATTTTCAATTTGGGTGGAGAAAGTTTTGTTGTGGCTTTGTTTGGATTTGAAGAAGAAGGTTGAATTTCTTGGGTGGGCTGGAAAAAGATGTAATACCCCTCCGTTTTGCGTTCTGGCTAGACAGCGTGTCCTTGTTTTCTTTGATGTGCTTTTTGGTTATTGAGATGTTGTATCTTGTGTGTGTGATTTGATCGATAATTATAAAGCGATAGTTATTGGTGTGATGTGATGTATCTTATCTGATGCTTTATTTGACATGTTTTAAATTGATGTAAGGATGATTAGTTATTGTAACATGTTATTGCGTGAGATATTTGTTTATGATGGAACTATCAGTCTATGATGAGTGTATTGGTGAAGGGGACGGGATTGTATCACTCGCTTGTGAGCACCCTACGATTCTAAGATTTCCCCCTTCACGGTGTGTTTTATTATATCATATATATGCATGTTCGATATGCTCTTTATTCGCAGGTTGACAGGTACATGACATCGACTCCACCTGATTTCACAGGTTTGAGTGTGTCCATTGACCAACGGTAATTAATTGGGAGATAGTAGTTAGATTTTCTGTACCAAGTCATCACCCTAGTCATAGTGTGTCGTTGGGTTAGTAGTCAGATTCAATTATTTTGTGTTGTCCTTTTTCACCTTGGCTTTTTATTTAAATTGCAAGTTAAAGGTTATTAAATGGCTTTTGAAGTTAAAAATGATGATTGATTGTATCTATTTGTAATGTTGGAAAAGTAGTTATTTATTAATTAATTTAAATTAATTAATAAAATAATCTAAGCTTGAATTAGATATATTTTATTGACTAATTAAATTAATGGGGATAAATTAAATCAAATTAGTTGTTTGGCATAATGTGATATTTTGATTTAAAATAGAAAAATAGAAATATGCTTTAAATTTCACTTTTTGGAAATAAATTTGAAAAATAATTCCTTTATAAAATTTTGAATTCTTTTTGTAAAAATAAATTTATTTTAAGTGCATGAAATTCCATTTGGAAATTAAATTGATTTCAAATTTTAAAAAATGCAAATATCTCCAAATGTTCAATAAATTTAGTGGGTGGGATATTTTAGGGGTTTGACCAAAATTTGGGGAAAGCTCTTTGTAAGGAAATGCAATTTCATTTGTTTTTCAATTTTTGAATTTTGGTGGAGAGTTTTGGCTGTGGCTGGTTTTGGATTTTGAAGAAGAGATTTGGAATCACCATTGTTAAGTCTTCAAGCTTTGGGAGAAAACACCAGGTTCCTCTTTATTTATGTTTTCATTTTGAAATAAGTTTCAAATTTCATTATGTTGTTTGAAAGTCTTTTAAATGCTATTTAGATGCAATGAAAACCCATGTGAAATGAATTCAAATCTTGCAAACTGTTGTTGGATTTAGGAAAGTAAACCAAAACAACAATCACAATGAAGAATAGAAAGAAAACCAACAACAAAATCTTCATATCAAACTAAAATTTTAAGCTCTTGGTTGTATTGCCAAATTTATTTATGTTATTGCAAAAAAAATTGTTGTTCATTTGCACAAATTGGGCTGGAAATGAAAATGAAAACTTTGGGTATATATTTATTATTTACATACAATTTATAAATTTATAAATATATATATTTTTTCATTTTGGTTGTTTGAGAATTTTTGGGTTTTATAAAAAGAGAATTTTTTTTTATAGGCGCAGGGGGACTTCCCTATTTTTTCTTTCATTTTGAAAAGCTTTTTTTATAAAAAATAAATTTAATATAAAAATGGGAGTGGAGAGGGAGAGGCTGGTATCCCTGACCCATGGGAGGGTTGCTCCCACGAGCACACCCCCACATGGGGAGTGGGCTGGATGGCAGCCTCTCCCTTTGGGAGGCAGCGGCCAGTACTTGATAACAAAGACTTTTGTTGCGTTTTTTAACTTTTAAGTTTATTTTTTTTTAATATATTATTTTATTATTATATATTATATAGTAATATATATATATATATTATATTATATATATATAATATATATATGTATATATATAATATTATTTTAATATTTAAATAATATTTATTTTCATAATAATTTATTTATATATATATATATATATTATATATATATACTTATGTATATATATCATATACATTTAGTGTGTATATGTATATATATAATGTATATATGTATACTTTATATATTTTTAAATAAATTATTTAGTTGAGTTAAATGGGTTTATTTCAATGAGATTTAAATATTTAAATATATATAATAGTATATATATTAAGTATATACTTTTATGTATATATATTTAGTATATAATGGTATCTATGTTTAAATAAAATTTAGTTGATTAATTTATTCGAGGTTGAAATAAAGATTAATTTATTTTAAATAAATGACTTTATTTATCAAGTTGTTTTGATTATGAAATATAATTGTGAAACTTGGAGTAAATGATTGGTGTTTAAATTCTTCAACGTCATGAAATGAATCTGGTGTATTTTTTTTGAATAAATGCAAGTAATGGAAATTGAGATTGACTGGATTTAGGAAATCCTAACCTTACTTTATTTAAAGTGTCTGAAGTGCTTTCTAGTGATGTTTTGTTCATTCTCGATGTTGGGGTAATTGGGTCAATTATTCTGAAGTCTTCCAAATGGGGTTTCATTTATTTGTATGGGTTGTCATTTTGATAGTCAACCATTGTTTTGCTTTGGGTAGTGGGTATAGTTGTATCATGTTGTATTACCTAGTTTTCACGATTGGGGATGTTTCGTGCCTCCTATGGAAGGAGTGGATTATGTGCTTTGTGCCTCTAGTGGTTGGAGAGGGTTTTGAATTTTGTTGTCTCCAGTGTTTGGAGTGAGTTTTCTTTATGTGTTCCTCCTAGAGTTGGAGTGGTTTTATCGTATTGGTATGCACTTGGGATTCTCTTGGTGATTGGGTTTGGTTGGTATGTTGTCAAGTAGAAGAGTGGCTTCTGTTAGGGGCCATAGCCCAAAGAGGTAAATTGGAAAACCTTCAGAAGTGGTTTAATCAAGTGATAACTAAATTAATGAACTTAGAAGTTAGGTAGTATTTCACACTAATTAAGATAATTGAGCCTTGCTCATGGACGTAAGGGCTTGTATAGACTTGGGATGAGATGGGAAGGCCTGGAATGGCAAGGTCATCTATCTTGTCCTTACGAGAGGTATTTGATTCGCATGAGTGAGCATGGGTGCCAGGATTCGGTAGAGGCCACCAGGATAACTCATAGTGGGGGCCAAAGCCTAGGAAGATTCCTAGAGGAGATCCCATGACGAGCTGTGTGATGACACTCTTTCTACGACAACAGTTGGTATTTGGTTTTATGTGTATGGTCTTCTTATCACACTCGATCTGTTTTATTTTTGGAAGCAATGTGACCTATATCAGTGATGTTAGAGTTGTACTTATTTTATCTTTATGGTTGTTTGGTTCATGTGTCTGGTTGTGTCAATGTGAGTTAGCCTGTGTCTAGGGGTGGATGGTCTTGTCTATAAATCCTTGTTACTATCTCCTAGCACAAGGGGTGAGCCTTCGGGTATCACATGGTTGGGTGGAACGTGCACCTTAATCTGTTGGGTTGTCTTCTTGTTCGTGTGGACGAGGTTTCCAGTTGGAGAGCTCGTGGGATCTAGTTCTTCATGCTTTATTCTTTCAGTTATTAATGTAATTTAATACCCCTCTTTGTATTAAGGTGGAAGATGTAATTTGTAACCTTTTATATTGGAATTACCTCATTCGGGGAATGAGTGTTGTAATCTTATTGTAAGTACACTATTGGGATCATGTGGAATGTCTTATGTTTCTGATATAATTTTATCATGGATGGAATGTATGAGCATTTGTTTTGTTAGTATATTAAATGTTATGTTTTAATTCATGTTTCTTGATTGGGTTTTAAGTAATCTCAGTCTCATAACCTTAGAGGTTGTTGGCAATGTGTAGCGAACTTTCATGCTTTTGTACTTTAAAAAAAAAAATAGTACGTTTGAGTAGTAAATTGCAACTTCCTCTAGGGTTGCATGGCGGGGCATTACAAAAGATTTGGAAGCACCATTTGAATCCTTCAAGCTTTGGAGAAAAAAAAAAAAAACCGAGGTTCTTTCTTTTGTTTTGTTTTCATTTTGAAATAGTTCAATTTTTATGTTGGAAATTTTTAAATTCTGTTTGAATTTCAATGAAAACCCATGTCAAATTTGTTTCAAAACTTGCAAACTTCTATTGAAATTATGGGAAAGAAAACAAAGCAAGAATCAAACAATGGAAAAATAGAAAGGAAATCAAAAGAAATTTTCATTTCAAACTGAAACTTAAACCCATATATTGTGTTGACAAATTTATTTGTATTGCAAAATTCTATTGTGCAATTGCACAGTTTGGCTAAAAACGGAAATTTTAGGTATATATTTATAAATATACCTGTGTGTATATATATATATATCCTATACAAGTGTATTTTATAAATATATTGTGCTTTTTTTATTATTCTGGAAAAAAAGTTGGTTTCAAAAATTTTACACAGGAAAATTTCTTGTCACAGTGCGCCTATATTTACTTTCTTTTGTATTATTGGAGTATTTTTTTTTATATATATAAAATTTTATTAACAAAAAGTTTTTTGTTTGGCAGAAGTGGGGGGAGGGGCAGTGGCCACTGCTCCTGGCTTGCGCCCATGGGCGTTGCTCACACAAGCAGCACCCCCAATATGGGGGAGGTACATTATTGGCCTGGCCTCTCACTTTTGGGAGGGGCCAGCGGCCCACAGTAAGTTTGTTTTAATCTTTTTTAAAAATTAAAATTTGTTTTTATTTTATGTTAATATTATATATATTATAATATATATAATTATATATATATAATATAATAAATATATATTATATATAATATATATATATATATTTTATTAATATTTAAATAAAATTGTTTATTAATTATTTATATATATATATAATGTATATATATACTTTATGTATTTTTAAATAAATTAATTAGTTGAGTTTAAATGGTTATATTTAAATGATAATTATATATTTAAATATATATATAAATTTGTATATACATTAAGTATATACTTTTACATATATATTTAATATATATGTGTATTCAAATATAGTTAAATTTAAGTCGGTTATTCATTATTGAAGTTGAAATAAAATTGTTTGTTTTTAATTCAATGATGTTAACTAGCAAGTTGATTCGATTATTTTGTGTAACAAGATTAATTTTCCTGCGCTCATGGACACAAGGGCTTGTATATACTTGGGATAAGACAAGAAGGCCTAGAATGGAAAGATCGTTATCTCATCTCTATGAGAGATAATTAATTCCGCATTGGTTTGCATGAGGGGCCGGGAGTCGTTAGAGGTTACCAGGATATCCCAAGATAGAGACCTAGGAAGACTTACAAGGATATCCCATGTGACATTGTGATGACACTTCTCTTAAGTCAACAGTATGTTTGTATCAGTGATGCAATTGATTATTTAACTCTAGAAGCATTGTGACCTTTGTGTTATGTGATGTTGTACTTGTATTTAATTTAGTTCAATTTTGAGTAGCCTGTGTCTAGAGGTTGATGGTCTTGCCTAGGAATCCTTGCTACTATCTCCTAGCACGAGGGGTGAGCCGGGTATCACATGGTTGGAGTGGAACATGCACCTTAGTCCATTAGGTAGGTCTTAGGTGTTAGTGTGGATGAGATTTCGGGGTTAGAAACTTTCGTGGGATCCTGTACTTTCATGTTTTATTCTTTTAGAGTTATTATTGTAATTTATTACCCTGCTGTATCGAGGTGGAAGATGTAATTTGTAACGGTTGTGGAATTACCTCATTAGGGAATAGTGTTGTAATCTTATTGTAAATTATATTATTGGAAGCATGTGGTATTTCTTATGCCTTGACGTAATTTTATCATGTATGGAATGTATGTGCATTTAATTTGTTAAGCAATTAAATGTTATGTTTTAATTCATGTATCTTGTGTGGGTTTAAGTAAACTCAGTCTCGTAACCTTAGGGGTTGTTGGCAATGGGTAGTGAATTTGCATGTTAATTGTACTTAAACAAAAAAAAATTATTGCGTTTGAGTAGTTAATTGCAACTTCCCCTAGGGTTGTGTTGTGAGTGCCCCTCCATTTGTGTCATCATGTGATGCTTTCTACCTTCCTATGAATTTAAGAGTGGTTTGGTATTGATTTATTTTGTGTTTGAGGTAATACGATAATTTAAATAAAAGTTATTAATAAAATATTATGCTTGTACCCCTCCGTTTATGCTATGCTTTCTGTTGATACTTTCCCATACTGTTAGACTTTGTTATTTTGTTGGATACTTGGATCGCTGTTTTTGAGCGATGATGGATTATTGTGTGACATGATGATACTATGTGTGATGTTTATTGTTTTCAGACTTGATGTGATTCAGTGTAGATGGTTATTTTTAGTTGTTTATGCATATGCTTATGATGGACTAACAACATGTATTGAGTCAGTCTTCTGTGAGTGTATTGGTGTGGAGAACATAATCGCATCACTTGCTTGCGAGTGCCCTGCAATATCTGTGATTTTCTCCACACGGTGTGCCTGTTTACTACTTTATATATATATACATGCATGTACTTTGTTTGCTTGGTTGCAGGATTTGCAAGTACATGACACCGACTCCACCTGTGTAATCAGGTCTGAGCCTGTCAAGACTTAACGAATTGTTGATCGGGAGATAGTAGTTAGGTTAATCCTAGTCCGGTCTATAACCTTAGATTTAGTACAATGTCACTTTTCAGTTGGGTCATAGGTTGTGATGTGTTTCTGTTGGTTAAATCGTTCTCGAAAAAGGTAAATTTGCTTATGTTTAATGTTGATTTTTGTGTTGTATTTATTATTGTTATAAAAATTAATATTTAAATATAATTGAAATTTATTTACTTAATTATTTAATACATTAGTTAGTTTAATTAGTTAAATAGTTAATCTTTAAAAGGATTTAACTATTTAATTAAATAAATTAATTAATCAGATTAAATTATTAAGTGCATAAATTATATTGTGTTTAAATAGATTAGAAAATAAAAATTAAATAAGTTGCATGTAAATTTGAATATTAGAAAAATATAATTTAAGTTAATTGCATGTGATTTAAAAATTAGAGTTGTAAAAATTTAAATTTAATAATTAAATTACATGCAAAATTTAAATGGCAAAAACTGTCGAGAGGTGGAGAAGATATGTTCTCAACAACCTCTCGACATGTGTTGGAGTGCCATAATTACTTTTGGGTTGTTGAAAATTTTTCATGGAGGATATTGAGGATCTCGGGAAATTGCACGGGGTTATTCTATTGCCTCGGGGAAAAATTTTCGGTCTCTGGCAAAAAAATATTTTGACTGTAAAATTTTGATATTCTTAAGTTTTGTTACCTCTCTGTTGGGGTTGTGATTTTTGGAGGAAGATTAAAGCTTCCCTGGAATTGGTGCTTTGAAGAATATATGGAAGGATTGAGTTCTTCAGGCAAAGATATTCTTCAACTTACAAGATCTTCAATCTACAGGTATTCCACTGGAGTAATTTGTGATTTTGATATTGAAAGGAGTTTTCTTAAAAGTTTCAATTCTTGATTTTCTTGGTGATTGGTTATTGAAATTCCTTTCTTTGCAAAGATTTGCTGTTAAAATTTATTAATTGCATGCAAGATGGAATCTAAATTCTCTGTAAACATTTTGAAAAGGAATTAGGAAAATTTTATTTAGTATTAAGTTTTGCTGGGTCAAGATTGAGTAATTTGTTCTCTTTTATAAAGAAGCAGTAGAAGATTTGATTTACCAGTTTTATTATGAGAAAATTCTGAGAAAAAAAAAAAACATTGTTTAAATCACTGTAAATTTTTCATATTTGCTGTAGAAAATTTACCAGAAAAATTAAAAGATTAGTTCCAAAATTCTGTAGAAATTTTCTCCAAATTTTCTCTGTGAAAACCCCAGAAAATTAATTTTTATTTTTTATTTGAAATCTATAAGAATTTATTATTCTTATATGTATTTTTAATTTTGAAAATTTATAGTGAAATTAATTGTTAAGTTACTGGTTTAATTTTCACCAGTTGGGAAAATTTCGGATTTCGTTTCCATCAGTATCGGAATCACAAAAAAAATGTTTTATAAAAAATTTAGTAAAAAAAAATAAAACAGAGGTTGGGGAGGGCCGAAACCCTCCCCTCCCTCCTTTGTAGACGGCGCAGCCCTTATGGCCGCGCACAACAGCCATTAAGGCTGCTGGGCGCAGCCTGTAAGGCCCGCGACCTCCCTTATGGAGGTCGCAGGCGGTGCCCATGGTTTCGTGGGTGTAAATTAAAGTTTATTTAATTTAAACTTTTGTTTAAACATAAATTCTTTAAAACGCGATTTTTTATAAACTTTTTAATACGCGATTTTATTATATCAAATATGGATTTGTATTAAATTATAATTTTATTATATATAAATATATATATATATGTATATGTATATTTTTATATATATGTATTTCATAATAGAGAAAAGATATTAGAATATGGAAAAATATATATTAATTTGTTAACTAAATTGAAAATCATATTTAGTTATTAAAAAAAAAAGTATTTATTCAATGTTATTGTGTAATTGGATAAATTGTAGATATTGATTTACATTCTAATGAAAGAAAAATTGTATGTAAATATTTATATTAGTAGATTAATTTCTTATTTTTAACTTTTGATTGAAAGGATTTAATATATCCAAAGGATAGTTTATTTTTCGAATTTAAAAAAAAAAGTCTTAAAATAGTGATTTTTTTTTTTTACATGGTCAATTTGGGAAAAATATAAAATGATTAAGTCTTCCAGTACTAAATTTTTCAAGGGTGGGGTGAAATTGATTTTGAATACATGTGATTGAACAAGTTTAGGGTAGTGCACCTATTTTGCGGAATTGAATGTAATTGTACATTGTGGTAAATCTGGTATTTTTATTTTGTTGTGCACTTGTCTACCCTAGCTAGTGAACCTTGAGTACCCATGTTATGTTTAGGGGAGTGGCTAGTCGTAAGGGCCGACACACAAAGTGGTGTCAGGGTAACTTACGATTAGTTAAGTAAGTCAGTGAAAACTAAAAGAACATAGTAGTTAAATTTAAAACATGTAATAAGATGATTATGCCTCGTTTATGAATCATAAGCTACTACAGTTATGAGTATAAGTCGAGAAGGCCTGGAATGGAAAATCGTTGTCTCATTTCCTTAAGGGACATGCGATTCCGCAACTGTATGCAATAGGGGCCGGGTTTCGTAAGAGGTTACCAGGGTAACCCAAGGATTGGGCGCCGAGACCTAGGAAGAAACACCAGGGTAACCATTGCATCGTTGTGATGACACTCCACTTAGAATAACAGTTAAACCATGAGTTTGTGTTTCAAATCAAATGTCAAATCTGGAAGCAATGTAACCAATAGTGTGTATGTACTAGTGTCTAGGGTTAGTAGATTTGGACTAGGTAGCCTTATTACTATCTCCTAGCATAGGGGTGGACCTACGGGTACCACATGGTTGGGTGGAACGTGCACCTTACTCCGTTGGGTCCCCAGTTTGTTCGTTGCTTAGAGCGCTTCATGGATGGAGAGATCGCACATGGATTTCTTCTATATTTTCATCATTGTATCTTGTAAACATATATTTGAAAACATCCCTCATTTGTATAAGAGGTGATCAATGTAATTGTAAAGTATTTGTAATTTGAACTACCTCATCAGATGGATGAGCAATGTAATATCTTATCAATGCAATGTATAGAAACATGGTTTGTGCTTTATTATGTTATCATGAATGAAAATTTTAATATTATGCAATGTTATCTTATGTTATGATTTAATTGGGAGCCATGCAAAATACTTAAGTCGCTTATGGAGAGCTTAAAGTAGTGTAACGTCGTTGTAACCTAAGAATGTATGCAACTAAGTAACATAATATTAATACTTTAAAAAAAAAATTATTACACTTTTATATCACCTTTGCAACATTCTTAGGTTATTTAGATGGGGCATTACAGATTGGTATCAGAGCCAAGGTTACAAACACTGGACGCTCTGGGTAATCTAGAGCCCATTAGGTTGACCTAGTACGTAGTGTCGTAACTGATAACCTTGGTTGAACAGTATCTAAGACTCATAAATTTTCTTGTGTAGGAACATGCCTAGGCGAGGAGGAAGAGGTCATGGTAGAGGTAGAGGTGGAGGCCGTGGGCCAATCCCTCAGGTTACTCCCCCTCCTAGTCCTCACCATAGTGACCAAGCAGATCAGATGGGTCAGAGGAATGAGGGACAGAATTCCGAACAGTCAGCAGTAGAGGGTTCTCAGATACGTCCACTTTTAGAGGAGGTCCTGGCTCGTCTTGGACCTAGATAGGAAGATGAGCAGGAGGTTGTGAGAGAGAGAGATAGATCCCCTAGGAGAGTCGATGACACAGCACATCAGGATTCTATTATTGTTGGTCACATGAGAGATTTACTGAGAGCACGTCCTCCTACCTTTGATGGTTCTGGAGGAGGACTAGAGGCTGAGACCTGGCTACTAGATTTGGGTAGATGCTTTGCCATGCACCCTTACGGTAGCAATACCTGTGCCAGATGTGCTATTATGCACTTGAGAGGATTCGCCTCTACATGGTGGCGCCTAGAGGAGCAGAAGCTCCACATAGATATTGGTTCTGTGTCTTGGGAGATGTTTCTCGAGAGGTTTAGAGCACGGTTCCTTTCGGAACACTGGAGGCAGCGTAGGGCTGACGAGTTTCATGATCTACGCCAGTTAGCTCTTTCTGTAGAGCAATACGAACGTAGGTTCTATGAACTCAAGCAGTATGCTGGTATTGGCGATGATGAGCCTATGCTAGTACAGCATTTCATTAGGGGCTTGAACGCCCGTATCAGTGGTGGTGTCCGAGTCTTTGAGCCAAATACTATGGAAGTTGCAGTGGAGAAGGCTCGCATAGTTGAGGAGAACCTTATTATGGCTTTAGGTGGGCACACAGGAGTGCAGATTGGGAGTGCTCCTGCAGCAGATTTTAGTCCATGGGGTGGACAAGCACAGACAGGTGGTTCTTCCAAGAACCAACAGACACCCACAAAGGGTGGGCAGCAATAGAAAACACCTCAAAAGAACAATAACCCTCAACCTCAACAACAGAACAGTCCTCAATCAGGAAAGGGTCATAACTGGTGGCGCAACAAGCGCAATAGGCAGGATCAGCCTGCACAGAGTGCACAGTCTACCGTCAATAGGGGTAGTTTTCAACAGTCCAATGCACCTTCGGGTGGCAGAGGATTTGGTAGAGGCACAGGTACAGGTTGTTATTCTTGTGGGCAGCATGGGCACATAGCTAGGCAGTGTCCGATGAGAGGCTCTACTGGTTATGGGCCTCGACCTACAGTTTCGGAGCCTACGGTGGGCGATGCATGACGTGCACATACTGTTTATGCAGCAGTTAATGACCGCCAAGCTGATCACCAGAATACGGTGGTCGAATCTTCAGATAAGTTAAATGGTGTCAATGTATCTATACTTTTTGATTCTGGAGCCACTGACTCCTTTATTTCACCGTCCATTGTTGACCATTGTGGTCTTGTGGCGGTTAAACAAGGTGGTAAATGGCAAGTTGAATTCGCCTCTGAGGTGAAAGTAGTAGTAGATAATTTAGTACATAACTGTGAACTTAAAATAGGTATGTTAACTACCTTAGTAGATTTATATGTTACTCCCTTAGGATCGTACGATATAGTGTTAGGTATGGATTGGCTAGCATCTCATCATGCTGTAATTGACTGTCGACTTAAGACAGTTAGTTGCATTAATGATTTAGGTGCGAAAATGGAAATCGTAGGTATTCAGAGACCTATCTCTTTGTGAATGATATCTGCTATGCAACTAAAGAGATGTCTTCGTCAGGGATGTCAACTGTTTGCAACAACAGTTACCGATTTAGATGAGGGTGAGAGTCGAGACTTGATGATCATCCTATCCTTAGGGAATTCACGGATGTGTTTCCCAATGACATTCTTGGAATGCCACCAAAGAGGGATATCGACTTTAGAGTTGACCTTGTTCCTGGAGCTGAGCCTATTTCTAGAGCTCCTTATAGAATGACGACTCAAGAGTTAGAGGAACTACGTATTCAGTTAGAGGAACTTTTAGAAAAGGGTTTCATTCGTCCAAGTGTATCCCCTTGGGGAGCACCTATTATCTTCGTAAAGAAAAAGGACGGATCGCTTAGGTTGTGCATTGACTATCGTCAATTGAACAAGGTTACGATTAAGAATCGTTATCCTTTGCCTAGAATCGATGATCTTTTTGATCAAATCAAGGGAGCTAATGTGTTCTCTAAAATTGATTTGAAATCCGGTTATCATCAATTGCGTATAGCTGAAGCAGATATCCATAAAACTGCTTTTCGAACTCGTTATGGGCATTACGAATTCACAGTAGTACCCTTTGGGTTAACGAATTCACCTTCGGTATTCATGAGTTTAATGAATGGTGTATTTCGAACATACCTTGATCGCTTTGTCTTGGTATTTCTCGATGACATTTTAGTCTATTCGAGGAACATGAAGGAACATGAAGAACACTTGAGACAGGTATTGCAATGTTTACGAGAAAACCAATTGTATGCAAACCTGAAGAAGTGTGACTTCTTTCAATCTGAAATTAAATACCTTGGACATGTGATATTGGGAAAAGGTATTGCTGTGGATCCTTCAAAGATCCAAGCTATAGTTGATTGGCCCGCACCTACTAATGTATGTGAAGTTCGTAGTTTCATGGGTTTAGCTGGCTATTATAGACGTTTTGTAGAGGGTTTTTCTAGGATCGGTCATCCTATTACTTCTCTTCAGAGGAAAGGGAAGAAGTTTGTTTGGACAGAACAGTGTCAATTAGCTTTTCAAACTCTTAAAGAAAAGTTGACTAATGCGCCTATACTCATCGTTCCTAATCCTACTAATGATTTCGTAGTTTGTGTGGATGCATCTTTAGAGGGTTTGGGAGCAGTTTTGATGCAAGATGGGCGTGTGGTTGCTTATGAGTCTCGTAAACTCAAGGACCATGAATTAAACTATCCTACTCGTGACCTAGAACTAGCAGCAGTAGTGCATGCTTTGGTTCGTTGGAGACATTTCCTTTTAGGTCATCGCTTCGAACTTTATACTGATCATCGTAGTTTGCAATATATATTTACGCAACCTAACTTGAATGCAAGGCAAAGACGGTGGATGGAGTTCTTGTGTGAGTACGATTTTGAAGTAAAGTATGTTCAAGGCAAAGAGAACGTAGTGGCTGACACTCTTAGCCGACGTCGACATGAGATCTCTGCTACTACTCTTGAAGTAGATTTGAGAGGTCAAATAGTAGCTGCACTTCCTACTGATAGATTATATCAGGAAGTGAAGTCAGAGATTGAGTCGGGTAGGCCTTTAGAAGGTCGATTTGAAGGTTATGTCCTAGAATCGGATGGTATATTACTACATTTTGGTCACATTTATGTACCTCATGTAGAGAGTCTTCGTACATTAATCATGACTGAAGCTCATAGAGCTCCATATTCAGCTCATCCAAGTGTCAAGAAAATGCATGCCGATCTTAGGCAATTGTATTTCTGGCCTGGTATGAAGCGTGATATTGCTGATTATGTATTGAGATGTCTCGAATGCCAGCGAGTTAAAGCTGAGCATCATCATCCTGCTGGATTATTGCAGCCACATCTCATTCCTGAATGGAAATGGGATATTATATCCATTGACTTTATTGCTGGGTTACCTACGTCTTCACGTCGACATGATGCCATTATGGTAACTGTTGACCATTTGACTAAAGTAGCTCACTTTTCACCTGTACGTTCATCATATAATGCTTCATCGGTAGCTAGGATATTCATGGAGAACATCGTTAGGTTACATGGAATTCCTCGTAGGATCATATCGGATAGGGATCCAGTATTTACTTCAGCCTTATGGACTTCGTTGCAACGTGCATTAGGTACACAATTGAACTTTAGTTCAGCCTATCATCCTCAAACTGATGGTCAAACTGAAAGAGTTAACCAAATATTAGAGGATATGCTTAGGATGTACGTAATGGACCAACAATCACGTTGGGAGGATTACTTGTACTTAGTAGAATTCGCTTATAACAACGGATATCAGAGTTCCATAGGTATGCCACCATATCAGGCATTATACGGTCGTCCTTGTCGAACTCCACTTAGTTGGGATCGACTAGAGGATAGAGTGTTGCTAGGACCTGAGATGCTTCGAGACATGGAGCAAGAGGTAAACCGTATTAGAGAGCATTTGATTGCAGCTCAGGATAGGCAAAAGAAATATGCCGATGCGCATAGGATTGATCGACAGTTCGCTGTTGGTGATAGAGTGTTTCTTCGAGTGCGACCACGAAAGAGTCCAATCCGTTATGGAAAAGGCTCTAAGCTCGCACCTCGTTTCGTAGGACCATTCGAGATCATAGAGAGAATTGGTCCCGTGGCATATCGACTCGCCTTACCACCCAGTTTGTCTCGTATTCATGATGTTTTTCATGTGTCAGTACTCAGACCATATTATCCTGACATATCTCATGTACTTGATTGGAATGTGTTATAGGTAGAGGACGGGCAGCTGGCTTTGGAGCCTGTGGCCATTCTTCAGCACCAGACGCTCGGTCTCAAGGGTCGAGACGTTGATCAGGTGAGGGTCCAATGGGATCCTAGCCATGAGGCTTCGGCTACCTGGGAGGATGCGACACGCATGAGGGAACTTTATCCCTATCTGTTCGCAGGCTTTCAGGAGCAAGCCTGATCCTAGGGGGGGAGGATGTAGTACCCCTCCGTTTATGCTATGCTTTTCTGTTGATACTTTCTTATACTGTTAGACTATGTTGTTTTGCTGGATACTTGGATCGCTGTTTTTGACCGATCATGGATTATTGTGTGACATGATGATACTCTGTGAGATGTTTATGATTTTTAGACTTGATATGATTTAGTGTAGATGGTTATTTTCAGTTGTTTATGGATATGCATATGCCTATGATGGACTAACAACATGTATTGAGTCAATCTTCTGTGAGTGTATTGGTGTGGAGAACAGAATCGCATCACTCGCTTGCGAGTGCCCTGCGATATCTATGATTTTCTCCGCACGGTGTGCCTGTTTACTGCTTTATATATATACATGCATGTACTTTGTTTGCTTGGTTGCAGGATTTGCAGGTACATGACACCGACTCCACCTGTGTAATCAGGTCTGAGCGTGTCAAGACTCAATGGAATTGTTGATCGGGAGATAGTAGTTAGGTTAATCCTAGTCTGGTCTATAACCTTAGATGTAGTACAATGTCAGTTTTTAGTTGGGTCATAGGTTGTGATGTGTTTCTGTTGGTTAAATCATTCTCGAAAAAGGTAAATTTGCTTATGTTTAATGTTGATTTTTGTGTTGTATTTATTATTGTTATAAAAATTAATATTTAAATATAATTGAAATTTATTTACTTAATTATTTAATACATTAGTTAGTTTAATTAGTTAAATAGTTAATCTTTAAAAGGATTTAACTATTTAATTAAATAAATTAATTAATCAGATTAAATTATTAAGTGCATAAATTATATTGTGTTTAAATAGATTAGAAAATAAAAATTAAATAAGTTGCATGTAAATTTGAATATTAGAAAAATATAATTTAAGTTAATTGCATGTGATTTAAAAATTAGAGTTGTAAAAATTTAAATTTAATAATTAAATTACATGCAAAATTTAAATGGCAAAAACTGCTGAGAGGTGGAGAAGATATTTTCTCAACAACCTCTCGACATGTGTTGGAGTGCCATAATTACTTTTGGGTTGTTGAAAATTTTTCACGGAGGATATTGAGGATCTCGGAAAACTGCACGGGGTTATTCTATTGCCTCGGGGAAAAATTTTCGGTCTCTGGCAAAAAAATATTTTGACTGTAAAATTTTGATATTCTTAAGTTTTGTTACCTCTCTGTTGGGGTTGTGATTTTTGGAGGAAGATTAAAGCTTCCCTGGAATTGGTGCTTTGAAGAATATTGGAAGGATTGAGTTCTTCAGGCAAAGATATTCTTCAACTTACAAGATCTTCAATCTACAGGTATTCCACTGGAGTAATTTGTGATTTTGATATTGAAAGGAGTTTTCTTAAAAGTTTCAATTCTTGATTTTCTTGGTGATTGGTTATTGAAATTCCTTTCTTTGCAAAGATTTGCTGTTAAAATTTATTAATTGCATGCAAGATGGAATCTAAATTCTCTGTAAACATTTTGAAAAGGAATTAGGAAAATTTTATTTAGTATTAAGTTTTGCTGGGTCAAGATTGAGTAATTTGTTCTCTTTTATAAAGAAGCAGTAGAAGATTTGATTTACCAGTTTTATTATGAGAAAATTCTGAGAAAAAAAAAAAACATTGTTTAAATCACTGTAAATTTTTCATATTTGCTGTAGAAAATTTACCAGAAAAATTAAAAGATTAGTTCCAAAATTCTGTAGAAATTTTCTCCAAATTTTCTCTGTGAAAACCCCAGAAAATTAATTTTTATTTTTTATTTGAAATCTATAAGAATTTATTATTCTTATATGTATTTTTAATTTTGAAAATTTATAGTGAAATTAATTGTTAAGTTACTGGTTTAATTTTCACCAGTTGGGAAAATTTCGGATTTCGTTTCGTTAATGCGGAATAAAAACGTTTTTATAAAATTTAGTAAAAAAAATAAAAGCAGAGGTTGGGAGGGTGAAACCCTCCCCTCCCTCCTTTGTAGACGGCCAGCCCTTATGGCCGCGCCATTATGCTGGGCGCAGCCTGTAAGGCCCGCGACCTCCCCTATGGAGGTCGCAGGCGGTGCCCATGGTTTCGTGGGTGTAAATTAAAGTTTATTTAATTTAAACTTTTGTTTAAACATAAATTCTTTAAAACGCGATTTTTTATAAACTTTTTAATACGCGATTTTATTATATCAAATATGGATTTGTATTAAATTATAATTTTATTATATATATATATATATATATATATATATATATATATATATATATACATGTATATGTATATTTTTATATATATGTATTTCATAATAGAGAAAAGATATTAGAATATGGAAAAATATATATTAATTTGTTAACTAAATTGAAAATCATATTTAGTTATTAAAAAAAAAAGTATTTATTCAATGTTATTGTGTAATTGGATAAATTGTAGCTATTGATTTACATTCTAATGAAAGAAAAATTGTATGTAAATATTTATATTAGTAGATTAATTTCTTATTTTTAACTTTTGATTGAAAGGATTTAATATATCCAAAGGATAGTTTATTTTTCGAATTTAAAAAAAAAAAGTCTTAAAACAGTGATTTTTTTTTTTTTACATGGTCAATTTGGGAAAAATATAAAATGATTAAGTCTTCCAGTACTAAATTTTTGAAGGGTGGGGTGAAATTGATTTTGAATGCATGTGATTGAACAAGTTTAGGGTAGTGCACGTATTTTGCGGAATTGAATGTAATTGTACATTGTGGTAAATCTGGTATTTTTATTTTGTTGTGCACTTGTCTACCCTAGCTAGTGAACCTTGAGTACCCATGTTATGTTTAGGGGAGTGGCTAGTCGTAAGGGCCGACACACAAAGTGGTGTTAGGGTAACTTACAATTAGTTAAGTAAGTCAGTGAAAACTAAAAGAACACAGTAGCTAAATTTAAAACATGTAATAAGATGATTATGCCTCGTTTATGAATCATAAGCTACTACAGTTATGAGTATAAGTCGAGAAGGCATGGAATGGCAAATGGTTGTCTCATTTCCTTAAGGGACATGCGATTCCGCAACTGTATGCAATAGGGGCCGGGTTTCGTAAGAGGTTACCAGGGTAACCCAAGGATTGGGGGCCGGGACCTAGGAAGAAACACCAGGGTAACCATTGCATCGTTGTGATGACACTCCACTTAGAATAATAGTTAAACCATGAGTTTGTGTTTCAAATCAAATGTCAAATCTAGAAGCAATGTAACCAATAGTGTGTATGTACTAGTGTCTAGGGTTAGTAGATTTGGACTAGGTAGCCTTATTACTATCTCCTAGCATTGGGGGTGGACCTACGGGTACCACATGGTTGGGTGGAACGTGCACCTTACTCCGTTGGGTCCCCAGTTTGTTCGTTGCTTAGAGCGCTTCATGGATGGAGAGCTCGCACATGGATTTCTTCTATATTTTCATCATTGTATCTTTTAAACATATATTTGAAAACATCCCTCATTTGTATAAGAGGTGATCAATGTAATTGTAAAGTATTTGTAATTTGAACTACCTCATCAGATGGATGAGCAATGTAATATCTTATCAATGCAATGTATAGAAACATGGTTTGTGCTTTATTATGTTATCATGAATGAAAATTTTAATATTATGCAATGTTATCTTATGTTATGATTTAATTGGGAGCCATGCGAAATACTTAAGTCGCTTATGGAGAACTTAAAGTAGTGTAACGTCGTTGTAACCTAAGAATGTATGCAACTAAGTAACATAATATTAATACTTAAAAAAAAAAATTATTACACTTTTATATCACCTTTGCAACATTCTTAGGTTATTTAGACGGGGCATTACAATAAAAAGTACATTAATGACTCTATATGAACATTATATAGGCTCAATCAATGAGTCCTCAAATAGTAAATATAAGTACAAAGGCATCTTTGAACAATAACTCCTCAAACCCTCACATCCTTAAGTCTATCAATTTATTTTGGATACCACTAACTCATGTGTTGGAATTGGAAAGTAGCTTAAATTAGTTTAATGTTAATTGTAACCACCACCATCTAGTGTTCCATCTACTTCATAAATGCATATGAAAAATAATGATAATATTATAGTAGAATATAAATATAATTTGTCTCTCCTATTATGCCCTAAGAATCTAATTACACCTTCCAAGAGTGTTTGAGATACATAACATATACATAGGATTGCAAGGTAAACGGAACTATAATCCTAACAAGATGGTTCCCTCTATTTTTCTCTAAGAAGATTAAAAATGAGCATGCATAACTTAAAAAAAATGCATCTGAACCTTGCCCCATATGTGTTGAAATCAATTGAAAGTATGTATAATTTATAAAATCATTTAACATAAGATAATGGTAAATATGTAAAATAAAAAATGTTATTGTAATTTATATCAATATTTGTAGGGTAAAAAATATGTCATAAGGATCTAATTCCCCCTTCTCCTACTTCCCATGTGATTATCCCCTAAGACAGTTGTGCATGTGGAGAGAGTGATAATTTTTTATTATGTAAACTATGTTTCATCCATAAAATTGGCATATAAAGTTGATCGTTTAGATGTTGTTTCTTTCATGCCATGCCCTTAATTTGGAGATGTGTCCATATATACGTTTCATTATTTTTATCATGATCATGAGAACATGTATATCTAAATACTATCTAAATATGTGTCATTTATAAAAAAATTCTTATGTCGATTTTCTTTATATACCATTATTATTAAACCAATTTTCATTAAAGCACTAAGGTAAACAACCATAAACTACATGTTGTACTATTGGTTCTCACTTATATATAAACTATTGCATTATTATAATGGAGTTTTATGAATTTATGTGTAATATTATCATTTGACATAATTTATTCTCTAAACTTATGATGTTCCCCATGATTAGGCTTGGAAGGATTTGTTGGAAGCCCACTTTGTTGTGCCTCATTTTGCCTTATTTTACTCTAAAGGTATGCATTTTAATTTTGATTATCCCAAGTTTATAACTAGTCTCTGAACATTTAAATGGGCTTTTCATGATTAGAATGTGCCTTTTTTGTTGTGTTTCTTGAACCTCCTTTCAAGTTTTAGTTGGTTACCCAAGTTGAAAAATCCAAAATTGGCTAAGTGTGAAAGTTTTTATAGTGTTAGATTTTTTAGGGTGTCCTTATTAGCTTTCCTTTCCTATCATTCATGAAACCCCACCTACAAGGCTTGTGAATTTTCCTAAGCATTGAATTTATCATCTTTTCAGACCATCAAGGCTTCTCTTTATTTCATGCCATTCATTCAAATTCCTGATCCCAAATTCTAAATTTTTAATAGAGCCTAGTTCTTGGTCTTTTGGACTTTCAAATATTTTCATCCCCTTATACAATTTTATTGGTCTTTCTAATCTTTGAATTTTGAAGATTATATTTCTGAAGTGTTGTGTCTTTTAGCCTTTTAGGATTTTAGTGTTCCTCTTACTTTCATGTTGTTCATTGTCATCCCCAATCCCCGAAGATTAAATTTTTTCATAAGACTAAGTCCTTTAACTATCATAATTTCAAACTTCTTCATCCATCGATCACCATTAAACTTGTCATCCTAATCATTCCCTACTTGAAATTTCAATTCCCTAACATTTCCCTTAGTTCTCTCCAAATTTCTTCTAAGTCTTTCAAACTTTTAGCCTTTCTTATATCCTCACAACTTTCCATCTGATGTCATCCCCCTTTATTGACATCATGGTGACATAATCCATCCCAATAAACCCTCCATGTTGATGTCATCATGAAAGCATACCTATATCATCCTTTGCTAACTTCATCACCCCTTTAGAGTTTGAGTTTCTCACCCCCCTTTTAATGGAAAATAGTTTGATGATGATCTAATTTCTTGATATCCAATAGCTAAGTGTTTTCAAGTATTAGAGGTGGATGTCCTATCCTTGGGTTAATGGGTATGCAAATCAATGGATCCTTGATGCATCGATGCTCTAACAAGGCAAGAGCGATAAAGGTTTTACAAGGAATTAGAGGTTTTAATGATTGTCTCCTAGGTTTGATTGTATGAAGGTAAGTGGTATCCTAATACTCTTTTGATATTAATAGGGCGATTCTAGAAGACATGCTTTCTTTTGCCTTCCACTCTATAATATCATTAATATTCCTATAGCACCCACCAACCCCTAGAACTAATCCAAAGGTTCCTAAAGGTTATTCTAAATTCATTTTAACTTGGATACAAAGGAGAAATTTCATTCCCATACCTCAATTATGGATCACAGTGCCCAATTTGTCGTAATCTCACCTCCAAGTCACATTTCAATATTTTTCATGGTCATTTTCTCTAATCCTTGCACACATATCTGCAAACCATTAATGCTAGATTTAGGTTTTTTAAATTTTTATTTTGACCATTATGATGAGTATTATAAATAAGTAAA
This sequence comes from Sequoia sempervirens, assembly GCA_007258455.2. NCBI lineage: Eukaryota > Viridiplantae > Streptophyta > Pinopsida > Cupressales > Cupressaceae > Sequoia > Sequoia sempervirens. Next base: position 653,547,827 of record VDFB02281492.1, read on the forward strand.
GATTCACTTTTTTCTTATTATTTTATTTTTGATGATATGTATATTGTTGTGGACAATAAAACATTAATTTAGAAACTTAAAACTTAATTGTCTACTTTTTTTATAAAATAATTAAGAACTAGTAGAGAAATGATTGGTGTGGAGATATGCAGTATGGCTAAACTAGATGAAGTATCTCGAATTTTTTTTTTTGGATATTAACCATGTCAGATAGTAAATAGGTTAGTTCACTCATATTAGCTGGCAAACAATTGAGTATGGAATAATTCCCTAAATATATGGAGGATTTAGATGACATGAGGAATTTTTCTTATGCTAGTGTAGTAGGAAATATCATGCATGTGTTGGTATGTACAAGGGTAGAAATTGTCCAAGTGACAAGAGTTCTAAAAAATTTCATGGTGAATCTAGGTAAAGATCATTGGAAACATGTGAAAAGAGTGTTTAGGAACTTGAAAGTAACTAGATAGATTATTTATTTAATTATGATAACTCTAGTGACATGGAAAAAGTATTGTGTACATAGATTTGTAGATTTGGATTGGGTTGGATATCTTGATGATTGAAGGTCTACAAGTGGTTATGTTTTTATTCTATTTTTTGGAGCATATATTCAAATGAGAAAGAGGTGACAAATAACTACCCTATCCACTCTTTTCACACCCTTTCATGCTAGTGTGGCAGTAAGTCTCATGTATGTACTCACATGTACAAGGATAAAAATTTCCTAAGTTATGGGAGTTCTAAGTATGTTCATAGAAAATCAATGTAAATAACATTGTAAACATGTGAAAAGAGTGTTTAGGTACTTGAAAGTTACTCTAGATTATTTCTTGATATATAATAGTACTTATGATGTTGGAAAATTTTTGAGTGTACATGGATTTGTAGATTTGAATTGGGCTAAAAATATTAAAATCAAAGTTCAACAAATGATTATGTTTCTATTTTGTTTCTTGAAGCAGCAAGTCAAATGAGGAAGAGATAATATATAACCACCCTATCTAGTTTTAATACATAATATATGGCTACACCACATGCTTGTAAGGAAGTAATGTGGTTGAAAAGGTTGATTAATAGTATGAGTTTTGAGTCATATAGTGATGAAATTTGATTTAGAGTGCATTGTTTCTTGTTAACAATCATTTTTATCATGTTATGACTAAACATATTGAAGTCCAATATCATTATATTACTAGGGAGATGGTTAAACTTGTAGGAAAGTTAAAATAGATAAAATTGATGCTTAGGTAAATGTTGTTGATTCTTAGGTAAAATTTAGAAGCATTGTTAAATTTGTATGATACAATGATAAGATGGGATTATCCCATTCTTGACCATGAGGTTAACTTATTAGGTTGAAATACAAAAATATTCCTTGTACTAAATATAACATGGGAGAGTGTTGGAATTTTAGTGATATTCCCTTCAAAGAGTCCTTGTAGGATGAGTTTACCTATAGAGTACATCGCAATAAAATGTGATGAGTTAATGGTATTGCAATAAAGAAAGTATATTGAATAAAATGTGGTAATGGTGTGATAATAAGTTACAATCTAGCATACATAGTTTTTTAATATGTGGTGGTGTTATGATAGCCACCATAACTAATCTAGAAGAAAGAATCATAATCACTTATATAATTAATGTTTGCTAGAAGCATAAATAGTGATGTAAGAGTACTTGCAATAGAGATTGAATTTATGTGGCACTATTTACAAGTGGGATAATGTTCTAAAAGATGACACAAGGTACCACAAGTAGTTAGAATTGAAATTATGTTTATGTATGCTACCACATGTGAGGAGTTGTTGGTGATGACTAAAGTAGAAACATGTATGCATACTAATAGTGTTAGGGTTGTAGCTACCAATTAATATTGTATGACAACAACAAAGTATACAAGGCAGCCATTTACATGAAGACATCATACTCATTGATATATGATGTCAGAGACCTCTCATTTATATAATTTTCAAGAAAGAAATCAAAAGAAAAGATAGATAGATTAATGGATGACTAGGATTGAATGAGGATTAGGGCTTGGATCAAAAGTTGTAGTCATGGGACAAGTGTTACATGAAGGATAAGAGATAGGTTTAAGATTTGATTAGGGCAACATCCTTATGTGAATGGTTAGGATTAAGAAGTGTGAAATGAAATGAATGGATGGGACTAATGCATCCAGACAAGATCTTAGTTGGTCATGTGAGGACTGACAAGTTTAGAGTGTGGTCCATGTGAATGGATACAACAACTAGGATTAAATGGACAAAGAATGAAGGATAACATGGAATTAAATATTAGAGGAAAATATAATGGGAATTAATTATTTAATTAGGAATTAACTAATTAATTTAGTTGGAGGATTTTAGAATAAAGGTAATGGATAAATTGCCAATAGTGGCATAGTGTTATGGTTAAGTTGTTGTGGTATTGTTCTTGTCATCAAGGTTTAAACCTCATTGGGGTGTTATTGTTTAATGTTTAAATCAGGGATGAGGTCACCCAGTTGTGACCTCACAGGTTCATAGCTCTAAATAAATAAAAAATTACCCCTTTAAAAAAAGAACAATAGATAAATTAATTAAATATTTGACAAAAAATTATAAATTAAAGATCATAGATAACTTAATGACTTAAATCAGATTAAAATTAAATATGGTTGAATAAAATCAGATTTTAGGTATCTACAGATTGTAAGGCAGACAGAAATTGTAATCATCTTATAAAGAATGGTCAATGGTTCTCGTCTGAATCGGTGTTGTCTTTGCGATAAGCATATTTGGCCGTGCCCAAAACTTTGAATGAGAAATTGCAGTCAAATGATAAATTCTCATCGTTAGGTGGGTTATTTTTAACAGTGAGCCAACTAACGGTCAATGAGTGTTTTTTTTCATTTTTAAAATTAGATGATTATTTATGTGGCCATCATTCCTATCCTCCGTGCTGGTCAACGGTTAATGAATTCTATTTTTCATTTTAAAAATTAGATGATCATTTAGGTATATGGCCGACAGTTGATGAGGACATTTACAATGAAGTCAGATAATATCTGGAATTTTAAGTGGCGGACAACAAAAGTCAAGTAAAACCAAGGAAAATAAATTTGCAGTATTTTTCATGACAGCTATCAGTTTTTATGGGACAGAGACTTGTAGCGGGTGTTTCACGTCTCTCCTTTGGAATGCTCGCTTTATCACATCTTTCGCCTACCTTTTCTTGTTTCTTTGCGCAGTTGATTCTACGTAGCAAAGAAACAAGAAAAGGTAGGCGAAAGATGTGATAAAGCGAGCATTCCAAAGGAGAGACGTGAAACACCCGCTACAAGTCTCTGTCCCCTAAAAACTGATAGCTGTCATGAAAAATACTGCAAATTTATTTTCCTTGGTTTTACTTGACTTTTGTTGTCCGCCACTTAAAATTCCAGATATTATCTGACTGCATTGTAATCGTGGTTTTGTGAAAGTATAAGAAAATTCAGAACAAATTTAATTTCCTTCTCATCAACTGTCCACCACATACCTAAATTAATGCTTGTCAATGCTTGCTTATTTATAATTAAATTTGTTCTGAATTTTTCTAAATCAGTAAACTACGATTAGTAAAAATATTTCCATATTTAAGTAAGCATTAACTGGTCAACGGAAGTCCTAATCAAATGAGTTTTTATTTTTTTTAAATGAAAATTGGATGATTATTTACGTGGCCAAAATTCCTAACCTCCGTGCCCGTCAGGGCAATGAATTTTATTTTTCCTTTTAAAAATTCAATGATTATTTGTGTGGCCAATAGTTCAGGAGAAAGAAATTAAACTTGTGAATTTTCTTATATTTTCACAAAATTACGTTTACAAAGAAGTCAAATAATATCTAGAATTTTAGGTGGCGGCCAACAAAAGTCAAGTCAAGTAAGGAAAATAAATTTACAGGTTTTTTTAAATTAATGGGTAGAAACTTACGTTAACTTGTGGTGGGTCTTTCACGTCCCTCATTAAAAAAACAACTATAATTAATGCTTGTTTATTTATAATTAAATTTATTCTGAATTTTCTTATGTTTTTATACAGAAATCACTAAACTACGATTAGTAAAAAGATTTCCATATTTAACTAAGCATTAACTGGTCAACGAAAGTCTCACCGTGCAAAAATGAAGTTAAAGCAAACAATAATAAAGACATCCTTAACCTTTTCAATTTGTCATAAAAGTTTAAAGAATTTCTTTCCCTACCTTTTATTATTAAAAAATATAGGTCTATTAGAAATACTTTTTATCTTTGAAAATAATTAATGGACAATAAAGATTTTTTAATGGATGAGACTATAGTTATAGTCAACAATATTTACATCACCGTCTCAAGACATTCTAAGTTGATCAAAATTTCAAAATAGTATATTTTTTAATTTATTTTTGAAGGAATATATATATATATATATATATATATATATATATATATATATATATATATAATCAATTGAGTTCTACTAAAAATGAGTAAATTTATTCATATACACAATCAATATAACTAGCACTTGCACTACGAGAAGGTGCAATGGTTACGTCGATTGTAGTTTATATAGAATATCTTATAAGTTTAATAGGATATTTGTAGTTGAATTTATAAGTGCTTTATTAAAACATTGATACAACATCAAAAATGTGTACTAATGATTAATAATCATTTATAAGTCTTGATACAATATTAGATGTTGTGTTTTGGCATGAACTATTGTAGCAATGTTAGATGCCATGCCCATTAACATATTGAACTTGACGTTTTCTTGAATGTACACAATCAAAATAACCAATATAAATAAACCACTACATAAACCCCATCCCCACTTTAAAATATCTCCTACTCTCATATTTCAATGAAAAATTGGACATCCACACAAAAGGGCTCAAATACAAATCCTTCTTTCAATACCAATCTTAGCAAAAACTTTGGAAAATGAAATGACAAAGAATCCCACACTTTTTACATCAAGTTAGCTACCAAGATCTCCAATCCAATACACACTTTATCAAACCTTGTACTTGCTTCAAAAATACATAGATACAATTATCAGTTTTGTAAAACTTGAATAATGTTTAATAGAAAATAAATATTAATAACATGTATGTTGTTTTCAAATATTTCTAGACAAAGCTATTACATATATATATAAACAAAATTAATGCATGTATAGGTGTTCATCTAAAATATACATGTAACTTTTATTTTGGTCTATCATATACTCGTTTTTATTCTTCAACAATAGACTACCAAAGATGTTTTAATAAAATTCATTTATTCCTTTACACATTAAAAAATTAACCAAATATTCGCCACTTAAATTTCCTATCTACCCTTTTTCTTTTTTCCTTATTTTAAGAAAATCACTTAATCCCACAATCAATTCAACATTTCAGACTAAAAATATTCATGTAACTTTCATTTTGGTCTATCATATACTCTTTTTTATTCTTCAACAACAAACGACCAAAGATGTTTGAATAGAAGTAATTCATGTATTCCTTTACACATTAAAAAATAAAAAAATATTTGACACTTAAATTTCCTATCTACCCTTTCTTGGGTTAAGAGAAAAAGAAAAAGGTTTACTTAATCCTAGTAATCAATTCAACATTTCAAAATTTTATTTCCTACCATTACAAAAGAAAAGTGTTTAGAAGACTTAATGCTTCACCCATGTTTGTGAGGAAAAATTACACATTCTCTTCAAATGAGAGTGTAAACCATTGTATTTTTCTTCTAATTCATTTCTACATTTAAAACAAAAGGACACATTTGTATATATAGAACATAGTACATTCAAATAGACAATCAAATACCCTTATGTTGTTCTTTTGCATTTTGTGACAAAAATACATGTACATGGTAATTGTTGATACACAAACAACGCTCATGAGTTGCTCGATAAAATAAGTTAGTGAGGTGTTATGCAAGGCATAAAAAAAGGGATTGTTGGAAAAAAAATAGAAATTTGAAGCAAACACCATTAAAATCAAAATTCCACAACTTTTCCACCATGATCTACGTAAATATGGGAGATTTGAAACATGGACAACCATCAAAGCATAAAAGGATACAAGTGCTTTGGTTGACGTCATTAAATATAAAGCTAAAAACTTGCACCTTGAATGGCCTAATGACACATCATAGCTGTATGTATTAACTTACTATAAATGCATGGATCTTTAATCGAAAGGTGTCAAATATTAGGCTTTTTTTATGCCATGTAGAAGGCTATTATGAAACATGGGGACAAAACCAATTACAATGTGGTGAGGGGAAAAACATGTAACTTTCCAAATAACAAAGGTGGATCTAGGAAATCTAAGGTGGCAGGTGCAACGATGACATGTTTGAATGTGGGGGCTTCCAAAGTTACTCATAGAAAGTATGGAGTTACATCCAAACATAGAGGAATCACAATTCCTTTATTTTTGGTATTGCAATTCCTTTACTTCCCTATTTGTAAATCTTTTACAATTCCTCTACTCCTTTATTTCTAGGTTTGGAATTCTTCTATTCCTTAAATTTGTAATTTTGAGATTTCGTTCTTTTACTAATGACTGAATGTGGATATCAAAAATTAAATCTCACTTTAATGACTGCAAAACTTCAAACCCATGACAATATCATGACTAGAAATTTTCACGGTTGTTGAATCGAACCCTGCAAAGGATACTACATTGAGTCCCTATTAGTTAAGGCATGAATTCAACTATTGTGTGGGAAAATTGATATAAAGAAGGGCATAGGCTCCATCTTGGAAGAAAGACCTTGAGTGGAGGAGATTGTGGAGAAATACAATTGTTGTCCTCTATTTTTGGAAGTGGTGGGAACCTATCTCCATAAGAGAAATAATAAGGTTGAAGTTTATGAAAAGTGAAACTTTTACAACTAAGTTTAATATATTCAGAGCATATGCCTATACATCCATTGCACTAATGCAAAAATTGTGCTATAAGTACAACAATGTTTAATTCTGAACTTTGTCAAGCCTAAGCTTGTAGAAATTATGAAATAAGAAATTACACTATGCTACTTAATTAGAAATTAAGTGATGGTCAAGAGAGGAAGTGAACTTAGAGAAGAATTAAGAACACTATATTTATCCTAGAAACCCCCTAAAGAGAGGAAAAATAGACCGTGACAATGGAAAAAATAGATTGTGGCAGTTGTAATTTCCTACTGCCTATATTATGTACTAAATTTTCATACTCAATGACTGTACAGATGATTGGATACAATCCTCCCCTTGTTCCATTCAATAAGACCTTGGCTATGGATGCAATTTGGCCCTTTCTCCATTAGTTGCATATTTACCTTTTTCTTCTATGCTCCTTGCCTTTGTCTCCCATGTCTTCAAAATACTACATACAATTGTACTTCTTAATTCTAAGAGAAGATACAACATTAAATTGTTCCCTCTTCCATCAATTTGAGAAGGCACAATATGAAAATTTTCCTCCCATTGCATTTTTATGAATTAATGCAACCTCTGATTTATAGATTCCTATGCAATGGAAGGTTCTCATAGGCCTAAGAAGAAATTCCATCAACACAAACAAAAACAATGACTGTTCAGTTCATATTCCAAATTTTGGCATGTATATTGTCTGAGGATGCAACTACAAATGTGGTACAGTCCAAGGTCCTTAAGCAATCTCTCTACAATCTATGTCTTTTTCCTTATCTATAATCTTTCAAACACCTACACACCTACACATAGTTTTTCTAGATCCAATTTATTGTTCACAAAAATCCATGTCTTTGCATGTTTGTTATATTTTTTATGATCCCGTCAGATCACACCTCCATTATTAAATAATTTTGGCCTTAAGTTCAGGATATGGGATAATTTCCTCTCATTTATGAGATCTTTTTGTTTCAATTCTAATAGCTGCAATGTCTCTTGTGATGCTCAAAGCATGTTATAGTGGACACTATGGGTTAGATATAAGTAGATAAATTCCTCTCTACTTGCCAAATACAAGTGGTAAAATTTTGTTAATGCTATAATGGACTACATTTCCAAAAACATGCTACAACTTGGCCACGATGTTATACATGCTCCCAAATGATTCTCTTGCTTCCTTGAGGTGGAATTATTCTTTTGAACATTACCAAATTCATAGATCCAAGTGAACAATTTACATTTTTCCTTTATGAAAATCTAGTAGTACCCTTTATGCAGTTCCATGAATCCCAAGGGTTCAAAATCTACTCTGATACTAAAGTGATCCATTATTTCTCAACCCTAAGCTTTTAAAAAACAAGAAACAAGAAATTGCACTGAACTATGCTACTCATAAATAAATGGCAATCAAGAGAGGAATAGAAGAATTAAGAACACTATATTTATTGCTCACAACAATGGAAAATGATGGATCAAAAAAAGAAACATTAAGAAATGAAAATGGAGAATAAAAAATTAAAAGAAAATAAAACCACAGAACCATTGCCTTCATTTAATAAATAATAAAAAAACTGTTTTAGAATGTAATAAAATAGAATAAAAGTGATCCAGTTGCATATAGATTCCAAAAAATTAAAATCACTAAACCAAGGCAAGTGACTTACCTCAATATTCTACAGGAAGAGTTTGCAATGATTCTGATGAAAAAAATGGGAAGAGCTTGCAAGAAAACTTTATGAAACCCCACCACATCAAGTTTTTTTTTTAAATGAGGTGAACTGAAACATCCCTATAGTTGCTGCTTCAATCTACTCATAGTGAACAAAAAGTGGAATCTAAAAATATTGGGAATCTCACTTCCCATATCTAGAAGAAAAATGAAGCCTCCCCAAAAAATGAAAAACTCTTCCCGTAGATTAAGTTGTACCTATTTTCCTACAATGGATCAATTTTTACTCAAGATAGTTATTCTTGAATGACAATTGAAAGCGACACTTTATAGCACTACTCCTCATTACAAGTCATGTAAATCCAAAATGAATTAAAATCTACAAAGAAAAATACTTTATCAACCACTCATACCCACACCCTTCACTTTCCAGCTCAAAATGTATTCTCTAATTGTAATCAAAAGAATTTTTCTCTAAATTCAAATAAATAATCTCAAACTGAAACACAACCAAGTGATTTATTGGACACCTACATGATTTATTGAAGACATCATTTTTTAGATATCAAAATATGAGAAAGAAGACCCCTCATTTCTTTCCCTAGGAGTGTTGAAGAGCTTTAGGAAAGAATTGCCATTACTTATCAAAGATAAATGTAATACTATCAATAAAGAGGTGATTGAATAGACCTATTGGCATAGGAAAATATGCAATATGTTTAAATTTTATATTCCACATCATATATTAATGGGACCCATAGGGAGGAGAAACCTGGTAGGTGCATGAATCCCACATTTGGCTCATTAGTATGGTCCACTTTTGTTATTATTTCCTCATTCAGGTCGCCTTGCAATATTTTTTCTAGAACCCACAAAAATCTTGCATTCTATTTTTTGATCATTATGAATAGATTGAAGCAATAGTTGTGTTAAGGACAACATTCATAGTAAAAGGAAGAAATAACATACAGGCTTCTTCAACACCTTTGTAGAGCTTAAAAAGTATTGATATTAGTGGTGGAGGTAGTGTTGGCTCATCCTCTTTAGTTACACTACTTACAATAAGTTTTGTGCCTAAAAATATAGAGAGAGATGCTAGCGAGAATAATAATAATACAAATGAAAATAGAAGGGATGTTGTATATTAGAGATATGATATTCTACATCTTGCTAGATATATTGAGCAGATTTTTCCATTTTCCTTGCTTTTGTTGGTGGTCTTCATTAGACAACATTTGCAAGGTAAGCTTCTTGTAGCTTACCTGAAAAATTTCTGTGTTATCTTTATTCTTAAAAATAGAAGTGAGGATTCCGATATGTTCATGTAGAACAAAGTACTCAATATGGGACAGGTGACTATTTTATTGAAGTTAATTCATCAACAACCTTGGGCAGAAAGTGTGGGAAAATGTAAGCAATTAAGCACTTTGTTCTATCATGATGAAGAGGGTTTCTAACTATGATAACATCAATTGGTTGGTGTTTTCCACACCAATGGGAAGACCTCCCATGGAAGGAACTGGAATGTCCATTACTCACACACATCATGAATGAGTAGTGTTTTGATTTGTTTTGAGATCATTTGCATTTAAGGGGCTTGTGAAAAGGAGTAGCTTTTGATGCTAGGCATACAAGCTAGATCATTCAACATCTCTAATTTTAACCTCCATTTTTGAAGCAGTAAATTCCATGGAAGTTGATGGGTGTTGAAAATAGCCTTAGATAAAACCACAAAACCAGTGCCTTCATTTAACATATTAAAGCACAATTGTTACAAAATTAAATAAAACACAATCAAAACTGATTTGAGCGCATACAGATTCTGAAAGAATTAACTTACTGGTAATTGAATTACCTAAATATTATGCACAAATTGTGTCATTTTGTTAATGATGTTGATTAAAAAATGGGTAGAGCTTGTAGGAAAATATTATGTAATCCTAAGAAAGAAGAAATTCCATTAAAACAAGACAAACCAAAATCAATCTCCCTATTGTTGTAACAAGCGAAAAGATGATTCTTTAGATAGATGAAAGAAGAAAGAAAAATAAAACAACGAAGAAAATATGAATGCTACAACAAACAATCACACAAATTTTATTCTATTAAAAAAATAGTTTACATTGCCTCTCTATTTATAGAGGATTTTACACAAAAGGTCTCAACTGAAATGAGGAAACAAAAAAATAAAATGAGTCTAACAAAAAATAGATATAGAAAACATGGAGAAGATAATAGAAGACATGGGAATAGTTCTAATATATTTATAGGCAACATGGGAAACAATTTTAACGTTTAGAGAAAAACTGCAATTCAGTTTTAAATAACTATAGATGTGGAAAGCAGCTTTGCATGCAGGTGAAATTGGACTATTTCAACATTTGACAAAAGACTTTAGATTGGATCAATTTGCAGGAGAGACATATCATAGTTCCTACGGTTGAGATTGTCAGTTCAACTGCCTAGAATTTTTCTTAGACATGAGACAATTCTGGCGTGAGACAAATCTGATGGGTTGTGCACACAATATATAGCCTATCAACTAATAATATTATTTTATTAGTTAAATATTTTAAAATATCAAAATAAAATATAATTTTGTGAAATATCAAAAAAAAAAATTGTTCTTATGAATTATTAGCTTTGTAATCTTAAATAATCATTTTTTTTGTACTTCTATCATTCTAGCTCTATTTTTTACTTTAAAATTTAGAGATCAAAACGTGCATGCTTATGATGTGGCTTATAATTAATCTACAATGACATCTATCCAACATTTAAGATGCACATTTGATTGTATTTATTAATTAATTGAAATAAAAAAATATCTTATATTAATTTGAATTTGAATTTAATAATTAATAAATATGATCAAATGTACATCTTAAATTCTTGATATCAATATTGTAGGTTTGGTATTGTTGAATTAGAATAAATTTGAGTGAGTAATAGAAAGTTTTATTTATTTTATATTATAAAATATTATTTTTATTTCTAAATTTATTTTTAATAAAAAATTAATAGCTACATAATGGAGACAAAAGTTGATTTCATTTTCATTTTATATATCTATTATTAAATATTAATTTTTTAATGTGCAAATAGTTGGAAAATTTAAGGTAAAAGGTAAAAAAAAATTTAGCACAATCACACCATTACACTCCACCCCTTTGTCATTGTCGAATGCCCCTCAACATAAAAGTTGTGTAGGTAGTTATTTACATCAACTTTGTGATTTATTATTAAGATCCTTTGTTAGAGAGCTAAAGATAGTCTAGATAATTGAAATCAAAGAAGTTAAGATGATTAAAATTGAAGAAGTTGATTGTTTTAGCTAAAATTTTAGAACTTGATTTTGGATTAGAGAGTTAAGATGATTTAAATTGTAGAAAATAATGTGTGGGATGCAATTGTGGTAACAAATCTATCTAGGATATGATTCCATCTAGTTTTTATGATTTTGTTCTAAGTAGATTTTGTGCTTTAGAACCTGCAACACCTATTAACTCAATGATATTTGAGGCAAGGGATTTATAGTGGTGGTGGTAAGGAGGACATGAGATAAAATTCAGTGAGATAGAAAATGCCATCAAAGATATCATGGAGATTTGTCACATTTGGCCAAGTTCTAGCCCATTTCCCTCATCTAGGGTTCTTGTCAAGAAAAAAGATGAAACCATGTGGATTTGTATTGTTTACAAATATTTGAACAACAAGAAAATATAAAAGGCATCATATTCCTAGGGTTTATGACATAGAAAATAAATTTCATGGATTTGTGTACTTTTAATATTGGTTTAGGATTGGGCTAGATTAGGCTACCAAATTCAATGATACCTTTTTGTTTGTAAGTGGCATCTTAGTTGTTATTCACAATTATTTTCCCAAATTAAACATGGATCTTTTTTATTTTCTTGTTTCTTATCTCCTTAATTTTCCCACACTCTTATTAACTAATCACTCTAAGTATTCTTCTTCAACCAATAGTATCTTCATTGGGGATTTTAAGAATTCCATAAATTTTTCATCTAAGTTAATTATGGTATTGGATAAATTTGGTCTTATTAATGGCATCTTCATCAAGTGTGGTAGTGTTGAAGCCATTTTTCTTCCTCATCCATCTACCAATTGATTCTTAGATTCCCCATATCTGTGTATGCTTTTTTGAAAATATGAAAAAATGGGTATGTGCATCTGATGGGCCAAAAAGTGGCAATATTATGGGTATTTGTAGGGTATGTGGCTGACGACTCTTTTTACCCAAAATAGATGAAACAAAAAGGGTTTTTAGAGGAGATTCTCAACTTTTCACCAATATAAATTATGCTTTAATTTGAATTTAATAAATAAATATTATTAATTTTCTATTAGAATTACGACTAAAGTCCTGATCGATACACTAATTAAAAACATCTATAACTTTCAAACGGTATCACATTTTTTGAATCCAAAACATGCATCGCATTTTATGCTTCACATACTATAGGATTAAAACATAGAAAAATTAAATTTAATGAAGTTTTAACAAAGTTAAGGTGGTCAGACATATGAGTTTTTATATTTTTTAAAAGTTGTAATAAAAAATTCATAATTAATTATTCACTTGGAAAAAAATTACAAAAAAAATATGCATCACATCTAGACATGAGTCCTCTACTTATATATAAAATATTATAAAAAAAATATTATCATTTTAGTATGGTTAGGTTGGTCAGACAGACACCTACTTATTTTTTCCCGAAATCTAAGTACCAGCATTAAAATTTCAAATTTTCACCAAATAGATTTTATTTATTTTTAAATAAACCTAGTATTTTAGAAACTACATTCAATTTTCTATAGATTCTATTCTTACATATTTTTGAAATAATATAGATAACATATTCAAATTTTTACATCACCTTGCCTAACACTTATTTTTTTGAATTTTTTACCACTTAAGGGCCTATTTTTTCCATGATGATCCTGCACATACCCAAATACCTCTTGCTTCATCCAAGGGAGAGGTCACATGTATTGGAGTCTTAAACTATTTTTATAAGAATTTTTTTTCCTTTTGGTAGCACCCACTTTAGTGCATTTAGCAGCACCCACATTGGCATGTCATTCTCTTTCTTTTTCTAAAAACTTCGTTTTTCTTCAACGCCTTTCTTCTCTCTATGTCTTCAATCTTTTCCTTCTTTATTATGAGTTTGGACTAGCTATCTTTACTTTCACTGTCCTTTAAATTTGCTATCTAACCTCTCTTTATTTCTTGTTGCCACTTTTTACCATGCATTTTTTGATTTGGTATTTTTATTACTCCTTTATTTCATCCCACTGTAATTATTTCATCTCTATATTGATTGGTCACATCTTTTCAATCATTCCTTTTAGAAATCCATCCCCTTTAAATTATCCATTCTCGTGCTTCCTAACTCCCTCTCACAAGGTTGACACAAAGGAGATATTGTTGTTGATTAAGGGTAAGTGCACCAAAATGTGATAAAAAAGTTGGATCTTAACATACCACTTTTTTTTTAAATCAACGAACTATGATATTTGACGAGAAAATTAAGATAGTTATAGTTAAAATTTGAATATGTAATAAGAACACGAGTTGTGCTTCAAATCTACTTTCTAAAATATTAATTCTTTTGAAAATGGTGAAGATTAAGGGTTTTAAAAAGGGGGAGTACAAAATGTGGTCCTACTCTTTTCAAGAAAACATAACATAGTGTTTGGTGCTCCCCCAAAAATGTTAACTTTATTTTAGAATTTCAAAATTGTTTCAGTGAGAAATTAGCTAATACCATGTAGTTTATGTCAAAAATTTTTGCTATTTTTTTACTAATTTTCAAAGTGAACACATCTTAAAAAATAGAAATTTGAGTGTGCTCCCCCCAAATTTTATGAAAAATAATTAAAAATCAATTATTTTTTCAATACATATAGAATGGAGTCTAGTTTCTAAAAATGCAATCTTTTTCAAAATTTGATGAACAAGTATAAATATATACGCAAAATACATGTTGGTTTTTGACAAAAAAATGAACACACTAATAAAATAAATTAAAGATGAAAACCTTAGCATAATCAAAATATGAAAAAAATATGGTTAGATAGCTAAGAGATCTATTTTAACATGATCATGGTATTTTTATAAATTTGCATTGAAATGCGTGCAAATTGGATGGAGAACATGACCAAAAATGTGATTGTTTTACCTTTTAAAAAAAACATGATTTTGGCATAAAATGATCATCTGACCCTTTGGGTTAGATTACCAAGGTAAATCTAGGGTAAAGGGTTGGTATTTCCCAATGTAAACCATTTGGCGAGCACCAAATGAAAATGTATTTTTAGAATGCTAGCCAAATTCTCTGTCTTTCTCTCTCTCCCCCACTTTAATTAAGGATTAGAGTTTATGGTTTGCGATTGATGATGGATAGCTGAGATTTTATCTTTCACTCCCACTCTACCTCCTTCCATCTCTACAAATACTTCTCTCTCTCTCTTCTCTCTCTCCCCTCTTTATGTCCCTCCCACCCTCTCTCCCTCTCTACCTTTCCTTCTCTCCTTACCCATCATATTGCCACTTTTTTTAATCTAAAATTGATGAAACAAAAAGGGTTTTTAAAGAAGATTCTCATCTTTCTACCGATATAAATTATGCTTTACTTTGAATTTAATAAATGATTATTATTCATTTTCTATTTGAATTATAACTAAAGTCTTGATTGATATGTTGATTGAAAAACATCTATAGCTTTTAAACGATATCATATTTTTTGAATCTGAAACATGTATGACATTCTATGCTTCGCATACTATAGGATTAAAAACAAAAAGAATTTCATGAAGTTTTGACCAAGTTAAGGTGGTCAGACATATGAGTTTTTTATATCTTTAAAAATTTGTAATAAAAATTCATAATTAATTATTTACTTAGAACAAAATTACAAAAAAATATGCATGACATCGCGACATGATTCCTCTACTTATATCTAAAATATTATAAAAAATATTATCATTTTACTGTGGTTAGAGTGGTCAGATAGACACTTATTTTTTCCCTAAAATTTAAGTACTACTACATTGAAATTTCAAATTTTCACCAAATAGATTTTTTTTTTTTAAATAAACCTAGTAGTTTAGAAACTACATTCAATTTTCTATAGATTCTACTCTTACATATTTTTGAAATAATATAAATAACATATTCAAATTTTTACGTCACGTTGCCTAACACTGATCTTTCTAAATTTTTTACTACTTAAGGGCCTGTTTTTTCCATGATGATCCTGCACATACCCAAATACCTCTTGCTTCATCCAAGGGAGAGGTCACATGTATTGGAGTCTTACACTATTTCTATAAGATTTTTTTTTTCTTTTTGGTAGCACCCACTTTAGTGCATTTAGTAGCACCCACATTGGCATGTCATTCTCTTTCTTTTTCTAAAAACTTCATTCTTCTTTGATGCCTTTCTTCTCTCTCTGCCTTCAATCTTTTCCTTCTTTATTATGAGTTTGGACTAGCCATCTTTACTTTCATTGTCCTTTAAATTTGTTATCTAACTGAGCTCTTTATTTCTTGTTGCCACTTTTTACCATGCATTTTTTGATTTGGTATTTTTATTACTCCTTTATATTTTTTAAAAGTTGTAATAAAAAAATCATAATTAATTATTTACTTAGAAAAAAATTACAAAAAAATATGCATGACATCGTGACACGAGTCCTCTATTTATATCTAAAATATTATAAAAAAATATTATCATTTTATTGTGGTTAGAGTGGTCAGACAGACACCTACTTCTTATTTTTTCCCTGAAATTTAAGTAGTATTGCATTGAAATTTCAAATTTTCACCAAATAGATTTTTTTTTTTAAATAAACCTAGTAGTTTAGAAACTACATTCAGTTTTCTCCAAATTCTATTCTTACAAATTTTTGAAATAATATAGATAACTTATTCAAATTTTTACGTCAAGTTGCCTAATTTTAATTTTTGTGAATTTTTTGCCACTTAAGGGCTTGTTTATTCCATGATGATTCTGCAAATACCCTACACCAAGTAGGGCATATGAGTCTTCCTTTAGGATTTTCAGGGCAGAGTCTAGAATCTTTGAAGGCTGATCTGTATCTGTAGGATGGTGATATAATACTGTCATGAGACTTATACACTAGGTTGGGCATATGAGTCTTCCTATAGGTTTCTTTAAGATCTTTTTGAATCTTAGAAACCCAAATCTAACACTATTGAATGTTGTCAAAGGGCCTTATCCAAGACTAATATGTCAATTGGGCATATGAGTCCACATGGAATATTTGAAATTATGTTTTTGTAGCCTTTAGTGATCTCATGTAGCTTCCTTCTTATCCAATCTTCAAGTCTTGAAAGTCTAATTTTTGTCTATATGCAAGTTTCTGTGAAGATGAAAACTTTGACAACTTTGGAATTTCATCTTCAAAGGATATTCAAACTCCAATTCACCTAGATATGCAAACACACATAACAAGAGATGGAAAAATGTTGTTTTGTTATGTAATGGGGATTTTCCTTGGTCAAACCCTGTTTTGGTAATTAAACCTTAAAATGAATAAAAGCATGAAAGGAATGATGAATTAAAAACACTATGTAACAACTCACCAAACCTTGATTGAACCTTAGATTGTAGATATATGATGCAAAATAGGGGTGCATAACTCTAAAAAATCCTCAAACAAGTAAAATTTTAATCCCTAAACATCCACATGATTGGTTTTCATTCATTAGGCCTCATTCTCCTAGTAGTACTTTAGATTGACTAAAATGGGCACAACTCCCCAAGTAGAATTGATCTCCAAAAGACAAACCTAGATTTGGATACCCTTGATGACTTTATTCAACATATAAAGAAATTAGATATGGTTAATTCAACATATAAATAAATTAGATATGGTTACTTTGGAAAGAAAGATTCAAAACTTGACTGTTCTACTTTTGACTAGGTTTGAAGTGGAGCAACAAATTCATTTTTTTTTCATAACTTTCAAACCAGACTTGATACCAAAAATATAAACATAGTTCTAGATACTCATCTAGATTTTATATAACATACTAAGAATTTGGGTAGGGTTTTTTTGGAGAACAAGACGCAAATTTGTACTATTCTCCCTCAAATTAGGCCTACTAGGGTTTCAGACCCCTTTTAATATAATCGACACAACTTGTTGGAAACTTGATGAAATTACATGAAACTAATGCCAATAGACACTAGATTCACAACCTTATGAAAAAGAATTGATTTTTAGATAGTATCGAATTATATAGATCTGTACTATATCAAAGAACATCAAGGAAACGTTTAGAAATGCAAAAAATAAAGGTATTTTTATTGTTTGAATTTCCAAAACTTCAAGCACCACACCCTCCAACCATGTATTTGACCTTACAAAGACTTTTAAAACATTTAAAACAATTTTACAATGGTTCTCAACCAAATTTTCAACTTACAACCATTCAAATTCCTTCATTTACAACTTTTGACTCTTCATATTCCATATTTTTTAACTTTTACAACATTGACAACATTTGTGTAACTTTTTACAAGTTTTGCACCTAAACTCCGACCAAAGACCAAGACCACTAATTGAACCCTAAAAGACATGAAATGGTCTTTTTAGACCTTATTACATGGAAGAACATCAAACAAAACCAAAATACTAATTTTGAGCCTACTAAACCTAAGGTGCTCTTACACCATACTCTTGAGGAAGAAAGATTCAAGCTCCACTTGAATGGAAGGTAGAAACATGAGAACTATACTTGAAAGCTCATGCCTAATGTATTTAAAGCTCTACTTATTATCTTCTTTGAAATAATCCCATGCTAGTTTCATCTCCACTTTAGGTTTCTTGAACATTTGACAAAGATGTACTTTTCAATATAAACCTGTCCTCCATTTGCACCTCTAAATCCTTTTTTCAACAATGCTTTAACAACTGAAACGACTCTATATTTTATATATGAAGTAGAAAATTCAAGTTTCTTGATTTCTTGAATTTGAAGGGACTAAAATCCACTTACAACTACTGATAACCCTTGACAAAACATATGAAAAGTATATAGACTATGTTGTAATTCACCTTCTAGAGATTCTTATTCAAGGGTACGTGCAAGATCATGATGGGCCAAAAAGTGGCAATATTATGGGTATTTGTAGGGTATGTGGCTGATGACCATTTTTTTACCCAAAATTGATGAAATGAAAAGGGTTTTTAGAGGAGATTCTCATCTTTCCACCAATATAAATTATACTTTAATTTGAATTTAATAAATAATTATTATTCATTTTCTATTAGAATTATGACTAAAGTCCTGATCAATACGCTGATTGAAAAAATCTATAACTTTCAAACGGTATCACATTTTTTGAATCAGAAACATGTGTCACATTCCATGGTTCACATAATATAGGATTAAAAAAATAAAAAATAAATTTCATGAAGTTTTGACTAAGTTAAGGTGGTCAGACATATGAGTTTTTATATTTTTAAAAGTTGTAATAAAAAAATCATAATTAATTATTTACTTAGAAAAAAATTACAAAAAAATATGCATCATATCTGTACATGAGTCCTCTACTTATATATAAAATATTTTTAAAAAAATATTATCAATTTATTATGGTTAGGGTGGTCAGATAGACACCTACTTATTTTTTCCCTGAAATTTAAGTACTACTGCATTGAAATTTCAAAATTTCACCAAATAGATTTTATTTATTTTTAAATAAACCTAGTAGTTTGGAAAGTACATTCAATTTTCTATAGATTCTATTCTTACATATTTTTGAAATAATATAGATAACTTATTCAAATTTTTAAGTCAAGTTGCCTAACACTGATTTTTTTGAATTTTTTGCCACTTAAGGGCCTATTTTTTCCATGATGATCATGCACATACCCTCAACTTTTTTTTATATGGTTGTTGTTCTTCCTTCATCAATAAAGATTCTTCAATGTCTAGTTTTTTTCTCTCTCTCGCATTCTTCTCTTCTGAATGATTTGTTTGATAGGCCACTTTACTTTCTTCCTTATTGGTAAATGCCAACCTCTTTCTTGTTTTTCTCTCTCAAGGAGTTGTTGCATTTCAAGTTCCATTATTTTTTCCATTTCTTCTTGAATTTCTTTCATTTACTCCAAGACTTTCCTCATTTTTTTATCTCTTGTTGGACATTCATCTATTTTTCCTTCTCATTTTTCTTCTTCATCTCACTTTCTCTTTTCCTTTCCCTTGTTTCTTGTTTGGTGACTCCTTACTTTGCAACTCTCGATAAACTATTATTCTCAACATTTCCATTCTTCTTTCTCAAGAAAGTCTCTTTCACCTTGTTCTTATCTTCATGATACCTCACCATAGGCTTCTTTTCTTTTCCCTTGGTCTAGTTTTTTGGCATCTAAGCTTTTTCTTCAACCTACAAAAGATAAAACACAAACTCCAAACTTCTTTTCACATAATTTTTAGGCTTTGATACCAATTTTATGTAGAGAAAGGGTGGAAAAATCCATAAAAATATTCAAACAAGCAAATTTTTTAATCTCTAGATATTCACATGATGGGTTTTCATTCATTAGGCCTCAATCTCTTAGTAGTACTTTAGATTGACTAAAATGGGCATAACTTCTCAAGAATAATTGATCTTCAAAATAAAAACTTATATTTGGGTACCCTTTTATGATTTTATTCAACATATGAAGAAATTAGATATGGTTACTTTAGAAGGAAAGTTTCAGAACTTGACTGTTCTATTCTTAATTAGGCTTGAAGTGGAGCATCAACTTTGTGTTTTTTGGTCATAACTTTCAAACCAAAATTAATACCAAAAATATAAACACAATTCTCAATACCCATTTTTTCTTCATACAACATACTAAGAATTGGGGTAGGGTTGTTTTGGAACACTAGATTGAAATTTGGATTGTTCTCCCTCAAATTAGGCTTACTAGGGTTTCAAACTTGTTTTAGTAAAATGGACACAACTTGCTAGAAACTTGACTAAATTACATGAAACCAATTCCAATAGGCACTATATTCATAGTGTTACCAAACATAATTATTTCAAAGTCAGTATGGGATCGCATAGATCCATACTACATCAAAGAACAACAAGGAAATGTTCAAAAATATAAAAAATAAAGGTATTTTTATTGCTTCAACTTCTAAAACTTCAACCACCACACTCTCAAACCATGTATTCAACTTCAAAAAATATTTTGAAACATTTACAACCATTTTTTAATGGTTTACAATAACTTTTCAACTTACAACCATTCAAATTCCCTCATTTACAACTTATGACTCTTCATATTCCATGTTTTTGTAACTTTTACAACATTTGTGTAACTTTTTACAAGTTTTGCATCTAAACTCTAACCAATGACCAAGACCACTAATTGGACCCCAAAATACATGAAATGGTCTTTCTAGACCTTATCACATGGAAGAACATAAAAAAAAACCAAAATGCTAA
>VDFB02281492.1:653569958-653711146 GCA_007258455.2 Sequoia sempervirens
TTAGGGCCAAAACCTAGGGAGGACTCATATGCCCATATGGGTGTATGAGTCTAAAATCCCCAAATCTAGAACACAACCAAAACTGTTAAATTATGAAGTTCTATCTATTAAATTTCAGGATTATCCTTAGAAAAATGCAATTTATTAGGCTTGTGAATGCAAAAAATGACTAATTAAGGCATAAATAAGCCCAATTTTAATAGGGAGGGCCCAAACAAGTGTGAAAATGTAAAGGGATACATTTTTATACACTACAATAAGATATGAATTATTTGTAATTAAATAGATAATTATTATTGATTTTTTACATGCATTTTGACTAAAGTCCTAATTGATAGGCTGATTGAAAAAAATCTATAACTCTTAAACGATTTCAATATTTTTGAATCTAACAGATGCAACACATTCTATGCTTCCCATACTATAGGATTAAAAAAAAATTATCTTCATAAATTTTTGACCAAGTTATGGTGGTCACACAAATAAGTTTTAATATTTTTAAAAAATTTTAATAAAAAATTCATATTTAATTATTTATTTGCAAAAATAAAAATAAAAAATGTGGCAATCTAGGCATGTGTCCTTTACTTATATTCAAATTTTCAACAAATTATATTATTTTTTTCATGTACTTAGGTTGGTCAGACATACGCCCAATTTTTAGTTTTTTCCTAAAAATTTAGTACTACTATATGGAAATTTCAAATTTTCACCAAATAGAATTACTTTTTTTTCTAAAAGAGAACTAGCATCTTAGAAACTACATTCATTTTTTTACAAATTTTGTTTTTACATATTTTTCAAATTATGTTAATAACCTATTCAAATATTTATGTCAAGTTGCCTAGCTCTATTTTTCTAGAATTTTCATTGTCATTTAAGGGCCTAGTTTGGACCCCCATGATCCTACATTGACCTTGTGGACTTAACTTTTCACAATATTTGAAAGGAAAATGAGATTCATGCCTTTCAAGATCTTTCTCACTATCAAAGAAGGCATATTAGTAGCATATAAATTATTAGAGGAGAAATAATTACTTTTTTCAGAAGCACAATGGCTATTGATATCTTGAATGGGAGGTAGATTCTTTTTACCTTAAAAATTTACTCTATCTATAGGATTGTATTCATTTCTAGTTTCTGCATTCTTGAGACATCCTCTATTACATGTGCTACCTTTATTTATTTTTGATGTAGATAAACCTTCCTGCAACTAAATATAATTATCAAGTTTACTATTTAAGTCCAAAATTTTATTAACACATTTCTTCCTCAAAGTTCACTGGTTTCTTCTTCAACATACATAAATATTAGTGAAATTTCTCCTATCTTTTATGATTTAAATGCTTGGTAACACCCTTGAAAACATCCACCTTGTTCATGTTTTGGTTTGGATGTTCATGTTTTAACCTTTAGGGTTGATAGTGATAGATATAACGTTTATGGTTAGGGTTGATGGTTGAGGGTATAGGATTGAGGGATAGTGCTCAGGGTTGAGGGTATAGGGGGTATGTGCAGGATCATCATGGAAAAAATAGGCCCTTAAGTAGAAAAAAATTCAAAAAAATCAGAGTTAGGCAACTTCACGTAAAAATTTGAATAAGTTGTCTATATTATTTCAAAAATATGTAAGAATAGAATTTGTAGAAAATTGAATGTAGTTCTAAACTACTAGGTTTGTTTAAAAAATCTATTTAGTGAAATTTTTTAATTTCAATGAAGTGGTATGTAAATTTCGGAAAAATAAGTAAGTGTTTGTCTGACCACCCTAACCATATCTTTATAATAATATTTTAGATATAAGTAGAGGAGTCATACGATGTGATGCATATTTTTATAATTTTTACAAGTAAATAATTAATTATGAATTTTTATTACAACTTTTAAAAAAATATAAAAACTTGTATGTCTGACCGCCTTAACTTGGTCAAAACTTCATGAAATTCATTTTTTCTTTTTTTCATCCTATAGTATGCGAAGCATAGAATTTGACACATGTTTGGGATTCAAAAAATGTGATACTATTTGAAAGTTATAGATGTTTTTCAATCAACCTATCAATCAGGACTTTTGCCGTAATTTGAATAGAAAATGAATAATAATTATTAAATTCAAAGTAAAGCATAATTTATATCATTGGAAAGCTGAGAATGTCCTTTAAAAACCATTTTCATTTCATCAATTTTGGGTAAAAAAAATAGTCATTAGCCACATACCCATCATATTGCCACTTTTTGGCCCAACATGATCCTACACATACCTTAGGGCTAAGTGTATATGGTGTTGATTGGGTGAAAATAGATATCTTAGATATCACTCTTTCCCCAGAAAACCTATGACTAATGTCCTAGGAGTCCTAATTGGATTAAATAACAACCTCACAAGGTGATTCAATTCACAATGAGGAGGAGTTAGGAGGGGGTTCTTTTAGCTTTAAAGTGGTTCACTATCAAGAAAATGCTTGGAAAAGACAAGAAAACACTTACAAACCCTAGTTATGCAAGCTAAATGAAGAGTGCAAATAATGAAATTATGCCCCATTATGATAGTATGTGTGCAATTGGGAAGTTTGGAGATATTGTGAGGATTCCATAAATGTAAAGAAGTTGTCAAAATATGCCAAGGAGGGCAAAGAAACCCTAGGTGGCGTATTAGTCCCATTTTTTTTGGGGAAAATATGGAATCTTCAAATGTCAGAACTAGATCTAAAGGAATCTCTAAAAAATATGCTCAGGAGGAATAAGACACCCAAGGTGGAGTATTAGTCTCACTCTGAATTTATGAAAACTCTGGATATGATCCTGAGCTCCAAGGTTAGCACTTGATTCCCTTCCAATCCCAGGTTCTGAAAATTTTGGATTCAACCTATAATTGAGTTTTCGTGAAGATGACAACTTTTCAACTTTTACAACTTTCCATTCCAAGTGATCCTCAAGTCTTCAACCTAGACCTGCAATCACAAATATGCAAGATGGGAAAAACTTGTTGTTTGTTAGTGAATGGGGGTTTTCCTTGGTCAAACCCCTTGTTATTAATTAAACCTTGAAATGAAATAGAAATGATGAAGGAGATGTTGAATGAACAACATGCAATGCTACAACTCACAAAACCCTTGTTGTAAAGTATGCAAACTTATGTGAAATGGCTAAAATGGATATGGATCTTGAACCAAAGATATGATCTTGAATTGCTTGCTTGAATCAAAACCCTACATCACAAATGTTAGCACAACAACACACGTGATGCAAGAAGCTCCTTGATATGACACTTGAATCTTGATGATGGCTTCAAATACTTGATAAAATGCTCTTGAATACTCTTTTGAACTCAATTTTCTATGATGAATGCTCTCAAAAAATACTTGTATGATTGTTATGAAAAATGAGTGAATGAACCTTGTATTTATACTTATGCTGAATATTCCAAAATTACATCACACCAAGCTGGCATGTGAATTCATTAAATAAAAGAGGCTAAATCTCACAAGAATTTGAAATTAAATCCAAAAAATGAGTCAAGGAGGACTAAGATGCCCTAGGTGGTGCCTTAGTCTCAAGTCTTAAAAACTTGGGGCACAGACACCAAAAAGGGGCTCAATTAAGATATCTCAAAATCAGGGTCCTAAGAGCCTTGGGGGACAAAGATACCCTAGGTGGTAGTTTAGTCCCAACCCAAAAATCAAGGACACACTGATGGAGTCATTAAATTATCATTTATGCATTGGAGAATGTCAAGATTAGCTAGAAAAAGATGTAATTCATAGGGTTTGTGGACACAAAATAGGACCAATTAAGCAATAAAGAAGCATAAATAAAGTAAGGTGGGCCCAAACAAGTGTGAAAATGCAAGGGTATGGATTTTACTATAATATAGGTATATGGATTAGGTTCAAGGATATTGGGTATAGGGTATAAGGTATTAGGTTTACAATTGAGGGTATAAGGTATCTATTTAGGGCTAAGGGTTTAGGGTATAAGATTTATGGTATAAGGTTAAGGGTGTAAGGCATATGGTATAAGGTTTAGGATATAAGGTAAACGGTTGAGGTTTGAGGGTGTAGGATTTAGGGTTTAAGTGTAGGGTTGAGAGTTGACGAATAGTGTTTAGGGTTGAGGCTATAGGATTAAGTGTATAGGGTATAGGGCTTAGGGTTGAGGATATTAGGTAAAGTGTTGTGGGAGTAAAATAGATTTTTGAAGAGGAATATTGGTTGAGTGTTATACCAATCAAACTAGTTATGAGGACACATGGTTTAAGGGTGTAGTCATTAATGTTGGGCCTCTCAAATCAAGTGATGGTTGCAAAATTATCAATTTCCAATATGAGGCATTTGAGACAAAAGACTATCAATCCTTAAGATAAAGCCTATGTCATAATCATTTGAGGCTAATACAACCTCCAATTCCATTACCCAACAATTTGATTGTGGGTGATGTTATGGAAGAATTTCACAATGATTTTTGGTGGTGTTCCATTAACTTAGATTTCCCATAAACTTTTGATCCTCAGCATTAGAGTTTATTTCTCTATTTTCCTAACACCATAACTTGGTTAAACTATGAAGCTAAGGACCTCTACCCCTATCAAGAATGGGTAATGGGTAGGTGGATCTTTCCATAGATGGTATCCTCATAAAAGGATATTGATTTTATTTAACTTAAAATTATTATAATGTATCAACTCCTTTGAAGTGTTTACATTTTCACTTGTTTTATTATGATCCTAAAATTTTCTTTCATGAGGAAATAATGCATTTATTAGATGCTTCTTTCACTTACCCTTACCCCGGGAAGAAGCAAGGACTATTTTTTGTTCTCCCTATTTTTTATTGCATGTATTCTCTTCTACCATCACTTGTTCACATATATTTTCAAAACTATAATGTGAATTTATTTTGATACATCTACAAGCACAAACTACATGATCATCAGAAATCCCACTCCCTTTATTTCTAATATTTTTAGCCAAGCAAGAAAAATTACCACTAATTCATTGTTAATAGAATTTAATTGACCCTTTTTAGTCTATAGGGTACCATGCACAATATTCTGCTTCAAGCCAACCACTATGGTAAAGGTTGTGATTTATAGGACTTTCAACATTTTTTTGATCCCTAAAACCCATTATATTTTCAATTGGTATTATAAGTGTTGCTATAAAACCAAATCTAGTTTTAGGAATGTCATGATGCTCTTGCTCCAATTCAAATTTTGAGTTAAGATCTAGGCTAAATTTTTCTTCCTTTCTTTCCTTTCTCACTAAATCTAAGTGTTCTTCTCCCCATTTGATAAGATATGCCTCATTGTGAGGAGTTTCATTAGTGCTTTCATTACTTGTGCAAAGAGGAGCTTCAACGATACTATTTTCTTTTTGTTCTTTCTTCCTTGTGAGGACCTAGGTATATTATTTTGTGAGCCCATAACCTCAAAAATAGAAACATGATCTTGAAGAAATACCTTAGAATTAGTGAAACTACTATATATAGTGTTTACCATGTCATTAGTTAGTTCCTCCATCTTGCAACATTGTGATGATTTCATTGGCATACAAAGAGCACTAACAACTATCTCATTCATATCAAAGAAGACTGCCTCAAGCTTCAACCTTTGTTAAGATTGTCCATGTCCCCTTTATCTATGTTACCCTTGTCTCTTCCCATCCAGGTATAGGATATAGGGTGTAGGATATAGGGTATAGGGTATATGGTATATGGTATATGGTTTAGGGTTTAGAGCATTGGTATAAGGCTTAGGTTACAAAATTGATGGTAAAATTCTTAAGGTACATAGGTATAGGGTTTAGGGTTTTTTATACTAGTATAGTGTTTAGGGTACAAGATTAATGGTGCAAGGTTTAGGGTACATTATAGGGTATAGGTTTTAGGATATAGGGTTTAGGGTTTAGGGTTTGGGTATATGGTATAGGGTTTAATATATTGGTATAGGGTTTAGGGTAAAATATTGATGGTACAAGGTTTCAGTTAAATTATAGGGTATAGGGTTTAGGGTAGAGGTTTTATGGTTTAGTATATCCATATAGGTTTTAGGGTGCAATATTGATGGTAAAAGGTATGAGGTAAATAGGGTCTAGGGTTTAGGGTATTGGATTTATGGTTGAGAGTATAAGGTATAAGGTATAGGGTCGAGGGTATTAGTATAGGGCTTTGGGTTTTGGGTGTATCATTTAGGGTTAAGGGTATTGATTATAGGATTGAGGGTATTGGAAGTATGATTGAGGGTATAGGTCGAGGGTGTAGTGTTAGGGTTGAGGAGTATGGTTTAGGACCTATCTAGTTTATATTTAAGGGTATAAATATAGAGTTTAATAGGTTTTACAATTGAGGGTAAAGTGTTTATGGGCGAGGGTCTTTCTCTCTCTCTCTCTCTCTCTCTCTCTCCTTTCCCAACTTGTTAAGGGTTGAAAAATATCAATAAGGTTATTCCCAACTTGTTAAGGGTTGAAAAATATCAATAAGGTTATTTGGTGAGTGCTAAATAGCCCACACTAAAAAAACAAAACAAGGAATGCAACCCATGTTTCAAGCCCATGTACTTTGATTTTATCTAGTTTTTGTGCATTATCCAACAAATAAATGCTTTTTCATGGTGTTAAGATCTTACACAAGCATATTTTGTATATTCCATCACCTTTCCACCACATTTTTGTTCATTTTAAAACTTAGAAGATGAAAATTTGATTTTTTTTAGATCAAATCTGATTATATGAGGCGATATTTTCATGTTTCTAGAATTTAAATGTTTATTATGAGTTTTTTGTTTAAATTTGGGAATAGAAACCCATTATTTCCATAATTTTCACTAATCCTACTAGATTTACATATAATTCAACATTGAATTCAAAGGAAGCTGCAAAAGAAGTAAAAATGGACTTTAAAGTAAAAAATAAAAGAACATGACATAATTTACAAATTGCAATATTGAATCTCAAATTTTAAGGTGAATTCTATTTGTCTTTATGTGTTTTATGCTTTTCACCTTCTCACATGGTTCAATTGTAATAATTTCATTTTATTTTGTTCCTTTTGTATTTTTTTACTTGACTTTATGATTATGTTAGCATGTTCCTAGTTTTAATATACCATTAATATGTGCACGCCTTAAGTGGTCCATGTCGATACCAGTGAACATCAATTATATTTGGTCAAAGTTTCTTAATGGTGCATAGCTATAGAATTCATCATCATTCCAAGGAAATGACCAAAGACTCTAACACTAGATGAGTGTGAACCTGAGAATGCAAAGAAAATAGTTAAAGAATGAGGCAACTTCATGAAGGAAGAAAATTAAACACCATAGAATAAGAAATTCCTATTCAAGAGGAACACGAAACATCCATGCAATATAAGAGAAATTTTGAATTGGCATCACAAATTAAATGGATGCAAAACCTCTATGTAATGAGATTATTGAATCCTGAATTTGTGGGAATGTCATCTACCACAAATCAAGTTGAAGGTATACCATCTATTACATGTCATGTTGAAAGTACATTAGCATTCACATCTCAATTTGGAAACAGTCCATATTCCACATCTCAAGTTGAAGGTACACCATCTTTTATATATCAATTTCAAGGTACATCATCCTTTTCATCTCTAATTGAAGTTATGCCATCTATCCCCAATTTTGTAAACATTCCTAATGTTGAACAACTCTACCTTTGAGAAAACCTCCTAGAGTTGTGCATATAAAGCCTAAGTATTTGATTGATATTGATGCTAATAGATTGAAACCAATGGTTGATAAGATTCCAAAGCCTTCTTGGAAAAGATATGCTAAGAGGATATAGAGATTATTTTTTGAGAAGTTAAATGAGACCAAAAGATGCCAACTATTTGTTGAAATGATGAGGTAAATAAAATTTAGTCCCATCATGAAGATTCTTGGGCTAAGAAAATCAAATTATTCAAGTGATAAATCTATTGTAAAGAATTTAATGAGTGCATATGAGAGTGTGGGTTCTACCTCACACAAAAAAAGTAGTAATATCACTTGATGTGTCTTGACATCAACAATGGTAAGAAATAAAACCAAGAAAGATCACCTCATTACAAAGGAAAGTAAAACATTGAAAATAAGTATATCATATCTAATGAGAGCCATGGAAGGCATTACAGAGTGAAGGATCAAGATAAAATTGAATTATGGGAATTTTGTGGTAGTCTACCATAGAAAGATAAAGTAATTGTTGAAGTGTTTAGATCCCTAATTGAAGAATTTTGAAAGAATAAGAAAAGGGTATCTCCCAATGAAATATATGTTTTAAGGAGGATTGAGAGTCAAATCCATGATCCACATCCAAAGAATTTTTGGATATGACTCAAACACAATTTTTTTCCAAATTTCAAGAGATGTCTCCTCAAATTAAAATTAGTCAAAAATATTTTGAAATTGTAAAGAATTTTATGTCAAACTAAATCACACATGCACAAATTGTTTTTTATTAATGATAAATAGGTTTTGAAGGGTTCTTGAAACATTGAACAAAAAGGAATAGTGGCAACAAAGATAAAGGAATGGGTTGCCCACCCAAAAAACCACCAAAAACAAGTTGATTACAAAGACATTAGAAAACCATCAACACTAAACAGAAAAAAAAACAAAAAAAAGAGAGAAAAAAAGACCATTAGATAAGTTCCTTGAGCATCCTAGCTGCTTGTAGTTCCTTGGATGTCAACCAATCATGCATTTCCATGACGTCATCCACATCCTACCTAGGGACCTTTTTTCATTTCTTATTTTTTCTCTGAGTGCGCTCACTAGGCCCAACACCGATGTCTACGGTCTGTAACTCCTTTCCAGCACTCTCCCCCATCTCCTTACTCACTCGATCATCAAAAAGAGATCTACCCATCCATTATTTTTCCTTCTCATTGAGGAAAACTAGACCTTCCACCGAGGCCTCCAATTTCTCCTTGTTGATATTAATTTAATCGTGTCCATGTCCTTATGCAACTACCTATAATTCTTTCCAACACCGACATCCTCAGACAATAATCTTTCTTCAATTTAGCTATCTCATCCACCACAAAGCTGAAAATGGACAAACTGAAAATGGAGTCCCCCTTGAGACTATAAAGCATGGAGATATTGCACTAGGTAATTGTGTCAAGCTTGTTGTGGAGGTCCTACACCTCTTGAACAAGACACATTAGGGAGAATGATGAACAAGGTCCTGCTTGTTCATTGACTTGGACAAACTAAAAAATGGAGTCCTTCTCCTTGAGACTACAAAGCATGGAGATATTGCACCAGGTGATTGTGTCATGCTTATTGTGGAGGTCCTGCACCTCTTGAACAAGCCACATCAGTAAATCAAATGAAATATATTCCCCTTCTTTAACTATACTCGAGGCTTACGAAAATTCCATGGTCCACCAAAACAAACCTCTACCTTGATATGGACCAATGGGAGAGTCCTCATCATGAAAATCATTGGGGTTAAACTTGGACTTGCACTTATCCTTGGAAGTCAACTCATGACCAAAATCCTCTACATCAACAAAACTATTCACCTTATTAGCAATAGGGGTCCCACCCTCACCTTCATAAACCGAGTTCAAATTCCCAAAATTTTCCATCTCACCACCCTGAATATCCATAGAGGCCTCCAAAAGCTTATTGACCATATCCTTAGAGCATAGACCCCAACTCTTAGTCTTCTTTCCACTGCAAAGACCCTCCTTTTCAACATCCTCACATACCTCCTTAATTTTGTGGTTTACACGTGAGAGAGAGGGTTTAGCATTAGAAGTAGAGGGATTCTTCCCACCAGTCAAGGGCGTATAGTCCAGGTTAGTATTATACCCACTAGACCATTCCTTCGAATCCACCTCAATTTTTGTCTCATCACTCTCAAGGACCTCCTTAACCTGACATTTCCAACTCTCCTTCCTCTTCTATTTCAAAATAGGAAAATGAGGGACTTCAATAGTATAGTTTTCTTTAATAAAATCAACTATAAGCAACATCAAGCCCTCATGCAGAAAAGGGTTTCTAGGGTTCTTCCTAAAATTTGCAATTCTCTCCTCCAAAGAAAGCAACAAATAAAACGGGAAGGAAATGAGCTTACCATGCCTAAAATGGTTTAGCAAAACAAAGTGATGACCATATATACTACCATGTATCTTCCATCTAGGGTGAAGTACCAAATTAACACCATAGCCACATAGAGAACATATTGAATTTTATAATCATTATGATGTTTATCAACATATATGTGTATATTTTCATACTAAAAATATTTTCCAAGAATTTAATATAAGGGTTCCACCTAGATCTTCAAGGGGTTTCATATCTAGAATTTTATGTGAAAGAGTGCATAGTCAATTTTCTTACAAGAACTTATGTTTGGATGGCATGCATGTTCATTGTGGTGGCTTGTAACATTTTCCTATTTGTGAACATATAGATAATACACACAAGTGGAAACAAACTAGTGAAAATTTGAAAATATAAGAAAGTTTTGCCTACAATCTAAAAGATTGAAAAGAAGCAAAAAAGTGTGAAGTGGTCAGTGAGAATATTCCACTATAATATTTTATAGGATTTTATTGTGAGAATATAGTGTATGAGTATGCAAGGAATACCCATAGAGCTCGATGGTTGGACTTAAAATTAAAGTTATGCAAGGAAATTTTTCCACTTCATACCATCATTTCAGTTGTCAAATTTGTAGAGAACTACACACTACAACCACAAAATGAGGTGTAATCACTATATTACAACTCCACATAGGTTATTGTATTTGTTTATATAGAATTCATTCATGTAGGTGATAATATAGAGGAAAACAAGAAAATTTTGAGGGAGTATCACTTTTACATCAGTGATGATCACACACATTCTATAGAGTCTGCAAGGTTTCCTTTAGATGGTCTATAATGATTTGGCTAGCAGGGGAATACCATATGGTCAGATAATTATACACAACAATTCAAGAACCATCATATGATTTATTGGTTGAGAAGTATGAATAAGATCACTAGTGTTCAATATATGTGGAATTTATATGAGGTCAAGCATGGATAATGGGAGCATGATGGTGCAGGAGTATGTATTAAAAGATAATTAGCACGAGAAGAGTTAAAGTATAAAGACAATGCAAAGTTGATAGATGTGAAATCTATTTTCAAGTGATGTAGTGCTATAATGTGTCCAATAAATGAAACTAAGTCTTTAGTTCATAGATTTTTTGATTGGTAGATGATACTAATATTGCAAAATATGAGGATTATTGTATATTGATAGGATTGAGTGAGATAGTCAATTTTAGAAGCTCTAATGTAGTTTCATGGGGTATCCATAAGTGGAAGATGGTATGCTTTTATTCTTCATGTATAGATCAATCCTAGAATGAGTGTGAGTCAAAGGAGTGGGTTGATGAATGGTTCTTAAGAAGTCTGAACCCACCCAAGACATATCAACTCTTGACAACACTACAAATCACATAGATGGAATCATTAATTGACTTTGATCACATATCAGATTTATTTCAACTAGGTAATATATCTACTTAAACATCTAGTTTAAGTAATTTCTAATTATATCTTACTTTGTAGACTTTTTGTAATGCTAACTAAATTCATCTATTTGGATGTAGATATCAATGTAGGGAATCTTTATGTAGTTATTGTAGATGAGGACAATGGAGAGGGAACGAATTATAACTTGTGTCATTGTCTAGAGGCTAAAAAGAAATTTGAAGCCCTTATTATAGATGGAGAAAATATCAAATATCCTACATGGTGTCATAACCCAATTTTATTACATATTTATTTAAATACGAAAAAAATGAATCATTGATGAAATTTAGTTAAATATTAAATGGACATTCTAAAATATTCGAATGTTGAATATATGAAGAGTTCACTACTATTGACTTTGTGAAATTCTAAAAACTATTTTTTACTATGTCATCAAGAATTGAACGTTATTGATCAATTTGCAAGTGCAAGTGTGTGCAGTTGCAAGGTGATAGGATGAAAGATGAGAACACAATTGAAGTACGATTGTTTAGCTAGATCAAACAATAAGCTAGTTGGAATCTAGATACACATACCACAAGTAGCATGATAACTTGCATTTGACTAACTTTCATATATAAGAAAATAAAATTTTCTTCAATATAAACTATTTAAGTGCTTACAAATGAATTAGTAGATTTAAATGTTTATTCAAAGCTTGTATTTTGAAGGAACTAGAGTGAGCATAGTAGAGAAAAAAATTATTTTCTTTAAGTATGGAACCCCTAAGCCAATCCTCATAAAACAAATTATATATGAGTGTTTTTATTTAAAAACACAAACATACACACACACACACATATATACATATATATATATATATATATACATAAATACATATATATATACATACATATATATATACATACATATATATATACATACATACATACACATATATGTACATATATACATATATATGTATGTATGTATGTATGTATATATATCTATGTATGTATGTATATATATATCTATCTATATATATATGTGTGTATACGTACACACACATATATAGGTATATACATGCACACACAAATATATATATATATATATATATATATATATATATATATATATATATATATATATATATATATATATATATATATATATATATATATATATATATATATGCATGTAGGATCATGATGGGTCAAAAAGGGCAATATGATGGGTATTTGTAGGGTATGTGATTGATGACTTTTTTTTTACCCAAAATTGATGAAATGAAAAGGGTTTTAAAGGAGATCCTCAAATTTCCACCAATATAAATTATGCTTTACTTTGAATTAAATAAATAATTATTATTAATTTTCTATTTGAATTATGACTAAAGTCTTGATTGATAGGTGATTGAAAAACATATATAGCTTTCAAATGGTATCACATTTCTGAATCCAAAACATGCATCACATTCTATGCTTCGATATTATAGGATTAAAAAAAGAAAAATTGAATTTCATGAAGTTTTGACCAAGCTAAGTGGTCTATTGAGTTTTTGTATTTTTTAAATTTATAATAAAAAAATTATAATTAATCATTAACTTGCAAAATTTACAAAAAAATATGCATCACATCCAGACATGAGTCCTCTACTTATGTATAAAATATTATAAAAAGATATTATCATTTTATTGTGGTTAGAGTGGTCAAATAGAAACCTACTTATTTTTTCCTTGAAATTTGAGTACTATTGCATTGAAATTTCAAAATTTCACCAAATAGATTTTTTTTTTTAAAAAAAACCTAGTAGTTTAGAAACTACATTCAATTTGCTATAGATTCTACTCTTAGATATTTTTGAAATAATATAGATAACTTATTCAAATTTTTATGTCAAGTTTCCTAACTCTGATTTTTTTGAATTTTTTGCCACTTAAGGGCCTATTTTTTCCATGATGATCTTGCACATACCCATATATATGTATGACATATATATATGGGTGTTCAATTTTCATACTCGCATATATATACATATGCATGTTATTCAAATGTATGAAAGATGTGAATGAAGCCATTTAAATGCATAAATAAACATATATGTAAGTATATATATACTTAATACTTGTAAATATATGTGTGTGTGTGTGTATTCATAATCAAATTTGAATTTGAAATGTAAGTGATAACTGATATGTAATGAAATCGAATAGTGGAAGATCAAGAAATATATTCCAAGGAAGACCCACGACTGTCGTTGCCTACAATATCATCAAGTCAGTGTTCAAAATTAGAGGGTGGCGATGACCATGGTAGAACTACCATAATGATAGTAACTAGCTACATGCAGAGGAGTGATTGCCATTTTTTATGTAAAGTGTGGGAAAAAGTAGGGGGACAGATTGGGAAGGAAAATGATAAGAAGTGGGAAAATTTTGTGGAAAGGTCTCATTGAAATCTTGACCAAGGAGGTAAGCTCGACTTTTTGGGAATCTATACTAAAATGCATTGTTTTGGTTATCATATTGATAGCACAATAACATGTAAATTTTCTATTTGAATGTGTATGTGACTCAACTTAAGCTAATGGAATAGTGTAGTGACCACCCATAGAGGTATCACTAGGCTACAACCTACTAACTTGGCATTATCTTTGAAGCTTGTCGGCTAGCCTTTGTGCTAGACCGATGCTTTGAGTCTCTTCTACTAGTGACTTTGTCTTAGTCACAAACAATTATAAGCCACATCATGGTTATCAAAATAATGTATTTCAATGGAATGTGTAACATGGATAAATGGAAAATCATAGGGGATTTGAATAGAGACCCTACCAAAGTATATCTACCTTTGTATCTCTTATTTTATTGACTGTGTTTTCATTTATAATTGCATTTTTTCCATTATTGGGAAGGTTGATAATAGAAAAGAGAGAACTCTTCAATACTGTAATTGTGGAACCATGATTGCATGAAGAGGATTACCCTTGATCATATCTAATGTATAAGTTCAACCATTGTAAGCCATGTATGGGAATTGATCTTCATGATGATAGGGGTATGTTTACTTGAATGTCTTAGTAGATTCTACATAATATATTTATGTCCTATTGCATATGATATAGGAAAAGCTATGATGCCTATAAGGGTGAACTTTCATTAGTATTTTTTTTTAAATCTATGAAGGGACCACTTGACCCTTGAAATGGGTCAAATCTAGAGCCATCATAATCAATAAGGTGGCTTGGAAAAGGAATGATTATGGTTGAACACTCAGGGATTTTAGTCTTCTTGATTGAATTAGATGCTCAAGTATGGTATCAACAAGCATGTTGATTATGGTTTTCTTAATACTGTCATATAGTTTTAAATTTTTAGAAAGGAAAGTGTTTAGCATTTGAAGAGAATATATTTTTATCTATGTATAAAAAAAGGCTTTCAATTGTTTAATTTTAGAATAGTGAACAGAGTAAAGGACAACATATTATCTTTTAAATGTAATTGTTTAAGTCTAAGACTGAAAAAGGTCAATGCAAATTGTGGAAATGCTTGCAAAAGACTCTATTTTGTTGAAAGCTATCTTTGTACAATAAATGTTCATATGTAAATAATCTATTTGATGACTATTTGGAAGGTAAACAACTTACTTGTTTAGTTTGTTTAGTGAGAAGAAGTACATGCTTGGTTAAAACAATGGATGATCATGTGCAAACAACTCATTAGATGACTAGATAGAAAATGAAAATAGTTTACTTGTTTATTCTGTTTAGTAGGAAACATAACTTGCTTGGTTAAAACAATGAATGATCATGTTGGAACAACAAATGTTAAGATTTAACAATAAGCAGAAAACTATTATCATAAACTTTCTTAGAATATTTATTTTGACTATGAAATGTCAATCAAAATACAATTAGTAGATTACAAATCCGAATATGATTATTTGAGAATGTATGCACAAACTTTAACATTAGTAGGCACATATATATGTATGCACATAAACTTCTTCTATTCACATACACATACTTGTGACATACCTTCTTTTGTTTTTATAGTAAATTTTACAAGGAAAAATGCTTAAGATGTTAAGTAGACATAGTCATAAGAATGATATGATAGATCATTGAAATACTCTATGAAACTTGGAATCTGAATTTTGTTTAGAGTATATATATATATATATACATAAATCTATAAATTATATTTCTTCTTTGAAGACTTGTGTGGGAAAATAGTTATATACCAAAATAGAATGGTGATACCTTAGTTGACTAGAGCACCTATGGGTAGTTGCTGCTAGAAGGTAGATATCTGTTATATTAGAAAGTTACCTTTTAGGATGGGTGTCGAAATGGAGTCTAGAGAGTATAAGTTTTCTTTACCAGAACCTATCATTTGTTGTTGTTGCAACACACATTTTATGCTTTTCCAAGCAATATAGCTCATTATGTATGTATGAATGAACTCTATGATTTCACTCTTTGCTATTCCTAACATAGATCTTGCACTTTCTTTCTAATGAGTAGATAGAAATTGCACGTTAATGTTTAGGCACACACTAGATTCCACCTTGTAGGTTTTTCTCTTGCTAAAATTTCCATGCAGGGTTGGGAATTCTTCAAGTTGAAAGAAAACCGGGGAAGTATAAGCTTCGTGGTTGGGAAGTAAAGTGCTTCAACCATGTTCTCATCCACCAGTGGAGGTGAGTGTTGAAGAAGAACCTTAGTGGTTCCCAGACTATTCTAGTATTTGATGAAACTTGATGTAAAATTCATTTAAGTACTTGATGAGAATGTACTTATGTAATGAACTTTGATATTGTAATTTGAATATTGAAGTGAATATGATAATATTTAACTCATTTTAAATGGAAATGTGTAGCTATTACTAACTTTTGCCACTAGTTATGTCTTTTAAATTTGGAGAATATTCATGTGTCATTTACAATAATATTATTTAAGTAAAAATTTGGAATGGGTTATTACATTTGGTATCAAAGATTAGGGTTCAACTCTAGGCCTTTTGAGTCTACCATAGTTGACTAGGGTAGTTGACCCTTGACCTAAACTAGAAGTCCTAAGAATTGGCTGAACCTGAATTAAATGTGGGAATGGGAGGGTCAAAGGTAGGAAGAAGAAAAGGGAAAATTGTTAGAACCCTACACAAGAATGATGTAAAGGAAGGAAATGCTAAGGTGGAGGTTCCATCAGATATTATTGATGACTATGAAACTCTAGCACAAGCTCTTACACGACTAAAGCTAGAGAGAGGCTTTAAGATTGAGGATAAGCGAACACCTAAAATAAAAAAGCTTTCTGCAATCCAAGATTGACCTCTAGGGTGTGGACCCAATGGACCCCTATTGACTAAAGAGGAAAAGGAGGGCCTATGTGCTCAACCATCCTCATTTATAAATTCTGATGTAAACTCGGATGATGATCCAAAGGAGTTTCCTCTAATTGACACTGAGAAAGTAGAATGATGTAACTTGAAGCATATTGTAAATAAGGGTCCATTGATTCACCCTAAATATAAATAAATTTGAATGATATTTTGGTGTGTACAATGGGAGGCTCTAAAATGTATGTATCTTGCATGAATGTGTATGTATGCTATGTTGAAGGATGTATGTATATTGAAAATTTTAAGATGTGACATAAGAACGTTTACTCATAGAACCTTGTGTTGAGATGTAATGAATGTGATTGTGTTATAGGATAAGTGTGAGATGTCATGGTGTGTCCCACCAGGCAAGATGAGGGTGGTAGTTGTTCCAATAACAGATTGAGCAAGAGGTTGGAGAAAATTTTGGAGCTTCTAAACCAACAAGAGTCTCAAATGGATCTTATTGCGCAAGAAGTTCAAGTGGCGCGTGAGGACTAGGACTGTAGGAATGCATAAGGAAATCAAGGAGACGGTGGTCCATGGGAAGGTCCATGAGGGTGAATTGAGGAAGAGCTTGGGAAAGACCTTAAAAGAGTAGTACCACCCAAGTTTGATGGTAAGGCCATTAGAACATGAGCTAAGGCTTGGATTATAGAAATGGAAAAATACTTTGGGCTTTGTAACCTTTCTAAGTAGACTAAGGTGGCATGGGCTACATATAAGCTCTCAGGCGAAACAACAACTTGGTGGGATAATGAGAAGTTAGAATGAAACCTACAGCCTACTGAGATCACTTGGGAACTCTTCCTCTAGTATTTCAAGAAGAGATGGCTACTGTAGCTTTTCTTTGATAAGAAAATGATGGAATTCTAGAACTTAACCCAAGGAAATATGACTATTATTCAATATTAGGAAAAGTTCATGAATTTATTGAAGTATGTACCTCAGTATTAGGGGGATGCATGGTTCCATATCCAAAAAATTATAATGGGGCTTATACCTCATATAGGATCTGAGGTGGATACACATGAACCTTAAACCACGAATGAAGTCTTTCAAAAATCCACCAAATAGGAACAAAAGTTGGAACAGTTGTCCAATATTCGTAGTGATTCAAGTTCTAAGTCTTGGTATGGAAAGAAGAGATTTCATAAGGGAGAAAAGAGCCATCAGATTTGTAATCTCAAGAGGGGAATTGAATCATAGGAGAAAGGTGACGATGGTAATAGTGGAAGGAATAAGAAATAAAATAAGGGTAAGGGAAAAGATGACCATAAGAAGAAATTATTTAGGTAGGACAAGCTAGGAGGTCGCAAAGGGCCTTGTGATGGATGTTATAATTGTGGAGGAAATAATTATGCCTCAAGTTGTCCTCAATGGTCAAAAAATCAAAGTGAAGGAAGCTATCAACAAACTCACTAGATCCACACCATAGTGGACAATAGATAGGAAGAATATCAGGCTTCGCTAGAACAACTAATGGGTAAGCTCTATGGCCAATTTGTCTCTATCCTAAAAGATACTAGAGCTAATGAATGTTTTGCATATCCTATAATAATATCTAAGATACCCATTAGACTAGGATACATGGAAAACTCATGGACAATCCAGTGTGGAAATCGAGCAGAGCAGAGGGTAGATACCTATCTCTTTTGTAGTGAGTTAGAACTTCCAACCTTCCAAAATCAGGTCAACTTGTATGTGGAACCCTTAGGCTCATATGATGTGATTTTGGTGATAAATTAGTTATCTAAGCATAAAACTTTAGTGAACTATGAGGATAAGGTAGTCAATTGTTTGGATTATTATAGAAACCTAACCTAGGTTTGTGGAATGTAGAGACTTGTAGAGCTTAGATAGATTGCTGCGATGTAGGTCAAGAAGTCTTGCCCAAAGGGATGTATGATTTATGCAGTGCCTATCAATATTTTAGACAACAAGGTGCCATATTTAGATGATTATCCTATTCTCAAGGAGTTCTAGGATGTATTCCTAGGTTAACTTACAAAATTGCCTCCGAAGTGGGAATTTGATTTTTCTATTGACCTAGTTCCAGGAGTTAAGCCTCAATCCAAGGCACCTTATCATATGACCACCATAGAGATCTATGAGTTGAAGGCCCAACTAATGGAATTTATAGATTAGGGACTCATAAAACCCAGTGTATCTCCTTAGGGAGCACTAGTTATTTTTGTGAAAAAGAAAGATGGAACAGGTCTTGTGTTTGTGTATAGATTTTTGGATGTTGAATAAGGTTACCATCAAGAACTAGTACCCACATCCAAGTACTAATGAATTGTTTGACCA
The DNA here is from genome assembly GCA_007258455.2 of Sequoia sempervirens. NCBI lineage: Eukaryota > Viridiplantae > Streptophyta > Pinopsida > Cupressales > Cupressaceae > Sequoia > Sequoia sempervirens. Next base: position 653,589,132 of record VDFB02281492.1, read on the forward strand.
AGTGAAGGGAGCAACGGTGTTCTCCAAAATTGATCTTAGGTTAGGGTACCATCAATTGTGGATTAAGGAAGAAAATATTCTAAAGATTACATTCAAAACTCGGTATGGATATTATGAGTTCACAGTGATACCTTTCAACTTAACTAATGCACCAACAACCTTCATGAACCTTATTAATAGTATGTTTAGAGACTGCTTGGATGAATTTGATTGATATTAATTGAAGAAATCTTAGTCTACTTGAAGACTTTTGAAGAACATGATAGACATTTGAGAATAGTTTATCAGCAGTTAAGAGAAAGGAAACTCATTTGAAAGTTGTCCAAGTGTTCCTTCTATTAGGACCGAGTGCACTATTTGGGCCATATAATTTTAGCTCAAGGAGTCTCCATGGACCCTGAAAAGATCAAGGAAATTGTGGAATGGCTAGTTCCATAGAATGTGTCAAAAGTTTGTAGTTTTATGGGCCTTGTAGGGTACTATAGGAAGTTTGTGCAAGGGTTCTCCATATTGCATCTCCTATCACCTCACTCCAAAGGAAGGGAACATGGCTTGAATGGACTAAACAATGTGAGTAGGTATTCCAAATCCTATAGGAGAGGTTCATGACAACACCGGTGCTAACTATTCCTAACCCTAATAGGAGATTCACAGTAATCACAGATGCCTCAAGAGAGGGATTGGGAGTAGTGTTAATGCAAGATGGACAAGTGGTGGCATATGAGTCAAGGAAGCTCAAGTATCACAAAGTGAACTATTCACCCCATGATGTGGAATTGGAAGCCATAGTTCATGCCCTGCAAATGTGGAGACATTATCTTCTGGAAAAGCCATTTGAACTCAAAATAGGCCACTTGGGGTTGAGATATATATTTACCTTGGTGGAACCCATAAAAAATTTTCATGGTTCCATTAATTTCATGGTCATGTTATTGGTCACTTGTATCTTTTGGAATTAGGGTCTAGGGTTCAAGAGTTTTATGTGTCTTGATACCCTTGATTATCCTTTAGTTTATGTCCTCACACTGATCAGTTGAACTAGTTTACTAGTCACTTAAGTGCCTTCCCATGGTATTTATTATCATTGTTCAACCAATTGCAATACCTTGGTTACCATTAGGCCTACCAAGGTCCCTTTTATGAACAACTTTTACACATGTATCTTCAACATTGTTTAAGCTTATTGCTCGTTGTTTATTGCCTATCATGTGTTTCTATGTGAATTTTTTCCTATAACCCATGATGAGCTATATAATGCCTATCTTTTGGCACTCGATTCATCACCCATCACATGTTTCATTGAAAATATGGGAAGGTAACCCGTGATGAGTGACACAATTGAGGTCTTAGTCCATTACTAGCCCTTGCACTATCGCTAGTTAAGTTCTAATGTTTCTAAAGAGAACCCATGACTATCGATGGGTAAAGTCTCTTCCCATCATGTGACCTTCATCTGTCGCAAGTTACGATCACTCAATGAACTTGGGACATGTGATGAGTGATGGAATTCAAATATTTGATTTAGATCTTCTTTGTGCTCAACATCAAGGGTTGGTATCTCATCACTAGCCTTCTAGCCATTGTTTGAAGAGGTCCCAATGTGGAAGGAAGACATGCGAGCAATGATACTCATGAAATGTGGAGAAATACACGTGGACACCTCTGATCTCATTGAGTAAATATCAAATCGCCGATAGGGCCTCATGGAGAATAGGAAATAGTGTGATCCATTGGATGAGTTTTTCATTTTAATGCATTGATGGTTTGAATTCAAACAAGAATGGCCAACCTGGGGAGTAATTGTTCACTCATACAAGCTTTATTGCACCATTAAGGGTATGTGTACTCAGCTAAATTCATTGAAAGGGGTTTACAATTTATATTTTCATCTTAGTTGAATGCCTAAGGAGCTAAAGAAGAATTCAAAGTAACTAGAGTTGAAGCTAAAGGATTTGCAAAAAAGTTGTTCCTGAGTAAGTTGTCATCAATTTCCCACTAGTTTCTTTTATGGATTTGCAAGAACTGGTGTGTTGAACTAAAAAATATGAATTCAATTTAGGAATTGTTTAGGTTTTTTGGTTTCTCTTGAGTTAGTAATATTTCCTAATTTGGCTAGAATTTGAACTTGAGTGTGAGCTATTAAGAATAGGGTAATAATCCCAAACCTAGTTTATTTCCATATTGAGTGAAAACCCTGAAGAAGCAAAGATGAGTAAACATGGCAAGTTTTCATCTTCAAAACCTACACCCAAGAAGAAAAATTAGAAGGTCTCCCATGACCCTCAAACATCCAAAGTCAAGGTATATTCAGGATCATGATGGGCCAAAAAGTGGTGATATGATGGCTATTTGCAGGTATGTGGCTGATGACTTTTTTTTCACCCAAAATTGATGAAACGAAAAGGGTTTTTAAAGGAGATTCTCAGCTTTCCACCAATAAAAATTATTCCTTACTTTGAATTTAATAAGTAATTATTATTTATTTTCTATTTTAATTATGAATAAAATCTTGATTGATAGGCTAATTGAAAAACATCTATAGCTTTCAAACGGTATCAATTTTTTTGAATCTGACACATGCATCACATTCTATGATTTGCATACTATAGGATTAAAAAAAAATATTCATGATGTTTTCACCAAGTTAAGGTGGTTAGACATACTAGAGTTTTCTTTTTATATTTTTAAAAGTTGTAATAAAAAAAATCATCATTAATTATTTACTTGGAAAAAATTACAAAAAAATATTCATCACATTGGGATACAAGTCCCTCTACTTATATGTAAATACTTATCAAAAAATATTATCATTTTATTGTTAGGGTGGTTAGACAAACACCTTTATTTTTTCCCCTGAAATTTAAGTACTACTTGATTGAAATTTTAATTTTCACCAAATAGATTAAAAAAAAAAAAAAACCTAGTAGTTTAGAAACTGCATTCAATTCGCTACAGATTCTATTCTTACATATTTATGAAATAATACAGATAACTTATTCAAATATTTACGTCAAGTTTCCTAACTCTAATTTTTTTGAATTTTTCACCACTTAAGGGCTTATTTTTTCCAAGATGATCTTGCACATACACGTAATTTATAAGAGAAAGGGAAAAATGAAAGATTATACCCACTTCATGGATAAATTTCAACCACTAGACATTAAGGAAAGTGGTAGGAAGGCCACAAGGGAAGGATTCCTAACCACCAATTTCAAGGACCTTGAAGAGGGAATTGTTGACATTGCTATGCCAAAGACTAGATGGGAATTATTCTTATATGCTTTCACTAGAAGGGATGCTCCACATCTTGGTAAAAATGTTTGGGGTTATGATTTAAGGAAGCTAGTTGTCCCCAATGTTTTTTTTGAGGTTGAATTGATGCTACATTTTTTAGATAGATATGATGACATAAATAGGGTAATGAACTATAGATTTTTAGGTCTCTTAAGACTCTCTAGCTCTTCTAGGGTTTTTCACCTAAAAGGAGAGAGAGAGAGGCTAAAAAGCACACAAGTTCACTCAAATATGTAATGAGGGATGTTGTAATTCCTAAGTGATCTTAACTAAATGTAATTTATTGAATAAAAATAATCTAAATGAATGCAAAACTACAATTTATGCAATGTTTAAAAACATAGTGTGATATGCAAACAATATGAAAACTAAAGGAAATATGCAAAACAAAAAGTACAAAGTGAAATATGAGTGCATCTAGATCAAAACTGAAGTATTTGGGATGTTTGGAATGCTGAATCAAGTTACTAAACAATCACAGTGGGACTCATTTTCCAAGGGTGGCGAATCAATCCACCTATTGGCAAAAAGCTGTTGGCAATAGGTTTATGTCTCTCGGGATCCAAAATCTAAAAAAATCTTGATTTCTGATCTCAAGTGGGACTCATTCACCAAGGGTGGCCAATTATTCCACTCCTAGATTTTAGGAAAATCAGGCAGCAACTCTACAACACCAGATTTGGTAAAGTTTGAATATTAGGTTGTCGAAGTCAATTATGTAGAAATATGAACATAAAACACTCAAAAATCTTGAAAAGATGAGAAAATGACTTGAAGAGCCTAGTTGACTTGATTCCACTTTTCAACACCTTTTAAACTTATTAAATATGCAAGACAAAGGCTGCAAACACATGGAAGAAGGGAGAAAATGTTGGAGGGTTAGCAAATAGGGGTTTGCCTTGGTCAAACCCCATTTTGGTAATCAAACCTTATAAAAATAATTGAAATGCAAGGGAAATGATAAATGAATAAAAAAAAAGTATTGCAACTTACCAAAAACCCTTGAAGATGCAAATCCAAATCAAAGTCAATGGTTGCTCCAAGATGCTTTAGTAATTGCTTAATGATCTACTACAAAATGCTTGATGAAAAGCTATGATGAGTGCTTAAATTGCTTGAAGATGTTGGATGTAGTTTCTTGAATGATTGGAGATTCTTGATGTATGTAAAATTAGCTTATTTATACAATTCTTGTGTCTTAGTACCCATTTATACATCATCACAGGCCAACATCAAGCATAAATTTGAATAAAATCCTGAAAGAAATTTAAATTATTTTGAATTTTGAGCCAAGGTGGACTCATTCACCACCCATGGCAAATGGGTCCCACCTTGGAAGTGTGCTTAAGTTCTAGAAATTAAATTCCATTTAATGTTATATGTCAGGGTTATATTAAAAAATATACTTAATTAAAGCTTAGGAGCATATACAGAGGTCCAATAAGACATGAGAAAGGTGTAAATAAGGGGAAAATGCCTAGAAAATTGTGAATCTTGGTTACAAGACTTAAAAACACTTAAAAATAGGACATGTTGATGTTTCAAATGATTATTTTTAGATGAATTATATTAAATAGAGTCTAGAATAATGTAGAAATGTCTTACAACACTTCACAACACATTCACAAGACTTTAATATTTAATTTTAGCACTTAAAATAAGCATATTCAAGGCATGTTGCAATTTACAATTGAGAAAAAATATGTAAAACATCATGAAACAAAACCTAAAAGGCCATAGAAATGACAAGGGGCCATTTTTCTATGGCACAAGTAATTATAGACACTAAGGATAAGATCATGCTGGAAATAAAGGCAAGCAAAGTTGTGGAGGTTTTCAGAATGAAACCTGATGCTAGAGAAAATATTAATTTTGAGAAATTGCAGAAGGAGTATGCTGAACATAGGGTGGCACTCTGAAAGGGTGAAATACCGAGACATAGACAAGAAAAGGGTACTGCATTTGCACTCAAGGAGGTTGAATTGCTAGACTATGAAGAGTTTGTGGACTACTTCAAAAATACATATTGTATGGTGTGTCAGGTGCTTGAAGTAAGGTGTGATGGGAGGATAATGTTGAAATAATGGAAGCTAAATCATCGAAAGAAGCTATACACACTTCAAAGGGTCATTCCAAGAGAAATGACACCACACAGAAAGTGTTGCAACCAAGGCCTACAAAATAGAGATTCTATTATGATCTACAATATGAGATGATTATAAATGTACAAAATTCCTTGAATATATAGGCATGAGAGAGATGAAAGATGCAATATGATGTTGCCATGTGTCATAATCTAACAACATGTGACCACATGTGAACCCTAACTAACTTCCTAGGGAATGATAAAGAGATAGAGAATAGTTCTAGAAGGACAACTCATCTTATAGAAGGAATCTTATCCCCTACAAACATGGAAGGGGGAATTACCCCATTATTTATGATTTAACTAATAATACAACCTAGGACTGAATTAATTAAATAAAGACCTAAGTTAACTTATGCTAGTGTAATATATAATTAATTACACTAACACCCCCCATAAGTGCAACTTAGGGAGGAAATGCAATGATTATGCAGAGATGATGATCGATGATGGGTCCTGACTACGAGGCCATGTTAGGTACCCATTTACATAAAGATGCAAAAAATGTCCCACAACCAAAGAAAAGGGGAAAACCAAGTGGGAAAAAAACCCCTCTCCAAAAAAGAGATGAAAAAGAATAAAAGTGAGATAGGGTGAGAAGGATGGAGGACTCCCAAATACTCCCCAAGTACACCATCTGTCACATGGATACAATACAATCAATAGCCCCCCCATAGGAGGGAAAAAGAGAGACTATATAGCCCCCTTAGAAGATGTGATCACCTACAAAAGTGGTAAGTGTCTGAAGACAAAAAAAGATCCAATGTCGACAAATAACTTGTCTCCCATTCGAAAGAAACAAAACCAAGTGCAAGTGTAGAGATGCTTCCCATTTTCGATAGGAATTGAAGGAAGGAAGGATGAATGTGGATTTTGATGATGTCTCTGAACTCTACTCAAATGCCCCCATGCCTAAAGATGAAGATGCCACAATCAATGAAGAAGGTGACAAACTAGGACTATGCAGAAACTAATGCTAAAAAATATCCAAAGATGGCAATGCAATGAATATTATGGAGACTTGATAGCCCCCCCTAAATGAAGTTTCCTTAAAGCCACTAAAAGAATCCTGAACCCAATCCAACAGTAGATGTTGAAGAAACCTAAAATCCTAAATGGAATGACAAGGAATAAGTCTCATACATGAAATCTCTAAAGAGAAATCAAGTGCCTCCAAGATAATCTCTGGATCCCCAATCAAGGTCAAGACTATAGGATGAGGAGAATCAAGAAAACTCTCCAAAGTAGGATCTGAATAGAGGAGTGATGTCCCCTCAAGAATGTCCTCCAAACCTATAGAAGTAGCCAAGTCAGTGATACCTGAAATGAAGCCATCTTGTGATGTCAAGTGTGAAAAACTAAGTGTGTCTTGATGGATGATGATGGAAGCCTCAATCAATGACTCTAGATAAGGAATCACTAAATGTAAAGGGATACCAACTGTCTCTAATGGAGAAGAAGCATCTAAAGAAACCTTGTCAACCTCTTTGAAAGATTCAAGGCAATCAACCTCCTACATAACAATAGCATCATAGGGTACCTAATATGAGGAATGACATTTTGAATCATGACCATCGAGGAATGGTGGAGTGTCTGAATCTCCATAAATCTCCCAAATCTTAGTCCAAAGGATATGAGGACAATCATAATGATCAATAGAACTCAAAACATCACAATCAACTTGCATAGAAATGATCTCCAAGACAGTGTACTTGCTGCAACTCCAAGAAATTTTTTGAATACCTTCACTTGGATAGGGAACTATACCATACAAATGTGGCAACAATGCAAGTGATTGGAGATTGTGTATGATCCCATCCCACCATTTTTTATGGTTACCCTTGTGAAACATAACCAAAGAAGGAGTATATGCAAGCCCCATAATGAACTATTAAATTTCTCCAAAATGACAAAGACAATGACCTTCAACAACAAATAGAAACTTCCAAAGATGATATATAACTGAAGTGATGCTACCTGGATCAAAAAGTATTTTACCAAGGTTCAGGATATCCAAGTTATTGAAAAAATGCACCAAATTGAAAAAATATAATGCAAGAGTACCTGGAGCTAAAATTGATCAAGGTGTCTGGACAGATGAAAAAAAAATCTGAAAAATCTTCCTAATGCTATTGGAATCACCAAATTTTGACAATCTGATGTGAAGTTATGAGCCTTTATGTCCAAAGTGGAGATTTGACTTCAATTGACTATAGAATTTTCTATGAGAAAAATTCTACACAATGGATGTCACCACTAGAAAGTAGACCAAACTCTCTTTTTGATAGTATCTCGTTTGCAAAATTTTAATACCCTGGGTGAAAGTAATATAAAATGAAAAAAAATATGCCTAGATGAGGCACTCTGTAGGCTAAATAGGGGAAAAAGTTTGGCCCGTGGGCACTAGGACCTAGTTGTTGATGTGACCTTGGTGATAAATGTGGAAAAAAAAGGCACCACCCTAATGGTGGTGGTGGGGCTGAGCAACTAGGCTGAGTGGCAAGCATGGGTGACTAGACACTGTGGTGCCACTTTGATATAACAAACTCCTTGGTGCTTGATGTAACCAAGGCCTTCAGTGGTTGGGGGTTTCAAAAAACATGGGTTTGAATGACAAACAACCATGATGGAAGCTTAGTGATTGGTGAGTTGAACAACTAGTGGAAGAGAAGGCACCAGTGATGGAAGATCAGTGATCAACAAGCAGACAGAGGCTAGGAAATGAACTCCAATGATCAGAAACCAAAGGTGGCAACAAAGAATGGTGGCAAGACCAGGTGAGCAAGGTACTAGTGATGTGACCAATGGAGGGCTCGACCAACAAATTGGCAGGGTACCTTCCAATAAATGTTCTGACTAAAGTTTGATGTTTGCAGATTTATGAATAAGTCAAAAGAATAATTTTTGAATATTGCCTGATGGTAATTCAAAAATTGATTTAAATACCGATTGATAATATTAAAAAGAAATATTCCTTTTTAAAAAATGCTGATGGATGAAAAATAAAACCCTTATGTATGCCGACTGAAGATATTATGCCAACAAAGATTAAGCCTACAAATTTTTTTAATAAAATGTCAACCATGAATAAAATAAGTAGTCATTCAAATTATTTTTTTCTCCAGCTATATCAAAAACCCAAAATATTTTTTTGCCAAAATAATTGACATATGAACCCAATTTTTTTCTAAAAAAAAGTGCTTGCAACTAAAAAAAATTTGCCTCAAAGGACAACTGCAAAGGATGATTTTTTATTGTAAATTTGTATGGATCGTACCAATTGATTTTGCAAACCCCAAAATACCTTTGATGTCTCTCGGGTTAATGTATCCGATCTTGATGAATGAACATGGGATCCTTGGGTTTCAAGGCCTTTTGAAGACAATGGCAAGCTTATATCTAACTCAATCTTCTTCAAAAATCAGCTTGGTCCCCGAGTGGAGTCAAGTAGCTTGCAATGGAAACCTTCAAGCCTGCAATGAATCTCTCACCCAACTTTCTTGATCCTGTGATGGATTCTCAATGGAATGGTTCTGATACCATGTTGAAATAATGGAAGCTAAATCATGCAAAGAAGCTATACACACTTCAAAGGATCTTGCCAAGAGAAATTACACCACACAAAAAGTGTTGCAACTAAGGGTTGCAAAATAGAGATTCTATTATGATCTACAATAAGAGATGATTACAAATGTACAAAATGCCTTGAATATATAGGCATGAGAGAGATGCAAGATGCAATATGATGTTGCCATGTGTCATGATCTAACAACATGTAACAACATGTGAACCCTAACTAACTTCCTAGGGAATGATAAAGAGATAGAGATAAGTTCTAGAAAGACAACTAATCTTCTAGAAGGAATCTTATCCCCTACAAACATGGAAGGGAGAACTGCCCTATTATTTATGATTTATCTAATAATGAAATCTAGGACTTAATTAATTAAATAAAGACCTAAGTCAACTTATGCTAGTGTACTAAATAATTTATTGCACTAACAAATAACATCACCCCTAATGTTTATAATTCTAGAAATCCAACATAGAAACAAGCACACATGGTTTGACTATGCCCATAGAGTTGCAGAGCAATTGCACTATGATTTGATAAGGTTAAAAGAGATGAGAATTCCATTGAAATTCATACATTACTCATTGCTGATGCATATGATATTATATCAGGGACAAGAAATCTTCAGCAAGGCCATGAGACTGAGATAAGTGGATGAAAAGAACAAGTTTCCGATCAAAATGTAGACACGCATTTTGGATTTATAGTGCCCAAACTCAAATTATGCTAGATTTTGTATTATCATAAAACACATCACTTTGGTACAAATGGGCGTTGCACCTACTAAAAGGATTTCTAGAACAATTTAAGCATTGTTAAGGCCAAAATAATTTGGTGATGACCCAGACTATGAGTGCAGTTGGGGAGATTGGTATTTATACAATGATTTCATGATCATAAGATGTTATGCGACTCTTATGGCACCACATATGTTATGTAGATTTTTTTTCTGATAGGTTGGATTTCATTGAGATAATGTGGCAAATGGATCGTTCTAATGCAAAGAACTTTATGTTGTTTAGAAAGGCTTCCATCATTGCAACACATTTATCCTTTGATTATTTTGTTGTATTAGCAAAGGAATCATATGACATATTTGGTATAATAGTTAGTAACCTGAGAATGAAGGTAACCTCTACTAGAAAGTTTTTTACAGAAGGAAATACCAACAGAGAAAAGATAAAGAGGGGAATCTCAGGATATGGACCTCATTCCTTTTACTTTAGGGAAGATGTGAAGGAATCTGCCAATACCTATTGTCATCCAGGATAGATAAAATATATGGATGAATATTATTGAGGTTGAGCATAGGGATTCTACTCAGAATTCTTACTATGAAATCCCTTACAAATATATCACTGATAAATATAAGGGCTGGAATTGGTCCTCAGTGATTTCACTAATGGTACTTTCTTGGAGAAGGTACAACAAGCAAAACAACTAGCTCAAAGGGCTCTACAAGAGAATTTAATAAAGATTGGTGGCCAACCAAAGGATCCTACAACACCAGAAGAGTAGCAACCAATGGATGTAGGAGATGCTCTTGTTATGGAGTTTCCTACAGTGAATGTTGATGAAGCACAAGGTGTTGAGGAAAATGTACAATAACCATCCATTGAATCAGGGCCTTTTGAACAAGGAGTAGAGTCTATATTTTCACACCTTGATATTGGGGATGTAATGGAACCTTTTGTCCTAGATGATAGGTTAGTACCTTGGGAATATGATGAAATCTAAGATAATGATGCAAGGGTACTAACTTGTGCTAAATTCCTAGAAGATGACTCTTTTGTGACAACAAGAGAATTCAGGGAATACATGGATGAGATCAAGGTTAAGGAAATATATTATAGGATACAAAAGGCTCTAGAGGGGATGGACCCTTCCCAACTAGAGGAAGTTAGAAAGAAGACTGAAGAAGAAATCAATCATGAAATTGAGCAAATGAAACTTGTGGAGGCTAGGAGATTGTTCAAGGACAACGAGATGCTGGTGATGCCAAGATAGAGAATATCATCAATAATTTCTTTGGATGCAATCAAAAGTGACCCAAATGTTGTGGTGTTAGAGGAAATTTTTTATGAGAGAACTTTTGGTTCAGAGTTTAGTCCTAGCCTACATGCATTGGCTATTTGGCAATTGACACTAGATTTAGGAAGGTGTAGACTCAGTAGAGAAATGACTAGCCTCTCAAGAGATTTGATAATAGGTAGGGATTCATAGATGATTGCACCACAAGCCACAAGGCTAACAATGCACACAACTATGTTGAGTATGGATACTACAAAAATCTCCCAAGCTAGGTACATGAAACTATTAGAAAAGCATAACAAATTGGTTGAGGAATATAATAAGTTAAAGGCTACTACTGTTAGTGTGGGTCAGAAGAACTTGCCAGCTTCCTTGACTAGTACATCATAATAGGAAAAAGAGACCTTTAAAGCAAGAATTATTTCCTTGAAGAATGAGCTCCAAATAGTGAAATTGGAGAATGTTAAGCTCCTGGATGATATGGATAAGATTACAAAGGGTACGACTAATGAAATTTTAGGCCATAGATTGACCAAAGTGGCCCTTAGAGTAGAAGATACATAGTTAACATACAATGGTATACATGAGGCTTTTGAAAGGTTCCAACATGTTTAAGATGTTTTCCAAAACACTTGGAATAAGTGGAGTAGTAGATTGAACAGTTTAAAGGAAATGCAAGCAAATACAAAGGATGACCTTGAAGCTCCAACAAATCTCTTAGATATCATAAAGGGAATTGAGATGATTGGTGAGGTCATAGGATCACATGAACAAATTGGAGGGTAGTTACAAGGTAAAATTGAGGCTTTCAGGGATATGGAAAAATGAGGTATGCCTAAGATCCTTAATGAAGATGGAACAATCATCAAGTATGCACCATGCAGGGATTTCTTCAAGTGTCAATCTGCTACAGGTTGGAACTGGTATGCCTAAGATCCTTAATGAAGATGGAAAAGTCATCAAGTATGCACCATGCAAGAATTGGACCTGGTTGTCTTGAATGGTATTATTGACACCCTCATTGGAACCCAAACAAACATGGACACCTTTGTGAAAGAAGCTAGAGTGGTAATGATGCAAGATACAATGCCTAGAATACAAAGGTGTAGAAATTGCTTGATATTAATTAGCCCACTGAAGATGAATATAAAGATTGGATAGAAAATTATGTTGAGTAAACCATAAAGGTGGTGAGAAGGATATAGAACATGGTCAAGTGCAGTACAAGTTTGGCCTTTGAAATAACTATGTAAAGGAAATCTATATTCTCTCAATGTGAAAATGCACATGGTAACCCAACCAATGGTTTCCTTTTGCTTTATTTTCCTCTTCTCTCATGCTTCACACCTTTTTCTGAATGAGTGGTGACATGGAATTCTTGAACAACAAGGATACAAGCTCCACAAGCTTTTACATTTTTTTTCCTATTGCATTTTCCATCCATTTTCTTCAAAGTGTAAATATAACCGCCTAGGGGTTGAAATGAAGTGAAATATTTTGAAATGCAGGATGAAATGAAATGTAATTAGCCAATAGTGCAAATATTGTTTGCTCCCTTGAATCATATAAAAGGGAATTCAAGGCTACTATGTAAAGGTCTTTGAAATTTTGGTTGATCTCAGATAATCATAGCGAATTTTTAGAGTACAAGCATACAATGGATATAGAATTACTTGAAGAGTCCTAGGATATGAGTCTTTACTCACAATTAGCTTAAATGTTTTGCAACAATTATAGCATTTGAGAATCGATAATGGAAAACCTCATGCAAATTGTCTCCTATGTATATGTTCATAAATCGGTAATGAAATAATCAAGGATTTTTCTATTGGTATCTTGGATGTGTGTTTGCATTCTTGCTTCAATTTAAGTAGTTGATTAAAAGGCTTTACTGCAATCATGGATTTTGGAGTTAACTCATAGGATCCTTAAGTATGTTTTGTATGGAAATCCTGAGTTATGAATTTGTAATGTAAATCCATAATAGCCTATGAATACTAGATGCTTTAGCTGTTGCATTATGGTATAATGTGAATTCGACCTCGTCACATCATAGGATAATGCACTGATTCTATGTATTTAGAAAATTTAGATACATTAGGTTAGTTGAATCTTGTCAAATAACTTGGGCGGGGGCCCTAGCTCGGTTGGCTAAGTAATTCCGTTGCGGCTCTGCTGGTCACGAGTTATAGTCTCCCCCGTCCCGTGGTACCGGAGGGCGTGTCGCGCCAGCGCCGCCGGTCACGTTAAAAAGTTTACCAGGCGCACTGCAGTTTATAGGGGGTCGTGCTACCCGATTCCTGCAGTCTAAAAAAAAAAAAAAAATCTTGTCAAATAACCATTCATTTAGTTAAATTCACCTTTAGTATGATGATGGTTAGTATGGTTTTTGTTTCAATTTCCCATTCTCTGCTCCAAGTTATGATGGTGTGAAATATTTTCCAATTCTTTACAGATTGCTACTTGTTGAGTCACAATACGAGAATGTTTTTTATTTAATATGAAATGTATGTTTGAGTCTTATATAAGAATATTTTAAGTATGTTGTGGGATCACCCTCTCGAGTCTTGTAGAACCCAAAGTGTAGGAGGAAAGCTTGATTTCTTTCTCATTTGTTGGCCAACCCCCTCTAAGGTTGTTGACTATTGGCATTGGAAAATCCATAGGCTTCCTTGAGGATCTGGTTGGTATTTAAAAGAGACAACATACCCAGCCAAACCCTAATGTACGATAGAGAAGGTGGCTAAAATTCCTTAGCGAGTATGACACTGGAATTGAATACATAAAAAGGAAAGAGAATAGAGTGGTTGATGCTCTTAGTAGGCGAAGACATATGACAACCATGATCTTGAAAAGGTCTAACTTGAGGCAATAGGTATGAAATTGTACTGGATGGTATTTTGAGGTACTAGAAGAGAATGTATATTTCATACTCTAGAGAGCTGAGAAAGTTGGTTTTGGAAGAACTTCACAATGTGCCTTATTCAAGACACCCCAATGTATCTAATATGATCACAAAGTTGAAGACTCTATATTTTTGGCCTAAAATCAAGAAAGATGTAGTGGAGTATGTACCTAGAAGCTTGAAGTGCAAGCGAGTCAAGGCTGATCATGTACACCTAGCCAGGTTATTGTATCCCCATGACATATCTGGTTATAAATGGTAGGTGATCTATATGGATTTTGTATAGGGGTTGCCTTTGAGCATGAATAAGAATGATTTCATCTTGGTTGTGATTGAAAAGTTGAATAAGGTTGCACACTTCATTCTAGGAAACCTTAAGGATGGATCGTTGACCCTGGAAAACATTTTTTTTTAGGAGATCTTCCATTTGTATGGAGTGGTAGAGACTATCATTTATGATAGGGACACATGGATGACCTCAAGGTTCTGGAAAACCTTGAATGCGACGTTAGGGACTAAATTGAATTTATTCTTGGCTTATCATCCTTAGATTGATGGGAAAATAGAGTGGGTGAATTAGATAGTTGAAGACCTCCTCCAAATGTATTGTATGGACCAACAATATAGGTGGGAAGAATATTTTTCTTTGGTGTATTTTTCCAACAATAAATCCTATCATAGATCCTTAGGCATGACACCATTTGAAGCCTTGTATGGGTGGAAGTGTTGTACCCCCACTATTTGGGATAAAATAGAGGATAGGGTCATCATAGGACCTGAAATGCTTAGGTACATGGAAGAGAAAATGTGGGTCATTAAGAGAAAATTGAAAGAGAAGACTAATAGACAAAAGATTTATGCTAACAAGAACCAAAATCATAGGCAATTCACAATAGGGGACAAGGTTTTCTTTAGAGTTAAACCTCATAAAAGCTCTATTACTTTTGGAAAGTATTTTGAGTTGGCCTCAAGATATGTGGGACCATTTGAATTTCTGGAAGTGATTAACCCAATTTCCTATCTAGACTAGCTCTACCACCTACTTTGGCTCAATTTCATAATGTGTTTCATGTTTCTTTACTTAAGCCATATCATCTTGAGGTGACTCATGTACTTGATTGGCAATCCTTGTAGGTATATGATCTAGAAGTGGTGCTAGTGGAGCCCATTAGAATCCTGGATAGATGCAACATTAAGTTGTGGAGAAGAAATATTGCTCAATTTAAGGTCCAATGGGACTAGCATTTAGAGGATAGTGCTACTTGGGAGGATGTGAAAGAAATAGAATGCTCCTTTCCACATTTTCTTTCTTGAAAGAGAAACTTTATAATCTTGTTTGATATTTTTATATTTCTTTTTTGATTTGAGATACTATGATATTTCATGCCTTAAAATTTTCATGTTGAAAAATGTATAATTTGAAATGATGTTGAAATAGACATATATTTCATGAGATGTTGAAATAGACATATATTTCATATGATGTTTAAATAGACATATATTTCATATGATGTTTAAATAGACATATATTTCATGTGATGTTGAAATAGACATATATTTACATGTGATGTTGAAATAGGCATATATTTCATGTGATGTTGAAATAGACATATATTTCATGTGATTTTGAAATTGACATATGTTTTATGTGATGTTGAAATAGACATAAATGAACCAAATTGTTATGATGATATTCCTTCTAACTTACTAGACATCAAGACAATGTCTCTCCCAAGACGGGAAAGATGCCATAACCCAATTTTATTACATATTTGTTTAAATATGAAAAATTTCATCATTGATGAATTTTAGCTAAATATTAAATGGAGATTCTAGAATATTCGAATGTTGAATATGAAGAGTTGACTACTATTGAATTTGTGAAATTTTGGAAACTATTTTTTTATTGTGTCATCAAGAATTGAATGTTACTGATCAATTTGCAAGTGAAAGGGTGTGTAGTTGTAGGGTGATAGGATGAAGGATGAGAACACGATTGAAGTAGGATTGTTTATCCAATTGGAATCTAGATACACACACCACAAGTAGCATGATAACTTTCATTTGACTAACTTGCATACATAAGGAAATGAAATTTTCTTCAATATGAACTATTTCAATTCTTACAAATGAATGATTAGTAGATTTAAATGTCTATTCTTGAAGCTTTTATTTTGAAGGAACTAAAGTGAGCATTGTAGAAAAAATAAATTTTCTTTAAGTATATAACCCCAGAGCCACTCATAAAACAACTTGCATATGAGTGTTTTTATTTAAACACACACACACACACACACACACACACACACACACACACACACACATATATGTATGCATATATATATGTATATACATATATATACATACATATATTTTCATATATATATATATATATATATATATACATATATCTCTATATATACATATATTTGTATATATATGTATATATATATGTATGCATATATTTATATGTATGTATACTATATATATATATATACATACATACATATATACATACATACATACATACATTATATGCACATATATATATATACATACATACATACATACATACATGCATACATACATATACATATATATATATATATATACTTACATATATACATATATTTGTATATATATGTATATATATACATATGTATGTATATTTATATGTATGTATAGACATATATGTATATATATATACATATGTACATACATACATACATATATATATATATATGTATGTATGTTATTTGAATGTATGAAAGATGTGAATGAAGCCATTTAAATGCATAAAGAAACATATATGTGAGTATATATATACCTACATATATATATGTATGTATGTATGTATTCATAATCAAATTTGAATTTGAAATGTAAGTGATAACCAATATGTAATGAAATAAGATAGTGGAAGATCAAGGAATATATTCCAAGGAAGAAAAATTACAATCATGGCCTACAAAATCATGAAGTCAATGTTTAAAATTAGAGGGCAATGACAACCATGGCAGAAAGGCCATAATGATAGTAACCGGCCACATGCAAAGGAGTGATTGCCATTTTTCTTATGTAGAGTGTGGGAAAAAGCAAGGGGATAGGTTGGGAAGGAAATTGAAAAGAAGTGGGAAAAATTTGAGGAAAAGTCTCATCAAAAGCTTGACCAAGGAGGTAAGCTTGACTTTTCTGGGAATCTATATTGAAATGCATTGTTTTGGTTATCATATCGATAGCACAATATCATGTAATTTTGTTGTCTAAGTGTGTATGTGACTCAGCTTAATTCGATGGCACAGTGTAGCGACCACCCACAAAAGGATCACCAGGATATGGCTTGCTAACTTGGCATTATCTTTGAAGCTTGTCGGCTAGCCTCTATGCTAGATCGATGCTTCAAGTCTTTTCTACCAATGACTGTGTGTTAGTCACAAACCATTATAATCCACATCATGGCTATCAAAATAATGTATTTCAATGGAATGTGTAACTTGGATAAACGAAAAATCGTAGGGTATTTGAAGATCGACCCTACCAGAGGATATCAACCTCTCTCTCTTGTATTATTAACTATTTTTTTTATTTATAATTGCATTGTTTTCCATTATCAACAAGGCCGATAATGGAAAATAGAGAGTTCTTCAATACTGTAATTGTTGAACCATGATTGCATGAAGAGGATTACCTTCGATCCTATCTAATGTGTAAGTTCGGTCCTATAAGCCATGTAGGTGAATTGATATTCATGATCAATAGGGGCATGTTTCCTTGAATGTATCAACAAATTATGCATGATATATTTAGGTTCTATTGCATATGATATGGGAAAATCTATGATACCCATAAGGGTGAAATTTCATTGGTTTTTTTTTTAAATCTATGAAGGGACCACCCGACCCTTGAAATGGGTCAAATACAAAGCCATCATAATCAATAAGGTAGCCTAGAAAAGGAATGATTATGGTTGAACACTGAGGATTTTTAGTCTTCTTGATTGAAGTAGATGCTTGAGTATGATATTGACAAGCATGTTGATTATGGTTTTCTTAATACTCTCATGTAGTTTTAAACTTTCAGAAAGGAAAATGTTTAAAATTTGAAGAACAAACATTTTTCTTTATGTATTAAAAACGGATTTTGATTGTTTAATTTCAAAATAGTGAATAAAGTAAATGACAACATATTATCTTTTCAATGTAATTATTTAAGTCTGAGACTGAAAAATTTCAATGCAAACTATAGAAATGCTTGCAAAAGACTTTGTTTTATTGAAATTTATCTTTGTCCAATGAATGTTCATATTTAAATAATCTATTTGACAACTATTTGGAATGTAAACAACTTACTTGCTTAGTCTATTTAGTGAGAAATAGTACATGCTTGGTTAAAACAACTCTGGGAAACTTCATTGCCAGTAATTTACCGATGGAAAATTCATCGCCAACAATTCATCGTGAGAAAATTCACTGCCATGAAAAATTCATCGTGGTAAAATTCACCGCCATGACAAATTCACCGCTAAGTAAAATTCACCCCAGCAATTCACCGAGGTGGAAAATTAACCGCCATTAATGTTTTTTAATATACATTTCAAAAAAAATGATTTTTTTGAATAATTTGATTTATGATAATAAAAAATTAATCATATTAAATTTAGAGAATTTGATTTATGATAATAAAAATAAAAAATAAATCCATTAACTTAATTTTAATATCATAAATAAACACATGGAAACATATATATTTTTAATATTTGTGCAAAGAAACACATAGAAAAATAAAAAAATGTATATATAATATTTTATATAAAATATTTTTTTTTTCCGTTGTTTCATTATACAATATTGTGTAATATATATTTTTTAAAATTTTTATTTTTATTTTTATTGTATTAAATAAAGAAACACACCAAAAAAAAAATTGTATATATAAATAAACACATGGAAAAATAAAATAATATTTGAAGTAGAAATTAAAGTAAATAATTTATTTTTCTTTTAACTTTTTATGAAAATTAGTGCATAATTTTCATATCGAAATAAACATAAAAATATTTAAAAATAAAATTGTATTGTAACAAGTGAAAATTATTTAAAAAATAAAATTGTATTGTAACAAGTGAAAATTATTTAAAAAAAAAAAAAACTCTTTGAAATATATATTAAAAAACATTAATGCGGTTAATTTTCCACTTCGGTGAATTGTTGGCGGTAAATTTTACTTGGCGGTGAATTTGTCATGGCGGTGAATTTTCCCACGATGAATTTGTCATGGCGGTGAGTTTTCCCATGGTGAATTGTTGGCGGTGAATTTTCCATCGATGAATTGTTGGTGATGAATTTGCCATATGCCGTTGTGTATGAATATATTTACAACATAAATATATGGGAAAAGGTGAGAATATTTTTGAAATTATCTTTTGTGTCACTATATAATTGATCATTAACATATAGAGAAAGTGTTAATGGTAAGTGGCATTTAGACTCAAGCTTTCATTCTAAATAAATAAGCTAAGGTTAACTAGCACATGAACCCATATTAAGTTTGATAGACTCTTGATATTGTAGTAGGAGGGGCCCATGGATAATTAACATTTCTTTCCTCTTTATTGTTCCTTATTCTTTTCTCTACCTCATATATGGTGGTTAATTGGTTACTCACATGGGACCAATTTCTATATTGACACTAGTTAGTCTCTTTACTATAACAAGTAAAGTAATTTCCAATTCCATTATTGTGGTGTCTACTTTTCTCCACACAAAATGGCATATGTCTAAAGCATCATGCCATGATTTCAACATGCAAAACCATTCCATTACCACATTCTCTACATAAAAATTTATATATATAGGCTATTATCATAAGACCCACAACAATGACTATAATCAAGGAAAACAACAAAAGGAATTCAAGATCCACTACACTTGGCAACAAAAGGGATGTGGAATATAAGGGTGAGTAGTTTGAGTAGAAAAAGACATCTTTTGGAAGGGACACATCCCCATTGCATTATGTATAGGAAACTATGATAGGATTCAATATGTGGCAAGTATATGAATGATATAAATAAGAAAGGAATATAAGAAGAGTAGTGGACATTATATATGTTATCATATATAGTGGTAAATGTGTGTGTGTGTATATATGTATGTATGTATACGTATATGTATGCATGTATTCATACATAATTATATGTGTATATATGTATGTAAGCGTATATACATATATATTTATACATATATACACATATATACATATGCATATACAAGTTTGTGGCTCTAATATCTATAATGAATGCACAAATTATGCATAATGTACTATCAAATATATTAAAGCATTTCATGCTAGTGTTACATACTAAAACCCCTCTAATCATTTTCTTACTCTAGCAGCAAGGGTATAAACATAGCATTCAAGAGTTTGTGGCTCAAAACTCCAGTCTGTTATTTCACTTTTATTGACAAAATTTAGTTATGTTGTTGAGACCTTGGTAAAGAAATAAATAATAAATATGAATACCAAGTAGGAATTGTGGAGCAAAGAAATTTATCAAATATATTATAAGAAATATATTTTTTTATGAATTGTGACAAATTCCCTTTGGTCAAGTAGCTTGATGAGAGAGGGCCCAGGCACCTAGGGGATGCAAAATGGAAAAGTGGGGATCTTGAAAGAGATCCTTGAAAAGATGTGACACTTCAAAGTAAGACAACCATGAACACCATGGGATGCATAAAAGGACCAATAAAATTTGAAATGTTTAAACACCTACGGACAAATGAGATAACAAGAGATTAAGAAAAATTAGAGAAGAGATCAATTGACAATGATGAAGGGTACTCCCCTTACAAAACCACACACACAACTAAACATGATAAATAAATAGAAAAATAAAAAAGAAACACTTACTTTCTATTATCTTGATGAAGTGAAATTACAATACTTGGAAAATAACATACTATAGCCACATGGACCTTCTCATTACAAAAATTTGCAAGCCAAAAACCATGATCTATACTATTGGAGCTCCCTTTTGTAACCCCTTTTATCCATCTTTATCCTACAAGTGTATCTACCTTACAATATTCTGGAAGATTTAACGCTGTTTTGGTGCTAGAAATTCGGCCATCCATTTTCTTGCTCTAGAAGATTTTTATTTTATTTTTATATAGTTACAAATTATTAGGGTCATAAATTTTGATCCCATTGTTGGGGTTTCAATTATAATATATTGTCAAAAAGCTTGTGAAGAGATCTACAACATATTTTTCCCAAATTTATAAGATCAACACTTTTCAACGTATTTCGGGGCTTCTAAGGTCCTCAATTTTGAGTTTGAAACTTCATTGGAAAAATTCCTCAAGATGAAAAATTCAATATATTCCAAACAGTATAGGATCTTGAGATGGTTCTTTAACCAGTAATTTTATTTTTCATTTTTGCTCCTTGGCATTAGTTTTTGTGTCCATAGAAACCTAAATAGGTTGACTTACAAAAAATAATAGGTTTTTTTTTTGTTGTTTCAAACTTTTGACTATCCCAAAGATTGCATGTGTCTCCATGAGCCCCAAAACAACTTAAGTAAACTAAAATATAATGAAAATACAATATTTTTGGGTGATGCAAGATTACCCTTACACCACTAGATGCTCTTGAATTAGATAAGGTAGTTGAACATGGAAGATAAATGACAAAAAAAAAAAAGAATAATAGGAAAAATACATAAAAAGGATGGAGAGAGCTTAAGAGATAGAAAGAGAACATTGAGTTGTTTGTTTCTAAGGAGAAATTAGAGGCACACCAGTAAGGATACTTTGTTAAAGGGACTATAATTGAACAAGATAATATAGAAAATTTAGAATAAAAAGGTATAAATGGGTGCACAGTAAGGGTTACAAATAATAACATGATAGTTCAGCATACCATGATATAGAAAAAATTAATTCACAAATAAACTAATTTAACAAAATATTAGAAGCAACAACTTGACTAGAGTGATACCTATGATCATGGGAAAATTATCTCAACTCCAACTATTAAATCTTACAAATAGCTACTTAATCAAAGTGATCCTTGTGATCTTGTCCAAATGCTATTCCCTCATTGTCATAAATTTTGGAAATAATAGTTTGGATGGAAGCTTACCTCATGACTTCAGTTAGCTATGTAAATTTAATTCAATAGTTATTTGGAGTAATAAACTTAATGGATCATTACCTTCCTCAATAGTAAATTGTTCAAAACTATAAGTTCTTAATATTGGGAACAACTTATTTGGAGGTGAAACACCAATATCAATTAGAAATATTTCAATCCTAAGAGTATTGGTGATGAAGCAAAACAATTTTATAACCAGTATTGCTCTAGAGATTGACCAACTAAGAAGCCTCCAAATCTTTCTCCTTTCTTCCTATCATATCTCAAGTTCCATTCCACATCCAATTGTATCATTGCAAGAAATGGAAATAGAAATTCAAGATGGTTTTGTATTTTCTAAGTTTCCAATGTTCCTTATCAAGAAGGATTGGAAATGACTCTAAAAGGCATAGTTCAACACTACAAGTACATAAATTGTTCCACTCTCACATCCATAGACCTTTCAAATAATGAATTGGAGGGAGAAGTTGCTTTTGATTTTGGGAATTTAAAGGGATTAAGGATTCTAAACCTTTCAATGAACAATTTGAAAGGGACCATTCCAAATATTTTGGGAGAAATGAGTCAGTTGGATTCATTAGACCTTTCAAGGCATCATTTTCAAGAAAAATCTCTATAGAACTTGAATCTCTAAACTCCTTGGGTTCGTTAAATTTATCAAACAAAAATATTTTAGGAGGTATACCACAAGGAAAAAATATAATTGAAACATTTGGAGAATCCTCTTATTTAGGAAATCCATATTTATGGAGATGCCCCCTACCCAAAAACTATTCTTGCCACAATTTTCTCCTCCTCCTCCATTTTTTCAGAACAATGAAAAAATAAGTACTAAATATCCATGGTATAAGATATTAGAGGGATTCTCATATGTAGTAGCTTTTGGAGGGATCATTCCATTGATCTTGACAAGAATTATTTGGAAGAGGAAATACTTCAATAAAGTTGATAAAATCCTAAAGTTTTGTTTCCATGAATGACCAATTTGACACTATAAAGAAATATGTATCTATAATTCATAGAAATGTGAGAGGTAAACTCTTGAGTTTCTTTTTATTAAGAATACTTAACATAAATTCAAATTATTATAATGCTAAAGTTAAATAGGAAATTAGTATGATTTTTTAATAAAAATTATCAGTGGATCTTACATCTATGAATTGTAGATTATTTGCATCTATGATTTGGATGAAGGATTTCTTTCTTTTGATGAATTTTATGGCTATATATTCTCTTCATTTTAGTCTTAGTGGATGCTCAAATACCTATTTATTGTTAGCAAACATTTGGCTAGATCTTCTCACAACTTTGCAATTATGCATTGCTTTACTAACGAATCTTTCATATGGTTGCTCCTACTTTTATTTATGAAAGTTAAGATTTTTGTTTTCATTCCAAGAATAACTTATTGCTTCTTTGTTATCAATTATTTTTCCATTGTTTATATAGATCACATCTAAGTTCATTCTAATAGAAGGTGTTTATTCCTTGTTGGAGTTTATTACAATAGTTTTTGTTGTCCTAAAATTCTTATGATTATCTTGGTAAATTATGTTATTTGTGTTTATCTTTATGTATATCTATCATCTACAGATTTAGTAAATGAATCCTACTATCATATTTGTATGGTTGTTTCTTTGTTCTCTTATTGCTAGATATTTTTAACATATTTTATTCATCTTTAGTTCTTTTTTTTTTTAAATGTAATTATTTGAGTATATTATAAGTAAATATATTTTAAATATCTTTTTTTCTTAAATTATAAGTTAATCCTAAAATGAAGAAAATATGTGGTTCCAATATCTTTTTAGGCAATGGAACACAAGGAGAGGGTTCTATTTCCTTCAAGTTTCACTCAAGGATACCCTAGAGATTTCAATCCTATGATAGAATGAGATAGAGAGAGAGATTAGCTAAAGGTTTTCCTTGCATATGTTTAGAGACTAAAAAGGGGTTCACCACCAAGCTAGGGCTTGGAAAGACTAGTAACATGCAAGATCTAATTATGAAACTTAATGATATGCAAAACTATAATAAATGACCTAGAAATGAATGTAAATCAAAACAAGAAACTAAGAAACTAGAGAGGTGCACTGGGAAAAAATTTAGTAGCTCGAAATCAACTCTAAAATGTTGAAAATGCTAAATTTAAGGTACACTGTGACTCATACGCCAGGCTAGGCATATTGGTCTAACTTAGGGTTTCTAGGTTGAAATAGGAATCTGGTGATGACAAGTTTGGATCTTTAGAAATCTTGAAAATTCATTGTACTGTGACTCATACGCTACAAGTGTCATATCAATCCCATTCTTCTTTTTCATAAAGTCAAAGTATGAATATGCTCTTTCTTTTTTATCTAAATTTCAAATCTAAACCTGCAAATACACCTGAAAAACATAATATATATTTTTTACTTGATTATCGGGGTTTTCCTTGGTCAAACCCCTAGTATGGTAGTTAAAATTTGATACAAATAATGGATCTTGAAAGTAAATGTATATACAAACCCTATTCTTAAATGCATCTAAGATTAGGAAATCTAAAATACATTGTGATCCCTATTCTAATGTGCTAGAATGAGATACATGAATAAAACATGAAGATGAGTGATTCACTTAGGGAGATCTCTAATCACCCTAATAAGACATAATAATGCACCCACCTTCCTTTAGGATGAAAGTAGATTGAAAATGGAGGATGGATAACTTTGGAAACAAGTCATTAGGCTTGGCTTGATGGCTAGCTACATCTCCCCAACCTAGAACCCATCATGATTCACCATAGTCAACCATTATCAATCCTAGTGACAATGCTAGATCCTGAATGGAAGTGAGTCTTAAGACCTATAAAAATACTATAATACTCCTCCAAGGCTTCAAATTTTCTTGCTAGTTGCTCTTGAATGCTCTTGTGAAAGAATGCTTCAATGCTTGTGAATGCTTAGATCTTGAATTTCTTTCTCTAGATGAAAATAATGACGTCAAAGCTTATTTATATAAGCAATTCATCTAATTTACCATTATTTAGATCTCAAATTCTGACATCAACCAAAATTTTGAATTAAAAACTTGAATTTCTTGCTCAAACCCTAAAAATGGGCCACACAAGACTCATACACCACTTGTGGCATATGGGTCCCACCTAGGGGAACTCATATGCCCAAGGTGGTATATGAGTCCCAACATAGTGTTTTGGGGAGGGCTAATAATGGGTTGTTAGAAAATTTAATACTTTTGTTGATTTTGTCAGGATTTTAGTTGAAATAAGACTTGAGATCCAAAATAAAGGGTCTTAGGGGCCTATTAATGATGACTTAAAGGATATTTAATGCAAGGGTGCTAAAATGGGTCCAAACAAAGTGTAAAATTGTACCATCTCCAAGAAATGGGTACAATTTCCTACACTACATTTAGCCCCCACTTTAGCATCCATATGACACTATGTGCATATGCAAGCTAAAGGACTCCAAACAATAAAATTTGTTTCATAAAAGGATACTCATATGGATTCATTTACGAGCCTAGGATAATGAAACCCCCATTGTAGCTATATGTAAAACCATAATCTTAGGAACCACATCTTGCAACACCAATTTGTTAGTCATTCAAAAATCCTCTTATCTAACTTCTCATAGAAATCAAATTTGAGGGTAGATGTATGCCCCCCCTTGATTTTGCTTGCTTTATGGAGGTGGAATCAAGGTAGCAGTCTAACCACATTAAATTAGATAATTTGTATTATAGGGTATTTCCAAGTACCATACCACATAGTGATAGACATATGATGAGGACAGGTGTGGAATCATGAATCCAACACAACAAACAGTGTCAAAAACAAAGTTCTCTAGCCCCCATTATGCTAGTTTGAATGAAAATCACTTTTAACCCTAATATGAAAAAGACCTAATTTAAACATATATAAGAGTAAAAAGTGAAACTTAACTTCATTATTTTTTCTTTTTACCTTCTTGTAGTTTGACTTCATTGGAGAATGAGTGAAAATGCCAAGTATTCAAAAGTACATTCCCCTAAGACTCGATAGCATATGTGAAGAGATAGCTTGACGTGACCTTCAACATTAGGTGAGTGAATCCTTTTGTAACTTTAATTTTACGCATTTATTTTATGTTTCTACACATTTCTAGGTAGAATTAGTACCTTGGAAGAAAAGTTCGCAAAGCATCCCTTTTTTTCACAAAGTGTCCCACCTTTTCATGAACTGTCCCACTTTTTCATAGTGTCTCATTTCTTCACGACATGTCCCATATAGGAAATAAATTTTCTACAACCCTTAGAAAATTATCCTAGAGAAAATTTAGCCAACTTTTTTTTATTTTTTATGTATAGATTTAAGATTTTTAGAATGCTTATAGGACATATTTTTTCTTTTTTTGTTAGATTCCACCTCGATCATGACAGTGTCTCAATGGTAGATTATTCTTTCATCTACGAGACCTTTTCTTATTATCATATGCAGGTACTTAGATTTTATAGACCACTAGGATTTACTTATTGTACCACATGTCTCCCATGAGGTACCATGATGCCATGTTGATGGCACTAGTAGAGAGATGAAATGCAGACAAGTCTGTACATTTCATCTATCCACCAATGAGATGAAAATCACCCCAAAGGATGTACATCATATCCTTTGAGTTCCTATTCAAGGTGAATCCATGTGCTTCACAAGGGATTGTACATATGCATAGATGTGAGCAAATATAGGATATTTCCTTGGAGGAAAATTTTGAGATGAGATTGTAGGGCCACATATTGAGTTAGCATGGATAATCTATGCATGATTATCACTCTTGAGATCTATCATGATGTTCACAGTAGCACTAGTACTAGTCCCAAATAGTCAGGGATCACACTTGGATGGAGACCTAGTTTACATGATACAATAGATGGAGCACCACAAAACTATCTTTTCATGGGGCCATAGCATTCTTGCACATCTATATTATTATTTAGGGTGGTTCACATATCACGAGGTCAACAACATGGTACATTATACACTATTGCAAGTTTAGTGCCTAGAGCATATCACATGCACTAGGCTGATAGGGTTTCCATCTATATCTGCCATGGGTTATCCATGCACATTCAACTATCCACTAAGGTGGTCATGGTAGTATGGAGATTTAATTTTTTGGAGAGTTTGATTTGACTGACTAGATCAAGAGAAGGTCCTTTGGAGATCATACCAGTTGATACCACAATGGCTAGATAAGACCCAACAGCTAAGGGTGATGCAGAGGGATATGTTTCTTTTGGGGAGACATGATTACGTAGTAAGACCATTTTACTACAATTGTCTCATGCTATAGTTCAGGAAGATACAAATACCACCAGTAGCACACCCTTTTTTTATAGGAGATTAGTGTGGAGTTCTTGGAGGCCAGGAGATACTAGATGACTAATAGTGGATGATGTTAATTTACTTCCAAACTCATCTCCAATGCTTTCTTGAATTTCTCAACTGCCACTAGTGGTAGAAAAGTTACTATTTGGTAATTTTTATCAACCAAACAAAGAACAATGTGATTGTATTTGTCAGAACAATATGTAGCTATTGGTATAAATATGTGAACAAGTTGGGGGAATAACAGAAGCTTAAGGAGCTTGTCACAAAAAAAGAGAGTCCATTCTTCGCAACTGGTTCATATTTGGCATATAGATATTTAGCAAAAGGTTCATACCTTCTACTAAAAACCTTTGTTTTGTAACTTGTTGTTCCAATTATACCATTACTCTACACTTCACTGACAATAGATCTTGTAATATTGGGTGCTTGTTTTGTTATGTTATACACTTGGTATGTCATGTGCTTCACTATTGGAGGTAGATGTGATTGATTGATTAGTCATTTTATTGAGAAGCTCATTTTATAGTGATTTTTTTTTGCCTTCTTATTATAGTGTAGCAGGGGCCTTTGTGTTTCGTATTATTCTATGAGACTATCTGTTAATATACATTACTATTTCTCATCTAGCTAATGTTATCGCTTTGACAGAAAACTTGGTTATTTGTTTTTAGTTTTGGTATGCTATTAATGATTGCAACTTGAAATCAGTAGGATTGAGTGTTGCAGCCACAACTCCAATATAATATTGAAAAACTTTGAAAACTTACAAAGATTATATGAACAATCTAGAATACCAAACAAGGCTTCGAACTTGCACATATAACTATGATATGGTGTAAAATTTGAATGAATGATTGCAATACAACAACAGAAAAGGAAAACTCCCCATTCTCCTGTTATCACAAGCAACAAACTCATAAAATGTCCAAATCTATGCATGCAGCACAACAGAACATGCAAAAAACCCACAAATCCTCCATTCATTTATTATCGCCATGGATCTAATGTGTTAGGGCCTAGTCAAGCCAAAAAATCCACTGCAAAAGTGTCAAACAAAGCATATTGTGTTAATACGGGCAAACCTGGTTTGTTGCTGAAAGGCCCTTTGTAAAAGCTTTATTGTTGTCACTTTCTCAAGATCCTAGACTCCTAAACTTGACACCTTTTCAATTTCCTAAAACTCCCTTTGACCTTTCTAATGAAAAAGCCCTTGTCATTATTGGAAAACACTATTTTGTTCTCTGTGCCCGTTGTGCCTCTGTTCCTGTGCCTATGTTATTCTCTGTTTCTAGTGCCTCTATTCTTTGATTCCTCTCGCATTGTTTTGTTTTGTGCAAGTTATTCAAAGGAAAAAACTTCATACAAAGGAAAATGCATGTCAAATATTAAGGGAGGGAAAATGAAAAAAAGGAGGGAAACAAAAAGAATTGTCTTAATTTAAGACAATTAAAGAATTAAAAATATATTTAATACAAAATTAATATATTGTCTTAAATTAATGTCTTAAAAACCTGGTTTATGTAGTAGCGTAGGTTTATTTAAAAATTAAAAAATCTATTTGATGAAAATTTGAAATTTCAATGCAGTAGTACTTAAATTTCAGGGAAAAACTAAGAAGTAGGTGTCTGTCTAACCACCCTAACCACAATAAAATGATAATATATTTTTACAATATTTTAGATATAAGTAGAGGACTCATGTCCCGATGTGATGCATATTTTTTTATAATTTTTTGTCAAGTAAATAATTAATTATGAATTTTTTATTACAACTTTAAAAAATATAAAAAAATCATATCTAACCACCTTAACTTGGTCAAAACTTCATTAAATTCATTTTTTTTTTTAATCCTATAGTATGTTAGGCATAGAATGTGATGCATATTTTGGATTCAAAAAATGTGATACTATTTGAAAGTTATAGATCATGTTTTTCAATCAGACTATCAATCAGGACTTTAGTCATAATTCAAATAGAAAATGAATAAAAATTATATATTAAATTCAAAGTAAAGCATAATTTATATTGGTGGAAAGCTAAGAATCTCCTTTAAAAACCCTTTTCGTTTCATCAATTTTGGGTAAAAAAATGTCATTAGCCACATGCCCTACACGTACCCATCATACTACCACTTTTTGGCTCATCATGATCTTACACATACCCACCTAGATAAACAAGCCATTGGAGTATTTTTAAGCTTATGGAATGGAGACAGTTGGGCAACTCAAGGAGGGCTTGTTAAGATAAAATCGTCGTATGCTCCATTTTTTCTAGCCTACTATAATTTCAATGTTCAATCAATGACAACATCGTCAGGAGAAGATATAGAAGGGGCGAGTTCAGAGTGATGGATGAAACTACAATGGATGAAGAAAAACTTAATGATATACAACTACTACAATGACAAATAGAGATATCCTCTACCTCCACCAGAATGTACTACATACATATAAATGAAAATCATTAATATACTTTGTCTCTTTTTAGTCACGACAGTTTAGTTTAGGGAGGATATCTTTAACCAGATACTTAAGAATAAAGATGTCAATATGAGTTATATCATTAAAAGAAGTATGTAAGAAATTAATTTTAATAATCAATATAAGTTTAGGTTTACAAAAATTATTCGAAATGGATTAAGGGTTTGAGAATGAGTGAATGAAGTATTGGTTTTTTTTAAGATTTGAATTTAATCTTTAAATTAAAATTTAAGTTAGAAATTTTAAATTGTTCAAATTTGAATTTTAAAGTAATATTTAAAGTAGAATTTTAAATTGTTCTTAAGGAAATTTATGTTGTAAGTTATTAGAAAATATTAAGAAACATGCATTAATATATGAACCATTTCTATTCTCAAGAAATGTATATAGATTTTAATTACTACTTATACATTCAATTATAGACATCCTCTCAAATGTAAATTATAAAAGATAATCGGTGTTACTATGCTAAAAAAAGTCTTACCTTTTATCTTAAATTTGACAACCATTTGCATATACAAAAATTATTTAATAATAACCATCATATTAATATTTAATAATAAAAATTTGAAATTAAATGAAATTGATTTTTTATTATGTAGCTATTATATCTTTCCTTAAACATAAATTTAGAAATAAAAATAGTTTCTATAATGTATAATAAAACAAATAAATGAAATTTTCTATTACTTACTTAATTTTACTCTAATTCACCATCACCATGAATTTCATATTAATTATCCACATTTAGGATGCATGTGACTATATTTATTAATTAATTAAAATTCATACTATTAAACAATTATGAATTTCAATTAATTAATAAATATAATCAAATGTACATCCTAAATGCTAAATAAAAGTCAATGTAAATTAATTATGAGCCACATCATAACCATACACTTTTTAAACTCTAAAATTTTAAGTTAAAAATAGAGTTTAGAATAATAAAACAAGTACAAAGAAATTTAATTATTTGAAATTAAAGAAAAATTCATAATAACAATTTTTTTTTCAATATTTCATAAAATTATATTTAATATTGATATTCTAAAATATTGAACTAATAAATAAAAATAATTATACTGACATCTCTTGTATATAAATAAATTTACCCAAGATAAATTATTTAACACTATTGATTACATTCTCAAGATAAATTGTTACACCAATAAAATAACTCTGTAATGTTAGCACAAACATTCTATATTCATTATTTAACTGCAATGATTTTTTTTGTTTTTTCATCTCATAATTAACTGTGAAATGATTTTTTATTTATTTTAAATTTACTAATATAAAAATAGACCTTTGATCCTAAAGATGTATTTAGATTATCTTAAATATATCTTAAGTCCTAAAAAGATTTACTGAAACATTGATCAAATTAGAATGCCATGCAGATGGACTAGTAGCCTCCTTTCCCATAGATGTAATGAATAGTGTCGACTATAACCGCGTCTCATCCATAAAAAAAATCTTTATTTTCTTCAAATTTTTGTGCTTCATTTTTGCACGGCGGGACTGGTTGACCACTTAATGCTTACTTAAATATGGAAATCTTGCCGTAATCTTTACATAATGAACTATCATGATGGCCACAAATAATCATCTATTTTAAAAATAAAAGTAAAAATACCATTGACCGTTGACGGGCTCGCTATTAAGAATAAGCCAGCCAAAGACGATCTGCATTTCCCGTGTCCTCTCCATCCCAAATGGCCATCACATTACAGAAGCTGTGTTTTGTTATCATTTCAGTTTTTGTTTTGTTCATCCACTCTCCATGCCCTTGTCTTTCCCGTCGATTAATGCCCAACAGATGTCTTTCCCGTGAATCGCAAGCACTCCTCCGTTTCAAAGCGGCCTTCAATGACACTGAAGGCTCTCTGAAGTCGTGGGTAAATGGAACAGACTGTTGCTTCCAATGGGAAGGCATAGACTGTGACTATGCCACGAACCACGTTATCTCTGTTGATGTCTTTCGTGATGATAGCAATGACTATCAAGGTGTGATCTCTGAGAGCTTGTGCCAACTTCATTTTCTCACATCACTCATGATATTCGGAGTAAGAGGTACGATTCCTCCCTGTTTGGGAAATCTCCCATATATTCAAAGTTTAGATTTATCTCTCAATGAATTAAGTGGGATGATTCCCTCTTCCATTTGTTTTCTCACCCGTCTTACATACCTTGATCTTAGGTATAATGAATTGAATGGAAGCATACCTTCCTGCTTGGCCAATCTTTCTTCTTTAAGTCAACTTGATCTTAGCGGGAATGAATTGAATGGAAGCATACCGGCTTCTCTATGTAATATTTCTTCTCTTGAATATCTAGATCTTTCCCACAATCAATTAAGTGGGAGCATATCTTCCTGTTTGTATAACCTTTCTTTAAGAAATCTTTTGCTTGGGGACAACCAACTCACTGGAAGCATAGAAGTTTCTGTGGGTAATATTTCTTCTCTTGAATATCTGTATCTTTTGCATAACCAATTAAGTGGGAACATACCGAAATCTCTTGGAAGTCTGGTTTTTTTGAGGCATTTATTCCTTGGGGGAAATCCACTGAGAGGTAGCATTCCAATTTCCTTGGGCAATCTTTCTTCGCTCGAGTATATGTATCTTGAGGAAACCCAACTAACTGGGACCATTCCCCCTTCATTTGCTAAGCTTTCCTCTCTCACTAGCTTGTATGCTGCTGGCAATCGTTTCAATGAAACTGTCTCTTCTTCATCACTTCCAGCTTCTTTGGTTGTCCTATCACTGACACTAAACTATAACCAGTCAGTTTCAGAAACTTTCTTCCACAACCTTACAAACCTACGCTCATTGTATTTGTCCGCCTGTGTGCTGAATATTAGTAAAACCTGGATTCCATCCATTCAATTAAGTGAATTAAGTTTAGTGTCGTGTATGATTGGTTACGAAATCCCACCTTGGATTTCAACACAATTCTTGCTTGAGAAACTTGAATTAGTTAACACCAGTCTTGTTGGAGAAATTCCTTCTTGGCTGTGGAAAACCAATGCTCGGTTGAAATCTCTGAATATTTCAAGAAATCATCTAGAAGGAACCCTTTCCTCAAATACATCAATATGGATGCAACTAGAAATGCTAGATGTGTCTAGAAATGTATTGAGTGGGCACATCCCATCAATTTGGTCACCCAATATAACAAAATTGTTGGTCAATGACAATTTGTTTAGTGGTAATATTCCTTCAATCTTGGGTAGAATATCTAAACTCCGGTTATTAAATCTTGCAAACAATAACTTAACCGGAGTGATCCCTGTGAGCTTGGGAAGATTATCTCAACTCCAGCTATTAAATCTTGCCAACAATTACTTAACTGGAGTGATCCCTATGAGCTTGTCAAATTGTTCTAGAATCAATGTTATAAATCTGGGAAATAATAGCTTGGAGGGAAGCTTACCCCATAACTTCAATAAGCTAAGTGAATTATATTCTTTAGTTGTTCATAGTAATAAGCTAAATGGATCATTCCCCCTCTCAATAGTAAATTGTTCAAAGCTACAAGTTCTTGATATTGGGAATAATTTATTTGGAGGTGAAATACCAACATCAATTAGAAGTCTTTCAAGGTTAAGAGTATTGGTGATGAAAGAGAACAACTTTACAGGTAATATTGCTCTAGACATCGGCCAACTAAGGAGCCTTCAAATCTTGCTCCTTTCTTCCAATCAAATCATAGGTTCAATTCCAGACACAATTGTATCATTGCAAGCAATGGCAGATGAAAACCAAGATGGTTATGTATTGTCTGCTTCCAATATTCCATATCAAGATGGATTGGAGATGACTTTAAAAGGCAGAGTTCAGCACTATGAATATATTCTTTCCACTCTCACATCCATGGATTTTTCAAACAATGAATTAGAGGGGGAAGTTCCTTCTAATTTTGGAAATTTGAAGGGGTTGAGGCTTCTAAATCTTTCAATGAACAATTTGAATGGGAGCATTCCAAATAGTTTGGGAGAAATGAGTCAGTTGGAGTCATTAGACCTTTCAAGAAATCATTTTTCAGGAAAAATCCCTGTAGACCTTGAATCTCTAAACTTCTTGGGTTCACTGAATTTATCAAGCAACAATCTTTCAGGAAGTATACCACAAGGACGGCATATAACTGACACATTTGGAGAATCCTCATATTCAGGTAATCCATATTTATGGGGATGTCCCCTACCCAAAAACTGTTCTTGGCCACAATTTGCTCCTCCTCATCCTTCAGCTTCAGTCAACAAAGGAAAAAAAAGTACTAATTATTCATGGTATAAGATATCAGTGGGATTGTCATATGGAGCAGCTTTTGGAGGGGTGTTGTCTTTGATCCTGATAAGAATTAGTTGGAAAAGAAAATACTTCAATAAAGTTGATAAGACCCTAAAGTTTTTGTTTCCGTGGATGAAAAATTTGAGACTATGAAGAAATATACATCTTCAACAAACTGTGAGAGGTAAACTCTTGAATTTCTTGTTCTTTGAAATATTTATCACAATTTAAATTTATAGATAAATTAATATTAAATTGTATCATTGACTCTTGCATCTATGAAAATTGTAGATTGTTTGCATCTATGACCTGGAAGAAGTCAGTCTTTCTTTTGATGGAGTTTATTGCTGCATGCTCTCTTCTTCTGAGTCTCTATGGGTGCCCTGTTACTTATCTATCATCAATAATCTTCCAGCAGGATCTTCTCCAAGCTGTGCGGTTGCGTGTGGGTTTGCTAATGAATCTTTCATATGGTTGCTCTGCTTTTATGTATAAAAGCTCAGATTTCGGTTTTTATGCCAAGAATAACTTATTGCTTCTCTGTTATCAGTAACTTTTCTATTATGTATATAGATCACATCTAAGGTCATTCTTGTAGAATTCTGTTTATTCCTTGCTGGAGTTTATTTATAACAGTTTTTTCTCTAAAACTGTAATGATTATCTCAGCTAGTCAGCTATATTACTTTCTTTTGTCTCTATGTTCTGCAATTATCTCTAGCTTCAAGAAAGTAATCCTATTTGGCTGCTTTGGTCTTTGTATGACTGCTCCTTGTCGCTATAACTTTTTAAATTAAATTGCCATAAATTACAGTGGTTATTTTTTTTTCAGAGTTAGTCAGAAGTAGAAGAATACGCGCAGTTGATGCTACGTATTGTACATTAAATTAGTCTTTAACTTCATTTTTGCAAGGTGGGACTTTCGTTGACTAGTTAATTCTTACTTAAATATGGAAATCTTTTTACTAACCGTAGCGTACTGATTTCCTTATAAAAATATAAGAAAACTCGGAACAAATTTAATTATAAATAAACAAGCATTAATTATATTTTTTAATTTTTTTTTCAATGAAGTACATGAAATACCCGCCACAAGTGAACGTAAGTCTCTGCCCACTAAAAGCCAATAACTGTCATCGAAAAGACTAAATTTATTTTCCTTGCTTTGACTTGACTTTTGTTGACCGCCACTTAAAATTTCAGATATTATTTGACTTCTTTATAATTTTGTGAAAATAGAAGAAAATTCATAACAAATTTAATTTATTTCTCATGAGTTATAGGCCACACTAACTCACACAAATAATCATTTAATTTTAAAATGAAAAACAAAATTCATTGACCATTGCATGGAGGTTAGGAATGATGGCCACATAAAAAAGAGTTCTGAAAGAGTTGGAGTCCTTGCCAAAGGGAGTAATTTTGCTTATGCATATTTGCAATTGAGAAACTAATTAGTATTTGTAAAACTAATTAAATCCAAGTACTGGAAGAGCTAATTAAACACATGAAAAGTAACCACATGCTTTACAAGTGTTCAATTATAACACAAGGATCTAGAATTAACATCAATTTAGATCTCATGTCATAACTCAAATAGAATGAAACATGAAAATACAACTAGATTCATTTAGCCAAATCAAATAATCTTCAATTTACCACTGACGGGAAAAACTTGTGCCTACACACTTAGTTAAAATACCAACCATCGAGAGTTATTGTGGGCTCTGGTCTTGAAGATGTTGCGTGGGTGGATGTCCCTCTTGGTGCTTATGTGGGTAGGGGGAAGTCTTTTTCTGAGGCTGCTAAAATGGGTGCTCAGCCTCCTTTTCAGTCTCAAGTTTGGCTTTTGCCTTGTGCACGTGATTCCCTTGTTGTGGTATGTGGACCTGAGGTTACTGAGAATGAGGAATTCTACTTGAAGCAGGGTGTGGTATGCAAGTTTAATGGCTTGTGGCCCTCCCTTCCTGATCTCTATGGCTGGGTAACCGCCTCCTGGAAGCCATTGGTCTCTGGAGAGATTGAGCTCTATTCCAGCGCAAGGGGTTTCTTAATAGCAAGCTTCGCCTCCTCTGCGGAACGTGACTATGTGTTGAACAGGGGGTGGATGTGGGTATTCATTCACTGTCCATCATGCCTTGGTCTTGTTCATTCAATCCCTTTACAAAGTCGTTGAATACCAGATTAGTTTGGGTCTGACTACCAAATCTCCCTCTTCAATTTTGGGAGGATTCGTGTTATGAGGCTATTGGCAACACCATTGGTTGCTTTTTGATGGTGGACTCTACGACTCAACAGATGGGACATACTACGGTAGCTCACTTGTTAGTTGATTTGGACATCTCCAAACCTCTCCATGGTGATGTAGTCTTATTGGTGGACATACCTTAGAAGTAGCTCTTAGACTATGAGGGTCTCCCCTTTCGATGTAGGAGATGCTTCTCGGTGGGTCATTTGGCCTCTAACTGCCCATAAGCTCGCCACAAGGGTGCTGCTACTTGGTGGAAGGATGCTCTCATGGATCACCTCATGGTGGGTTCTTCTCCTTTAGATGTTTCTTCTACAGAGGATGACCCTATTGCTTCTACTCAAGAACCTATGTCTACTCCTCTTCCGACTAACCTTCAAGTGGAGCCACTGCTGGCTCGATCTGCTGATGCTGTTATGTTTGAGCCTGCCTGAACATCTTTGAATGCTCTTGATGGTCATTCTCTCGACCCTGTCTCCTCCCCTTCGTTGTTGTCGTCTCCCCCGTTGTGTGGTGGCTCTTTGCCCTTGGTGGCTTTGGTTGATTTGCTTCTCTCGCCTCACTCGATGGACTTGGATTTTGAGTCTTCATGGTCTGTTGTGTTGGGAAAGAAGGGACTCCCTCGATTTGTCACATCTTCACGGCCTAGGGTTAAGGCAGTCAGATTAATCCCCTCGGATTTTTGGGTTGTCTAGTCCTTGTTTGTGTTTCGATAGTTGTCTTTCAATTGTTTTTGTGTGGTCTGTCTGCTTTTCCTAGTTCATTTCTGGTTTGAACTAGCTTCTTTTTTTGGCCCTTTGTGCTTTTTGTGTAAAGGGAACAACACCCTATAAATGTTGTTAATCATATCAAAAACATAATACCAAATATTTTATAAATAAGTACTGTAGAACATCTCAAAAAATTTATAATGTTGAGTCAAGTATTACAATCGGTAATTATATATATATATATATATGTATATGTATATATGTATGTATGTATGTATGTATGCATATGTATATATACGCCCACACACACACAAACACACACATATATTAATGGTATATACATATATGTAGATGGATTCATATA
Organism: Sequoia sempervirens; assembly: GCA_007258455.2. Lineage (NCBI taxonomy): Eukaryota > Viridiplantae > Streptophyta > Pinopsida > Cupressales > Cupressaceae > Sequoia > Sequoia sempervirens. The sequence continues at coordinate 653,626,706 of VDFB02281492.1, forward strand.
CATAAATTTTATCACTAATAATACTCTAAGATTTTTGCATGTAGGCAACTGGGTTTTCTGCCATACAAATTCATACCAAAAGCTTCTTAGTTTTATGGTGTAAACTACAATTATCAACAATTCTATCTAGTTATAACTACACAATAATCATCTAAATTTTCCTTTCACTAATTAAATCTTAGAACTAATCAAAATCAACACACCATCAAAAAGAACTTGACTCAATGCACCTAAGCTTGTTCACTTTTCATTGTGGGACCAATTGAGAATAGAATCACACTACTTTCATATTAAAGAAATATTTATGTTCTCATATTTTGCAAAACCTTTTATCTATTTTTTTTTTTTATCTTTGATGCACATTTTATTGTATGAATTTTTTCTTCATAGAGTTTACCAAATTTTAATTAAAATATATTTTAGAATTAGTGTTTCATATACTCTATGGTTCATTTTAATTTTCTTCTTATTTATACTTTATCTTTTTAAACAAGTAATACAATGAAATTTTGCCATCCAGTTGATAAATCTATTAGATTTAAGTTTCAAATGTATTCAAAGGGCAACATTTGAAAGATTAAAAATTAAAATACAAATCAAAACACTCCATAGAAAATAGGGATTACACCTTGGCATGAAAGAAAATCGCTAAAATACGGAGATTCGATATCTCCATAAGTGCTAACTCATGGATAATGGGGTTTGTTTTTATTAATAATGGGAGGACAAGTTTCCTGCAATGCCTATTTTTTATGTAAACAAAAACACAAAATCAAGCCTCCAAGCCCTAATATACCACAAAAAAATTATTATCATTTAAGTATAAATTAAGAATTTATAGAAAACTTATCATCAACCTCAATGAATTAAACATTAACATTCATGTGTAGTAGGAAGAATCTTATCTCTTTAATTCTCAATACTTCTTCTAGGAGCTTCAAGACTTGTTACAAATTTCTAACCATCTTGATGTGGTTTGCATAATTATTTTCTCAAAATCTAGATTAGGCCTGCTTGACAAAGTCCTAAATATTATTTCCCCACACCCATAGGTATTCTTCTATATTGAGCTTAACCAAACATACAAATATTTTTTAGTAGATAAGACAACACAATTTAAAGAGACAAAGAATAGAACTCACATTTCTCAAGATATTTCTTTTTTTAATCAACATTTTTCATGTTCTTATTAAGTGTTCAAGTTAAAAGAAAGAGAAAAGAAAGAAGCTCACCATATTTATCTTTGAGTTTTAAACTCCCTTTTATTATTTCTACAAATCTTCTTTAATTTAAAGAGACAAAAAATATTTAACATTTCTCAATTTATTACTTTTTTTTGTTTATGTTTTCTACATTCTTATTAAACATTCAAATTAAAAGCAAAAGAAAATAAGCAAGCTTACCATGTTTATCATTGAATTTTACACTCTTTTATTATTTACACAAATCTTTTAAATCTTCTTTATCCATTATTATGGCCTTAAACTATGCTTAGTTGTGGACAAATGACACTTCATTTCAAACAATAATTTGTTCAACAACATTTTCCTATCACAAATGAGGTCAAAGTTTACCCTAGGGTTAAATGCCTCAATTTCATTGTTAAATACATTTATCTCCATTCTCATTCATGTGCACTATTGTAGCACCACTATCTTCCATGCACCCTTCAAATAAGTTTTTTAAAACAAGGTTCCAATCCTTACACATAGCTTTACTTTCTATTGAATAGTCAATATGACACTATCCAACTTTGCATGAAGCTATAAACTATTTTATAAAAAGATAAAGAGATTTCTTATAACAACCAAGTCAACACAAAAACAAAAAGCTAAGACACGCCTAAAGTGTTTCTTAGCACAAAAGAGAAAAAAAAGGAAATCAAGGAGAGTAGTAATATCATACATCTTGTAGTCCAAACAAAAACAAAAATTTGGAGAGATTCTAATGGAAGATAATTTTTTCTCTTGAGCTCTTAATATTAATAAATTAATAGTTATAATCCACTTACTTGTATCACACTCTTGACTATTCTATGTTTAAATTATTTACATTCATAATTCATATTTATGTTTATATCATTTATATTCATGGTTGTTTGTTTTAAGTAACGTGATATCATAATTGATTTCCTTAATTTTCAAGAATGAAAACAACTTTTTAAAAAATTTAAGAAAAATAATAATTTAGTATTGTAAAATAAGATTTTAATTAATTTTCATAACAGAAACTTAACTTTCAATTTTACAAATTAATTTCCTTTTTAATTTATTTTTTTTAAATGATAGAAAGACAAAATTCATTAAACTAATATTACAAAAATCAATTTTCAATATTCATTTTGAGTCAAACATAATAAACAACACTTTAAATTTTCTAAAACGATGATATAAATATTTATCAATATTTCTTTAAATCAATAATCTTTTAACATTCTCCAAAACTTAAACTAAATGAAAGTTCATTTAATTTGAGCTTTGAAAGCAACAAGCATTACCATTTTCTTTCAACCCTATCATGCTACCTACTATTTAATATCAAAAGTTGTTTCTCAATCCTTTTAATAAAAGACATTGCTTTCAACCCAATCATGCTACCTAGTATTTAATATCAAAAGTTGTTTATCAATCCTTTTAATAAAAGGCATTGCCACTTCAAATCAGGTAGTTAAGAAATGAGGATTTCAAAATGGAAAAAGATAACTTGTAAGTTTTTTTTTTTAAATTTAATTTGTTAAATGCTCTACTTAGCTTGTTTGTGTGAGCTTTAGTTGACCTTATTTCTGGAACTTCAGGAAATGGCATGTCAAGTATTCAGAAGTATCTATATGGGCTCATTCATGAAGGCACTAAGGTTAGGTTATACAATATTTATAAAGGAGACATCCAATATTAATTTTATATCCAATGTACATTTGATAGATGACCTTCATCTTACATCTGTTTATAAGTGATATTATTTAAACTGTCCTTCACTCTGATTGGTCAGCTGAAAATAGAATTTGTCAAGGGTAAGTTGTACTTTTCTAGAGCCAGTGCTATCAAATCTAAATTCAGCACCTCTCAATCTTAAATTTGTTGTTTTTATACACTATTTTCTTTCATGGTTGTGAGGTCTAATGCCCTTTGCATCAATATGGCATGATAGGACTGAGATAGTGATTTCCACAATGCTACCAAAACCTATTCAACCAAAGAAAAAATTCATTCGATTGGTTTGCTTGAGTTCAAAATTGTTTATTGTTTCTATGCAAGAACTATGAACTTCAAGTTTCTTAAGAAGCCCTATGATTTAGGCTTGCATAAAGAAAACAACGTGAGGACGCCTTGATGACTTTGTGGATTAACATACTATAAAAGAAAGTTGATGAGGTTGATGCACAAGCTAACAAATCCTTCATGTTTTATATTTGACAAGCTCAAGTAGAAAGTGTGAAATGTCACAATCATTGGTTTATATTATTAATTCAAGAGGCAGCCTTTGGTTGAAAGTCTAACCTTTATATCATAGCTTCAAATGGAAGATAATCTGTCATCAATGGGGATTTTTTTCTCACAAGTCATAATCTTTCTGCTTTTCTCCACATCAGGTTATGGTTTCTCCAAACACCTAATCAAGCAGCCACAATTTCTTAGCAATTTAGTTGCTTTTACAACCCCATTAATAGCTCTACTTTGACAAAACATTTCCCAAATGTCCCTCATAGTTTTTGTATAGGAATTGGAAAAATTCTAGTCGATGGCCAGTTCATGAAGAGGAAGCTATGGGAAAATGTAGTGAATGGTAAACATCTTAATAATCTGAACAAAGATGAGGGACTGAAACTTAACAACTCTTCCGAACCCATCCTTCACATGCTCAAAACCTATAAGGAGCATAATTAATTCTTCATAGACAATTATTAAAAATATTGATAACCATTAATTATATGGGTTCATAATGGATTTCTAACTCTTGATGTAACTGAAGTGACTTATATAAAGAACTCTTGTCTGTAATTTTACCATTCTTCTTGATGATGGACCATAAAGTGTGGTCCATAATGCCAATCCTTCAAATTTCTACACAATTTTACAAAAAGATTGTCCCTTTAATAATTATGGATTATAGAAACTTGAAGTCTCTACTAATTTTTTATTGATATAAACTTAGATCTATGTTAATTTTTAGATAAGAGAAGCGGGGGTCCTCACCCAAGAAAACAAAGTACATAATGAACTACAACATTATCATAATAAAGAGAAAGTCAAATCAAAGCCCATGCAAGGATGGTATCAAATAACTAGAAGTCTAGAACAAAAGAAGAAAGACTGCCAATCACGATCCGAGCAACACCAATAGCTATGAGCCAAAAAACCAACAAACTGAAAGCCCAAAAGGCCAAAAAAAACAAAGAGACGCCCCATCCACTAATGCCACCAACAACTTGGGCACCCACATCATCGCTTCTTAGCCTGCTACTCTGACTATCAATAATGGTTAGTATTTTCTTAGGCACCACCTTGTTGCCATTGCTAAGATTACAAAGAGCTTCAAATTTGACACCATGAATAATTTCAAGCCTTTTCATAGCCCTATTCAACATACCTCCACCCAAAGATGGAAAAGTGTTAAGTCCCTCTAATGCCTCTTGATGATAAGATACCAATAGGTACTTGATCACAAAATGTAGATCCTAGCAAAAGGAGCTAAGCTCCTCATTATCACCATTAATTGTTTGAAACTCCTCTTTCAAGGTGCCAATTTATGAATTAAGTTCCATGGGAATGGATGGATTTGAAGCACCAATGCCATCCCCTACATATTCTACATGAGGATCATCATCTTCCACATTCACTTGCTCTAGAAGGAGTAGGAGAAGTTCAAACCACTTCCTAACCTACTCTGATTGGATTGACATTTCCAATTTCATACAAAAATCTGCCACTATTATCACCCTAGACCTCGCAAACCCATTATCTTCAATGACTTCTTTCTGTATAATAATCTTAACAAGATTCAACAAATCAAAATTCTAGCAATGAAAGGTCTTCTGAAGCTAATCATTCGAAACCCTACCAAAATGCATAGGATCTTTGCTATTCCCCACCAAACACTTGTGAGCCATGTCATTGATGAAGGAGAAGCCAAATGCTAGAGAGAGTTTCCATGGCTATCACTACACACCACATAGAACAACTGCATACGACTGACCACATGCCAACAAACAAAAAACCATGAAGGAGGTGAATGAAATTCATCACAAATAAAACTAGCACACGTTTCACCTGCCATCCTGATGAAATCTTAAAATACATTATATACACACACTACTAGAGGAAGCAATGACTATAAAACATCATAGCAATTCAAATATGGACTTTGCACAACTGAAAGAAGGCTTCAAGGAGTCCAACAAATCATATCAAAGCCATCAAGTGGCTTTTCTTTCAATAAAAGTGGTTCAAAACCCACCCAAGCATCATCTTGATTGCCAACAAATGCGAAAAAGGGAATTTGATTAATCCCAACATTTGATAACAAGTCTGCCACGCCATTACTTTCATGAAAACAGTGATTGAAGGAAATTTCATTGAAATCCTTGCAAATAAACACTACTTCTAACACCTCCCTTGACTTCCAATCAAGACAGTCATATTTTCTCTAACCTTGGATAAAATTAGGTAAAACCAAATCCCCTTAAACTAACAAATTCCTACAACCCACCAATTTAGCCAATAAGAGACTAGTTCCCATAGCTTCCCATTCCACCTGATTAATATCATTTGAGCCAAATAAACATTAATAACTCCTTAAATATATCATATCTCATCACGCCATTTGACCTAGGGATTAATTTGATGAATCTCTAGGTGACCACATGCCTTACTAAAAATAGTAAGGGTCGCTCTCTATCCCAATCTGACCTACTAAAAATAGTAAGTTGAGCATATTGAGTCTTGGAAGTCTCAAACGAAATCCAAAGCCAAAAATTATTGAACATTAGAGATGATGCAATCATCAGAAGACCCTCATCCTCATTAGCCTATGAGGGTCAGAATAATAGGCTAATCTATTGACAAATGATGTCTCAATTTGGAGGGGACATTACAGTCCTCCCTGCCTAAAATTTCTTTCCCTCAAGCAATCTCAACGCTGGGTGTTGTAAGATCTCCTCACCTTCCCATGTGGCATTCTCTACTAGCAAATCCTTCCATTTGACCAAATATTCTATGACAGTTCATCTTCATATTTGTCTCTCTCTAAAATCCAAGATGGCCTCCAGTATCAAAATCAACTTGCCCTCATCATCCAGGGGTAGTAGTACTGTTGAAGGAGTGACATGATGTCCCAATGCCTTTTTGAGGCACAAAACATGAAACACGTTGTGCACCCTGCTATCTGTTGGAAGGTCCAACTCATATGCCACCTCGACTACTCGTTTAATGATCTTGGAAGGGCCGTAGTAGCAAGGTTTAAATTTTTTGGCACAAATCTTCCTAAGAGTCGATTGGTGGTAAGGCTACAACATTAAATATACCATGTCTGCCACCTTGAAATATCTCTCATTCCTCTTTTGATCTACATACTGTTTCTACTAATTTTGTGCCTTAGAAATATTCTCCTTAAGAGCCTTCATGATGTCCTAGCTATCTTGCAACAAGTCTATTGGTTGTTTTCACAATGAACCAATCAGGTCACAACAAGTACCTATGAGCTTTCCAGGCTCAATTATCAAATATCTCCTCGACAAGTGGCCAACTGATGAGATATGGAGTCAATTGCTTTATCTCCTGCACATTGAGCTCTACAAAACCTAGGAGGGTACTCCCACAATATATGTATTATACTATTATTTGAGACAATTCACATGTACATTGTATATAGATTTAAGTAGATGCATTTTCATCCATGGTTGATAAGCTGAAATTGAATAAGGAGTTGGAAATTCCTTGAACAAACTACACACATTAAGCCGAGAATACCAAGACAACACAAACACCATATGTTTGAGATAGATTGCTGATTAGTTTAAAATATTGTTCTCAGGTCAGATAACTAGGATCAGGGAGCTATTAAAATGATTTATGGTTAGTGCCATTGTCCATGGGCTAGGAGTCTGAGCAAATTGAAATATAAGGAACATTTAATTCTGGACATTCAAGATCTATGCAAAATCACTTATCAATTCACAGATCAGTAACCAAATTCTAAAGACTACTTATCACATCCCTAGATCATGCATAAGAATTCATGATTTGATTTAAGTGATTTAACTTATTCTATGAACAAGAGCTAAAATCAAAACATATATCAACGTATGAAATGATGACAACTAATGAAATGATGTCTAATCAATATTTTCATTAATAATTAGTATACACAATCAAAATGGAGAGACTATAGACTTGGAAAATATCCATTATCATTTTGATATATCTAGAAACCATACATTTGACAAAATATACTACCTATACTCAAATCATTCGATAAAGACTAAACATATCATTTATGTGATCCTAATTTTCACAATACAACTCTGGTATTCAACCAAAAGACCCGTACAAATGGCATGGAATTCCCTTTTATGGATTAAAGGAGTAAAACAAGCCTAAGGCCAAATGTACACATGTCACTATAGGATTGGACCACAAGAAGACAAATTCCCCAATTCAGTTATATTTACATTTATCAAAGCAAAGGGAAAACAAACAAGACAAATTTCATTTACATTTTCCATGAGGATCAACTTTATCTTTCAAAAGAACATGTCAAAAAGAATAAACATCTTCATAGCAACACCTTAAATTCATTGAACAAAATGACAAATTGATGTGGATTGAAAATGAGTCATAATTTTAGTCAGCATTCCACATGACCAATAATTCAACATCTTTTTATGAAACATATGTTTTATATGCTTGTAACTTCTATTGCAAGACCTGTACAATACTTGACCAAGTATATGTTTCACTCTTCAATTCATAGACTAAACTTTCCAACATAAACCCTCCCCCATTCCTCATATTCCTCCTCAGATGGCCAATCAAACTCAATAATTTCATATGTGGCCTTCCTGTAAGGAGCATATTTAGTTATCACTACATTGGATTCTATTTCAAAATCCTCTAAGAAACTAATAAGAAATGTCAACCTCTCCAAGGTGTCATTGAATAGATTAATATTAACCTCCTTGAATATTTCATTTACCTGGGAATGAATAGCCTCATCCAATTCCCTTTTCCATTCATGCAATGGCTTCAGTTCATAATTGTTGACTTCAACATCTGGTAATGGTGAAAAATCAGTATGACTGTGTTGAGATAACAATTCTACTATCTTTTGCTCAAGTGGTGCTGCATACCCTTGGAACTTTTTCTCACTTAATCTGAATACAAAGTCAGAAACAGGTTGCACTAGCAGGTACTTATCTTCATGCTAACTAGCTCCCACCAATATTAGTGTCAATCTCTTAGATCTTGCAACCTATTTATTTAAGGTTGGTATGGCCAATAATTTATCCTTTTTAGATAGTCTCATTGCATGTAGCATCAAGGTACAATTTTCATACATGCTATTGAGTCTAGCCTAAATCTTCTCATTTATATTTTTTAATGTAGTGCAGAAAACTTTTTATATACATTCTCATACATTGAGTCTTGGGCCCTTTTCAACAACTTCTTGCATGTTTCAATTTGCAACATGAATTTCTCTTTACTGAACAAGCTAGAACTTGATCCACTTGATTCCTCCACTACAACTGATTGTTGTTCCCGACTATATGGTACTGTTGCTAAGGCTTGGCTATGAAATGATTGCTACATAGGTTTCATGGGAGAGACTGAAGATGGGTGACTTGAGCTAGGCTAACCCCTCTCTCTTTGTATCTCCTCTCTTTGTTTATAGAATGCCAGTTTGGTTTCTAGTGTAGCCACCTTTTGTTAACTATTGTCATAGTCATCTAGGAGTTCAAGTTATATTTAGCTCTGAGATTATCTCTTTCCAAGGTGATACCCTCCACAGTTGAATGGGTGAACCTAGCAACATTTACAACCATGTATGTAGCCTTTAGAGCTGGAGTATCAACAACTCTTCTCACAAGCAATTGTCCACTAAGCTCTGATGGCTCTACCAAGGCTGGTTTCCTAGATGCTAAAGATAGTGAACATATTGCTAATGCATCTCAATCCTCACTGAAGGCTGCCCCTCAAAGTGTCATTTCCAATTCCTCCTCATTTTGTACAAGGGGCCTTTTAGCCCTTCTTATGGCATCGAAAACAATGGCATCAACAATGTTCCAATCTGGAAACAACAACACACCACTCTTCTTTACAATCTCATTTCCTTCTTGGGCATTAATATTTTTTAACTCATCATTCATAATGTTTCTTACATTCGCCTCAATGACACTTTCAAGTGATTCAAGATGCTCCTCTCAACGACCACCTTCTCTGCATAATCTGTAATTTTGGATTTCCACCAAAAATCCCAGAATGCAAAGGTTTCAATGAAAGCATCATCCTCCATAAACTCTTTACTGGCTTCTATCATCAAGTCATCTGTAGCATTCAACCCAAAAATATCAAGCTTCCCTAGTCTAAGGATGCTCTGTCCTAAACTTGAAGCAATTACACCTTCATGAGGAGGCATTTCATTATGGATTTCTTTAGGAGTGACAATGATATCATCGTCATCTATATCAAAATCATCAACCACTCCTTTTTCTTCAATCCTTTGCTTCTTTTGAGGTGGTTGCTCAAGAAGGGCAGAACTTTCAAGAGGTGAATCAAGATCAATTATAGGAAAAGAGGCTTGTGTAGGAGAAGTTGGCACTGCACTCTTGGGAGAGTTTTTTTTTGGTTCTTCAGAAACAATAGAGGCTATTGATCTCCCTTCCTCACTTTCAATCTTCTTCCTCCTAGAATAAATCCTCATCTGCTTAGGTGGTTGATATGTGGTTCTTTCCTCTAATTTCATCTCAACACTTTCCTCGGCCACCATTGCCTTTCCTTTATCTGGAACTTCTCACCGTTCTCTCAAGACACCAACCAAATCCTCAAAATTATCCATAATATACATGACTTTATTAAAATCACCATGTATATTTGGCAGGGGATCATACTGGGGCTCATTCTTCATCTTTACTTCTACCATTTTTCTATAAGCCAAGTATTTAGCTTTTCTTTCATCTTGTTCCCTAGTGTTGAAGACATTCCTGATGACATCCTTCGAGTAATCAAAAGCATGCACAAAAGTACCCATTTTGTTATCTTCTTTGAGTTTACTGATAAGCCCTCATGATCATGATTCCTTGGGTTCACAGTTATCAGTTCATAAGGATCTAACATATGTTCTAATTCATTCAATGTCCCTTTTGATAAAATGTAATCTGCAAATACTGTCTACTCTGGGAAGAAAGACCCTTTCCTTACTGATTTAGGTAGATGTGTTTCTTGTGCTGCTCTCAACTGCCTTATGATCTCAAGGAAACCTATTCTCAAGGGTTAATCTGTAGGAAAAACATATGGCCCTAAACCACTACCATATATTTTGAAAATTGTCTTATTAGGATACAAAATAAAATCTCCCCAGTTTTGACTCAAATTCAAATCTAGCCTTAGCTCGCTAGGTATCAAAAACTCATGGATCTCTTTAGGGATCCTAGGTGGTTCATATACCAAGGTCTTCCTTATCTTCAATGAAAAAAGGATTTCTAAACATTACAAAGATGTACCTCTTATCATCTCTATCCAAGTTACAGATCCAACACTGAATGGGTAAATCAACACCATCATGTTTCCTTTCCAATGTAGCTTCCTTCTCAAAGGCTTTTTGTCCCTTATAAAGGAACATATGCATCAATAATGAGTACCACCATAACTTCACCCATTGTTTTCCTTCCTTCAATTCAACTAAGCCTTCATGGATGTGATCAGCCAAATAAGTTGCATAATCATAAACCATACTATATGGTGGGTGTTGCATATGTGAGGCTAGGTAGCTATACTCCTTTAATGTGTTAGGTGGATTGGCACCTACAATTTGGTAAAAAGAGTATATAGTCTTTCTAAAGTAACTGGAAAAATAACTCATTGGGAAAGGTTCAAGCTATCTATCATCAATCTCCACCTTCCTCAGTTGCTTCCCAATTCCAACCATTGCAGCGTGTAGGGGCAAAATTTTTTATCTAAAGAATACCTTGGTATTATTATACTCTATATGGATAGTATCCATATTCAAAGGAAGCATATTTGAATTCCTTTCTTGCAAATCAAAATCCTTTTCAATTTCTTCACTAGTTATTTTTACCATGACCACCCCATCATATGATCTGACTGTAATTCTGTTATCAGCTCTTCATATTGCCTAGGACATGTCTTTGAATCTCAAATAAGCAAGAATCGGCTACACACAAATTTTGATAGGAACTAAATAAGGATACTAGGTCATTTATGCCATTAATGCTCAGTCACACGAAGCAAAGGAATTGCAAGGGGTGTACTTTGCAGTTTTGAATATGAGCCATTGATTTATGGTTGAGCTGGGCCTCTTGAACGACTCTGATTGAGTCAAGATTGTTTGAATTTTCCTTGCTACTCCAGCTTAGATGAATGTCCAATAGGATTTTGCTGACAAGACATTCCTCATGTACTTGTGGGCTTCACTTTCTTGTAGTTGTAGAGTGTATGTGGTAGCTTCTCGCAGGTCTTTCCATTATGAAAGAGCATGCATCTCATTCCCACAAATTGGTAGGGAATGATAGTGATCATCCTTCATTGATCAATTGGAACCATTAATCTCAAGGTTCTAAGTATTGAGATGTGACATAGCAGGTGGGCCCACTCACACATGGTGACATCTCTCTAACCTTACAACATTTAACTTGGATTCATTTCAAATGGATGGGCTAGCAGGGAACAGTCCAGATAGAGCCCCATGATCTAGTAACTATTCAACCTGCACATGAATCAAAGTTCTTTATAAAAAGGGGCCTTGACTAGGCCGACGAGGAAGACACCCTCATGAGTTAATGACTTAGACTTAAGTCATTCATAAATCAAAAATTAAAACTCAACGTGAGGATGAATTAAAGTGACGGACAATCTCAAGACTTTGAGTTCGGTAATGGATGTATGTCAATGGCTTAAATAACAACTAATAAGATTGGTAACCAGGAAAACCAGTCAAAGAAAAATTACAACATTCAAGGATGAAACTAAAACCAGTTGAAGGAAAGACTAACCAAATAAAACTCTTGAACCCTATTGGTGGGTACACTTGACATGTGAATTATAAGCACAAAAGACTCAAAATTCCAAGCATTTTGAGGGCTCTATCAACAACTCATGCTCAGGGATGCATACCCCTGGTGGGTATGGAGAAAAATAGATCTCTTGGTGGAGTAGACCAAACACAGAGGAACCCAAAATAAAGGAAAAGAAATTCCCAGACAAGGAAAGCAGACACAATAGAAAATAAACACACCAAACCCTATATACAAGATTTACAAGACTATACAATGTACATGGATATAGCCTATTTCAAGAGAAATGGGGTTTTAGGAACTATCCATGTACTGGTAGTTCCAAAAATTCACCTACAAGTGACTGTAAGAAGTAAGAATCCTCCACATGAATATATGTGATTAAGTAAGGGCCTAACCACAGGGAGTCAAACTTCCCATGTTTTCCTTCATCCTCCATTCTAGCACTCCATGTTAACACCATACATCCTATTTCAAATTTTCCTAGCATAGCTCATTTTTCATGTAAATATTTAACATGAAGTTGAATTTTCTCATTCTTCTTATATGCTTCTCTTCTCATCTCATCAAGCTCGGCCAATTCATTCATCCTGTTTTGCATCTCATCACAGATGTTAGTATCATATTCTTGTAGAAACCTATACATTTTCATCAAATTATTATGAAGAATTATAGCCTCCACTCCATATACCAAGTTAAAAGGAGAGAGACCAATAGCTTTATTGACCGTGGTTCTATCTACCCACAAAGCTCATTGTAGTTTTGAGTCCCAAGCTTTCTTATTCTTCTTAAGGACCATTTTGATGACCTTCATAAGGCTCTTGTTGCTAGATTCAGCCTATCCATTCCCCTAAGGGTGGTATGGGGATGAATAGGATATATTTATGCCATGCTGATTGCAAAAATCTATGAACTTGTTAGATTAAAAGCACATGGCATTATTAGAGACAATCCTCTCAGGCACACCAAATCTTCTCAAGACATTATTCATCAAGAAATCCATGACAACCTTGCTATTAGCTTTTCGAGTGGGAATTGCCTCAACCCACTTTGTAAAGTAATCAGTTGCCACTAGAATCTAGGCATGTCCACCACTAGACTTCACTACCATCTCTCCTATAAAATCAATCCCCCACCACTGAAAAGGGGTTGGTGTTGAGATTGGTCTAAGTGGTAAATTACCTAAAAACTTAAGCTTATCGGTAAACCTATGACAAGCATCACATTTTTTGACATACCTATGTGCATCCTTGAAGACTGTGGGCCACCATAAACCAACCCTCAATATTTTGTGTGTTGTAGTCTTGGCCATATAATGGCCTCCACACAATCCCTTATGAATCTCAATCAACAAGTCTTCCACTTGATCACTGTCCACACATCTAAGGAGCACACCCTTTGGGATTCTCCACCAGAGTTCACCATTAATAATAATATATCTAATTTCCTGTAGCTTTAGAGTTCTTCTCTCATTGTTTGGCATGCCATCATGACATCTCATTGTTTGCAAATACTCCATAATTCTTTGATACCAAGGTCCACATGTCTGCATATCATAGAGGGGAGCAATGTTCTCCTATTCAATCTCATTAATTTCGTTGGAATCTATGTTAGTTTCAGCCATGAGTTTGGCCAAACCTTGACCCCTAACTAATTTGGTGATCTGAATATCTATGTTAAATTCTTGGATTCTATTAATCCATCTACACCTCCGACCAGTAGTTTCTTGCTGTATAAAGATGTCCTTGACCACCACACTCGGGACATAAGCAACTATTGTAGCACCAGTGAGGTATGTTCTAAAATTCTTAACAACCTTTACTAAAGCATAAGCCTGCTTTTCAGTAGTACCATACTTAAGCTCAGCTGACTGTAGGGATTTGCTAAAAAAGGAAAGTGGTTGTTCAAAACTATCATCATTTTTTTGTAGCAGTACACCCACCACAGTATGAAAGGAGGAAAATGTGAACAATTGGAATGGTTTTGAATAATTAGGGGTCTTCAATATAGGTGCAACTTTGATAGGATCTTTTATAGCTTGAAAAGCTTTAAGGGGATCTTCTGACCATATTACCTTTTCTCCTTTCTTAAGAATTTTTGAAATAGGTCTGCTTATCTCTACAAAGTTAGTCACAAATCTTGTCAAAAAATTTATTTTCCCAAAGAAGTATTGAATCACTTTGACATTTCCTGGAGGGGTAATTTTATCAATAGTTGCTATTCTTCCAAGATCAATTATAATGCCATCCCTAGACACAACATGCCCCAACAATTTACCCTCTTTAACCCTGAAAGCACATTTCTTCGAGTTCAAGGAAATACCATATTCTAGAGCTCTAATGAAAATATTCTCAAGATGGGAACAATGATCTTCCTCTTTTTTGTTGTGATCAGTCAAATCTTGATAAATTGCAAGGAATAAATCCAAAAATTCAACAAAAGCTACATCTATGGCCCTTTGAAAAGTGGCACCAACATCTATAAGGCCAAAAGGCATTATGATATAAACATAACTTGGTTGTACCAGAGAATCCATCCATCGTGGACAACAACTCATAGCCTGTTACCTTCTGTAACATTGCTTCCATGTTAGGTAAAGGATAATTATCCTTCAATGATGCAACATTTAAATTCCTGAAATCCACACATAGCCTCAAATATCCATTCTTCTTTCTGATAGGAACCAAGTTGGATACCCACGAGGAATACCTTATAATTATTTACTTTTTACTAAATGGTTTTGTATCAGGTTTTAAAGGGATTTCATGTTGAAACAAGTCTTCCCTATATGCTTTCAAATCATCATAATACCAGGAGAACACATGCCTGTATTTTCGCAGCAAAGCAATCAACATGGTTCTCACATGTGGCTTCATTCTTTTACCAATATAAACCTTCTTAGGGGAATTATTTGTTCCCAGGTTTATCTCCTCAAGGTCTTATTTATGTGTGGGTGTTTTTCTAGCACTTGAATTATCTAGGCCATCAAAAACCATTTAAAGTGAACCAATCCCTTAGGGATTTTGTTTGTTTTTAGTTGAATTATAGCATTTCCAAAGAATGTTTCCTTTCCATCAACTTCCACCAAATATGAACTAAAATCAATCTCTTGATGTTCATATTGGTCAACACAATTTTAAAACCTTAGGACGTCATTATCATCCTTGAATACTTTCCAATTGCAAATAATATTAGGCACAATAGGTCTTTCTTGTACCTCAATCCTTGAGGTACCATCAAAAGTCACATCATCTAGATTAATTGCAATGTTAGCCAACAAATTTGCTCTAACATTATGTCCTCTTTCTATCCATTCTATCCCAAAAGTTTCAAATGCCTCGATAGTGTCCCAAAATTCATTTCTATATTGCCTCAATCTCTTGTCCTTAGTGACAAACCTAGACTTGACTTGGGAAACTGCCAATTTTGAATCCCTAAATACCTTTAACAATTTTGTCCCATGTTTAGAAGCAAGTTTTAAACCAAGCAATAATGCCTCATACTTAGCTACATTGTTGGTACATGCAAATTGTAGTAAAAAGGAATATTTAAGTCTTGGCTTGGGGAGATATAAGAATGACCCCAGCTCCTAAACCTTCTTTTGAGCAAGCCCCATCAAAGTACATAGTCCACAAAGGATCTACTGAAAATGTTAGTGAAACCTCCTTAACAATTGGTGTAGGCCTGAATTTTCCTTCTTCTTGTTCCATTTCTTCTACCCGAAAAGTTTCCATACTTGTGTCTACAAAGTTAATTATTGGGGCTTCTTTTGGCTCTTCAACATGCTCAATCATGTGTCTGAATCTTGATTCTCGGGAAAATTTTACATCCTTTTGATCAATGGAGAATGTGGTAAATGATAGGTCACATTGCATACTCCCTCCCATGGAAGCACACCACTGTCTTGAAATTAGCATTCCATATGTTGGTGGAATATCTACCACTATAACACTCATGACCAACTCGTTTTCTGGGAAAGAAACCAATCTATATGGAACTTCATAGATTACACCAATAACAGGGACCTCTCTAGAATCCATGGCATAACATTTTCCATATGTGCTATCAACCTTCAAGCCCATTTCCTCAATTATTTTTAAAGGAATGACATTGTTTGAAGCACTCGAATCTATCATACAATTTCTAAGAACTTTTCCATCATTGATCAGACTCAAAAAGAAAGGATTAACTAAATTTGGGTTTGCAGTGATGGTGGTTCCTAAGTAAATCTCAGGGTTCTCATTAACACTCATCCCCAATTCAACATCTTTTTCTTAGCTTTTGCTTGGTTTAGGGGCACCAAATTCTACTTTATGTTGGTTACCTCTAGCAATACTATTAATAACAACCAATATTTTATGCTTGTGGTCATCAATCCTCATCATTTCAAGGAGTGGAACTGTGACTTGGATCTGAGATAGAACTTGGTACCTGTGGAAGCACTATTTCTGGAGGAACCACTATATCAACTTTCTTTTCAACCTTTTTCTCGGTAGAATTTAGTTCTTTAGCTCTCAATTCTGGTTGTATAGCCTCAACAACAACTTTTTCCTTACCTCCTTTCTTAGCCTAAATTCTAATTTCTTTATTTTCCTTGGGCTTGGTATCTCCTTTCTTGTTATCTGCCTTAACACCTTTACTATCTACAATATTCTCTTTAACGAATATGCCTCCTTGATGACTTAGGGTACTGCTTACCACCCTATTCCTGAGATGGAGATCGTTTCTTGCTTGAGCTCTAGTAGCCAATGCAATTGTATATCTTTGTATTTCTTCATTAGAAGGTCTCCTCAAAGAAACATTACATGCCTCTAGATTGTAAGCCGTGTACTCATCTTCTCCTTCTTCATTAGTAAACACTTGTCGATGGTGAAGGATTGATCCTTGTCTCTACATTTCCACATCATTTGTGTCAACATCATCACTAGAAGAATAGTCATTACACTCCATATCTGACCCAGTCATAAATACATTCATAGTTTCACTAGGGTCATGCAGAGAATCTATTTCCTTCTGATCATTTTGAGCTTCTTCCATTGATATGGAAACTGCACATTGATGTGATGAATAGAGCATTTCACAAACTTCACACCAAGGTATTTGTTCTACAACATTTGTAGTGTTTTTATGCAATGGATCTGGTGTTGTTTTAAATTTCTTTTGGTTATTATGGATAGGTTTCCCATTATGCCAATTGGTGTAATATGGATAATCTTGTAGTCTCGGTGGCCTCTCATTTCTCTGAAATTGGGGATTATCATTTCTAGCTTGCTTCTACAATAGATTCAAGAATTGGTCTGACTTCTCTTCTGGGGCCATAACTTTACAAACCTTCTCATTTTGAGCCTTTAAATTATGAGAAGACTTAGGGTCATCTCTTTGACAAACCTTTCTAGATGCTCTTCTATTATTTTCATTATTTACTGCCATCTTGTAAGCTTCTCTTAGTGATTATGGATTTTTGTCTCTAAGAAGGTAGCACATTTTAGAATCATAGGCATTACAATAAATGACCAAACATGCCCTTTCATTAGGCCTTAGAGATCCAGGGACTTTATACACGACCTTTTGAAATCTCGCATTAAATTATGTGGCAATTTCATTATGCCCCTTTGTGATGTTGTTAAAGTAATTTAATCTAAACCAAGGGTCAGTCTGATCGCCATACCACTCTCTAAATGTTTTGAAGAATGAATACTTGGAGTCAATGCTTGCATCCAGTAGGCTTCTATACCAGTCTTTTGCATCTTCTGTGAGGGACTACATGAAATACTTCATAGCTACATCTTCATCCCATAGTTCAAAGTCTTCAATAAAGCTTTGAAATGCCTTCAAATGATCATCCCCACTAAGAGCATTGTTGCTAATAAATCTGGGTACATGTTTCATGGAATTTTCTAGCACTAGATTTGGGTATCTAGGAATATTTTCAAAACATAGTTGTCTATACCTATCAGTATGCAATAGTCTCCTACCCATAGGGCCTTCTCCCTCATCATGGTTATCATTATCTCTTCTTCTTTCACCATCATAACGCCTGTCTTCTGGATTTTGAATCATACTGGTTACTAAAATGGACAATCTTATCCTTATTTTCAGGCTATGAAGAAGTGTTGAATGGATTACGAGTGGGTGATCCTTTGTCACTGGAATGGGGGTTTGAGGAGGATGAGTGTCCTTGAGGGCTTTGGGTTTCTGGGATGGGATATTTCAATCTTGATTCTAGGAAACTAAGCTTCTTCTTCATTTCTTTTTTTACTACCATTAGTGCCAATTCTTTGGTCTTCCTATCCAATTCTTCATTCTCATTCATTAGTTTATCAAAGATTGAAATAGGATCATCTTGAGATGTATCTTTCTTTGACACCCCTCCCTCATTAACTTTTATCCCTTCATTAGCTTTTCCTTCATTCATAGGATGCTTCAGTTTATCAACATCCTAGGATTCTTTCTTGGTATTCTTGGTAGGAGTAGGTGGTGGGATGGCAGTTATTTTGGTGGCCTTGGATCATGGGCTTTCAATAGTCTTATCAACTGAGGGAATTACAGGAATTTTGCCTACAATTTCTTGTACTACTGGGCCATCTTCCTAGTCAGCTTGAGCTGCCAACTTTTCCATTGCTTCCATCTCCCTGACCTTCCTTCTTAATGCATCCCTATGCATCATAGCATCCCTAATTCTCTTCTCATGAGAAACCTCCCTTTTCTTCCTATTTTCATTGCATGTAGAAATCCTTTGATTAAGTAAGTGCACATCATTTTCTACTTCTTCTTCATTTAGTAGAATAGATTCCCTATCAGATACTACTATATTTTCAGCTTGGAAAGGAGGTGGGTCATGGGAATAGACATCTCCAATCAATAATTCATCAAGGATAGGGGTGTATGGATGGGACTCTGGGGTAGTATATCCTTTGGCTTTGGCATGCCTAGCATTGAAATTATCTCTTTGAGATCTATCCCTTTCTCTTTGCTTCATAGCTTGCATACCGGGGAATGAGGAATACTCATTTATAATAGTCTTCATATAAACCCCAGCCCTTGCATCAAAAGTACTATCACTGAAATCTACTAAATCCTTTTCATATCTCAAGCTATAATTAGAATGCATTTCATGTTTAAGTGTGGGATGAGTTGTAGAATTACCTTTTCTTGTGTCCTTCACCTTTATCCATTTTCCTTTGTTCTTAGATAATTCACCTTCCAACTTCTACTCTAGATTCTTCTTTAGGTAGCCCCATGTTCCTTTCATTTGAGTCTAATTCCTTTCCACCTTTGTTACCTTTCTTAATTTCTTCATACTTTTCTTCCTAACTTCCTGGATATCCTTGAACATTAGTTTGAACTAGTGCATAGATGTTGGAGTCGCCACCCAAGATTCATGGGAAAGATTAAAGTAGCAATTTTGTTAAAGCCTTTGCAAATATTGATAGATCTTTGGAAATGAAGACAAGCCTTGACACCTACGATGTATCTTTAAGTGAACTTTGAATGTATTCCTTTAAGAAAAATGGGCAAGAAATTTATCAGAAACTTAGATGTCATACTAGCAAAATTTGGAGGAAAACTTGACAAACACTTTCATTTGACTGACTCTATGAGTAATTAGCACCATATAACATTGTGGTCTATGATAAGCCGTCCCAAAGAACTAGTGATTAAAAGATTGATGTCCCTAGTAGAGTTGCCATTCTGAGTCACCATTCTGTTGGTTGTTTTCACAATGAACCAATTAGGTCATAATAGGTACATATGAGCTTTCTGAGCTCAATTATAGAATATTTTCTCGACAAGTGGCCAACTGACGAGATATGAAATCAATTGCTTTATCTTCTGCACTTTGGGCTCTGCAAAAACCTAGGAGGATACTCCCACAATATATGTATTATACTATTATTTGAGACAATTCATACATACATTGTATATAGACTTAAGTAGATGTATTCTCATCCATGGCTGATAAGCTGAAATTTCATAAGGAGTTGGCAATTCCTTGAACAAACTACACACATTAAGCCAAGAATACCAAGAAAACACAAACACCATAAGTTCAAGATAGATTGTTGATTATTTTAAAATATTGTTCTTAGGTCAGATAACTGGGATCATAAAGATATTAAAATGATTTATGATCAGTGCCATTATCTATGGGCTAGGAGTTTGAGCAAATTAAAATATAAGGAACATTTAATTCTGGACATTCAAGATCTAAACAACATCACTTAGCAATTCACAGATTAGTAACCAAATTATAAAGACTACTTATCACATCCCTAGATCATGCATAAGAATTCATGATTTGATTCAAGTGATTTAACTTCTTCTATGAACAAGAGTTAAAATCAAAACATATATCAAAGTATGAAAGGATGACAATTAATCAAATGATCTCTGGTGAATATTTTCATTAATAACTCATATACACAATCAAAATGGAGAGACTATAGACTTGGAAAATCTCCATTATCATTCTGATATATCCAAAAACCATACATTTTCCAAAATATACTACCTAGACTCAAATCATTTGATAAAGACCAAACATATCATCTCTGTGCTCCTAATTTTCACAATATAGATCCAGTATTCAACCAAAAGACTCGTACAAATGGCCCTGAATTACCTTTTATGGAATAAGGGAGAAAAAAAAGCCTTAGGCCAAATGTACACATGTCACTATAGGATTCGACTGAAAGAGGACAAATTCCCCAATTCAGCTATATTTACATTTATTAAAGTGGAAAGAAATCAAACAAGATAAAGTTCATTTACATTTTCCATGAGGATCAACTTTTTTTTTCAAAAGAACATGTCAAAAAGAATAAACATCTTCATAGTGGCACCTTAAATTCATTGAAAAAAATGACAAACTGATGTGGATTGAAAATGAGTCATCATTTGAGTTAGCATTCCACATCACCAATAAATCAACATCTTTCTGTGAAACATATGTTTTATATGCTTGTAACTTCTATGGCCAGAAATGTACAATACTTGACCAAGTATATGTTTCACTCTTCAGTTCACAGACCGAACTTTCCAACATAAACCCTCCCCAATTCCTCATATTCCCCCTCAGATAGCGAATCAAATTCAATAATTTCATTCATGGAATTCCTATAAGGAGCATATTTAGTTATCACTACATTGGATTCTCTTTCAAAATCCTCCAAGAAACTAATAAGAAATGTCAACCTCTCTAAGGTGTCATTGAATAGATTAATATTAACCTCCTTGAATATTTTATTTACCTAGGAATGAATAACCTCATCGAATTTCCTTTTCCACTCATGCAATGGCTTCAATTCATAATTGTTGACTTCAACATATGGTAATGGTGACAAATCAGTATGATTGTATTGAGATAACAATTCTACTATCTTTTGCTCAAGTGGGGCTACATACCCCTGGAAATTTTTCTCACTTAATCTGCATACAAAATCATAAATAGGTTGCACTAGTGGGTACTTATATTCATGTTGACCAACTCCCACCAATATTAGTGTCAATCTCTCATATCTTGCAGCCCATTTATTTAAGGTTGGTATGGCCAATAATTTATCCTTTTAAGATAGTCTTATTACACGTAGCATCAAGGTATAATTGCCATACACGCTATTGATTCTAGACTGAATCTTCTCATTTAGATATTTTAATGCAATGCAAAAAAAATTTGATACATTCTCATAAATTTCACCTTGGGCCCTTTCCAACAACTTCTTGTATGTTTCAATTTGCAACAAAAATTACTCTTTACCGAATAGGCTAGAACTTGATCCACTTGACTCCTCCATTGCAACTGATTTTTGTTCTTGACTATATGGTACTATTTCTAAGGACTGGCTATGAAATGAATGTTGCATAGGTGTCATGGGAGAGGCTGAAGATGGGTGGCTTGAGCTAGGTTGACCCCTCTCTCTTTGTATCTCTTCTCTTTTTTTATAGAATGCTAGTTTAGTTTCTAGTGTAGCCACCTTTTATTGACTGCTATCATAGTCATCCAAGAGTTCACTATATTTAGCTCTGAGATTATCTCTTTCAAAGGTGATACCCTCCATATTTAAATAGGTGAGCCTGGCAACATTTACAACCATATATGTAGCCTCTAGAGCTAGAGTATCAACAACTATTTTCACAAGCAATTGTCCACTAAGCTTTGATGGCTTTGCAAAGGTTGGAATCCTAGATGTTGAAGATAGTGACCATAATGCTAATGCATCCCAATCCTCACTAAAGGATAAGCCTTGAAGTTCCATTTCCAATTCCTCTTCATTTTGTAAAAGGGGCCTTTCAACCCTTCTTATGGCATCCAGAACAATAGCATTGACAATGCTCCAATCTAGAAACAACAACACACCACTCTTCTTTACAAGCTCTCTACCTTCTTGGGCATTAATATTTTTAAACTCGTCCTTCATAATGTTTCTTACATTCACCTCAATGACACTTTTAGGTGATTCAGGATGCAAGCTCATATTAACAACCACCTTCTCTGCATAATCTAATTTTTTTAATTTCCACCAGAATCCTAAAATGCTGAGGTTTCAATGAAAGCATCATCATCCATAAACTCTTTATTGGCTTCCACCCTCAAGTGATCTGCATTATTTAATCCACAAATATCAAGCTTCCCTAGTCTAAGGATTCTCTGTCCTAAGCTGAGAGCAACCCCTCCTTCATGGAGCATTCCAATTTGGATTTCTTCAGGGGTGACAAAGATATCATCTTCGTTTGTATCGGAATAATCAACCACTACTTTTGCTTCAATCCTTTGCTTCTTTTGAGGTGGTTTCTTGGGAAGGGTAGAACTTTAGGAGGTGAATCAAGATCAATTAAAAGCAAAGAGTCCTATGTAGGAGAAGTTGGCATTGCACTCTTGGGAGAATCTACTTTTGGTTCTTCAAAAACAACAAGGGCTATTGATCTCCCTTCCTCACTTGCTATCTTCTTCCTTCTAGAATAAATCCTCAACTGCTCAGGTGGTTGATATGTGGGTCTTTCCTCTAATGTCATCTCAACACTTTCCTTGACCACCATTGCCTTTGCTTTATCTAGAACTTCCCGCCGTTCCCTCAAGACACAAACCACATCCTCAAAATTATCCATAATATACATGACTTTACTACAATCATCATGTATATTTGGAAGGGGATCATACTGGGGATCATTCTTCATCTTTGCTTCTACTAGTTTTTGATAAGCCATGAATTAAGCTTTTATTTCATCTTAGTCCCTAGTGTTAAAGACATTCCTAATGACACCCTCTAGGTAATCGAAAGTATACACAAAAGTACCCATTTTCTTATCCACTTTGAGTTTACTAATGAAGCCCTTGGGATCATGATTCCTTAGGTTCACAATTATTAGTTCATAAGGATCTATCAGATGTTCTAATTCATTCAATGACCCTTTTGTTTCAATGTAATATGCAAATGCTGTCCACTTTTGGAAGAAAGACCCTTTCCTCACTAATTTAGGTAGATGTGTTTCTTGTGCCACTCTCAACTGCCTCATGATCTCAAGGGAACATTTGTAGGAAAAACATATGGGCCTAAACCACTACCATATATTCTTAAAATTGTCTTATTAGGATACAAAATAAAATCTCCCCAGTTGTGACTCAAATTCAAATCTAGCCTTAGCTCCCTAGGTCTAAAAAACTCATGGATCTCTTTAGGGATCCTAGGTGGTTCATATACCAGGGACTTCCTTATCCTAGATGTAAAAACATTTCTAAACATTACAAATTTGTACCTCTTATCATCTCTATCCAAGATACGGGTCCAACACTTAATAGGAAAATCAACACCATCCCATTTCGTTTCCAATGTAACTTCCTTCTCAAAATATTTTTGTCCCTTATATAGGAACATGTGCATCAACAATGAGTACCACCAGAACTTCACCCATTGTTTTCCTTCCTTCAATTCAACTAAGACTTCATGGATGTGATTAGCCAAATAAGCTGCATAATCATATTAAACCATACTATATTGTGGGTGTTGCATATGTTAGGCTAGGTAGCTATAGTCCTTTTGTAATGTGTTAGGTGGATTAGCACCTATAATTTGGTAAAAAGCGTATACAGTCTTTTTGATGTAACTAGTGAAATAACTTATTGGGAAAGGTTTGAGCTCTCTATCATCAATCTTGACCTTCCTTCGTTGCTTCCCAATTCCAACCATTGCAGTGTGTAGGGGAAACATTTTTTATCTAATGAATACCCTGGTATTATTGCACTATGTTCTGATAGTATCCATATTCAAAGGAACCATATTTGAATTCCTTTCATATAGATGAAAAACCTTTTCAATTTCTTCACTGGTTATTTTTACCATGACCACCCCATCATATGATCTAATTTCCTGAGAAACTAGATCACATTTTGATGTGATATCATTCAAGAGATCGACATCCATGTACACATTAGGGACAATCAGTTTTCCCATTTTCAAATTCCATAGGTTACTAAAAGGAGGCCCTAAATTTCTATTTAAAAACCAATGTTGAAACATCTACCATCCTGTGTAGGGTACCATGGCATCCTTGATCAAGAAAGATTTATCTATCAAACCCTCCTTCACAGTAGGGCCACAAAACATGACCCTCCCCTCTGGCTTCTTATTGGTGGACTGGGGTAATAAATCAATCACATCCTGCAAAAGGATTCTAGACTAGGTAGAGGAAGAAGCATCCTAAATTTTGGGAGCCATGGGCTTGGATATTCAAGATTTTTTCAGAGGAATATTAACTATTTGGCTCCTAATTGCAATTTATGACTCAGGATGAGAGCTAATTTTGGGAAATTTATAGGGCTACGACCTTTAAAAGCACAAATTAACCCTACTTTAAAGCAGTGAAAGCAGGACAGACAAACACCTTTGTTTTAAAATAGATTAAAAGCAAACACTAGTTCAGAAAATTTAAAAAAGGTGTGAAATTATGTTTATAGTACTTACTAATTTCAACTGTGTCAAACCCTAATTCCAACTGGCGCAATCTCTACAATTCACTTATCAACTCTTCATATTTTCTAGGACAATCCTTGAATCTCAAATAAGCAAGAATCAACTACACAAATTTTTTGATAGGAACTGAATAAGCCCACCAAGTCATTTCCACCATTAATGATCACTTATGCGAAGCAAAGGAATTACAACCCATGGCATACTTTGTAGTTTTGAATATGATCCATTGATTTATGGCTAAGCTAGGCCTCTTGAATGACTCTGATCGAGTCAAGATTGTTTGAATTTTCCTTACTACTCTAGCTCAGATGAATGGCCAATAATATTTAATTGACAAGACATTCCTCGTGTACTTGTGGGCTCCACTTTCCTACAATTGTAAAGTGTATGTGGCAGCTTCTTGTGGTCTCGCCATTCTTAAAGAACTTGCATCTCATTCTCGCAAGCTGGTAGGGAATGGCGGTGACCATCCTTCATCGCTCAATTGGCACTATTATTCTTAATGTTTTGAGCATTGAAATGTGACATAATGGGTGGGCCCACTCACACATGGCAACATATTGCTAACCTCATATCATTTAACTTTTATTCATTTCAAATGGACTGGCCAGTGGGGAATAATCCAGATAGAGCCCCATGATCTAGTAACTATTCAACTTGCACATGAACCAAAGTTATTTATAAAAAGGGGCCCTGACTAGGCTGATGAGGAAGACACCCTCATGAGTTAATGACTCAGACTTAAGTCATTCATAAATCAAAAATTAAAACCCCACGTGAGGATGAATTAAAGTGACCAACATTCTCAAGACTGCAGGGCTAGTAATGGATGTATGTCGATGGCTTAAATGACAACTAATAAGACCGACAACTAGGAAAACCAATCAATGCAAAATTAGAACATTCAAGGATGAAACTAAAACCAGTTGAAGGCAAGAATAACCAAATAAAACCCTTGAACCTTGTTGATGGGTACACTTGACATGTGAATTATAAGCACAAAAGACTCAAAATGTTAAGCATTTTGAGGGCTCTATCAAAGTCACCGACACTAGGAAATCTACTATCACTTAGCAGTAAATTGAGGAAATGCGGGGCCTTATATCCATCTAATGCCAAGAAATGGTGTCATCTGTATAGAAATATGGTAAGTGGAGTTATGAAAATACTAACATAGATGAATCGACTTGACCCAAGCCTTTTTTTGCTCGACTATGTAGTTCTTGGGGTAACCTTCCACCCACTTATTAACTATCTCAGTCTGGTCATCGATCTGAGGGTGGTAACTGGTACTTGGATTGAGTTTGGTCCCACAGAGTTTGAATATCTCTTGCTAAAAGTGACTCATGAACTAGTTGTCCTAGTCGCTAACTATGGTCTGAGGCAACCCATGTAGCCTAAACACCTTACAGAAAAACAATTTTTTCACCTGTGTAGCCATGTATGTAGCTGCAATCAGAAAGAAATGGGCATATTTTGTTAACTGATCTACAAATTCATATATACAATCTCTCCCTTGAGCTTTAGTAAAGCCCATAATGAAGTCCATGGATAGGAATTCCCACTTCCTATCAGGAATCGAGAGTGGCTATAGAAAACCTACTTGATAGGTGTGCTCCTATTTATTCTGTTCACAAACTAGACACTCCCTGACATACTGAAGAACATATGCCTTAAGCTCTTTCCAATTAAACCTCTCCCTGATCTACCTGTAAGTCTTGAAGTACCCCTAGTGTCCTATAGTGGGCACATCATGGAAAGTCCGCAGAATAATGCTCTTCATCTCTATCCTTGGAGTAAAAAAGATCCTCCCCTTGTAGATGATGAGCTCATTTACCACTATGTATCTATTGTTCTGAATTGACCCCTCGATGATCCCTGATGCCCATGTATCCTTGGTGTATTCCACCACTATCAAATGCTTCCAGTCTTCCTAAATCTAAACCAAAGAGTTCAAGTGTGGCCAACAAGATAGAGCGTTAACAACAAAATTTTGGGTGCCTTTGAAATATGTGATATCAAAGTCATACGATTGGAGTTTATTGAACCATTTTTGCTGATGGTCATTGAGGTCACGCTGCCCCAAGAAGTGCCTCAAACTATTATGATCAACTTTTATGCAAAATTTGTTGCCAATGAGATATTTTCTGAATTTGGCCAATGCATGCATTATGGCCAACATTTCCTTATCATAAATACTATAACCCCTCTTTGGTCCTCTAATCTTCTGGCTCTCAAATGCAATCATATGCTTATCTTTCATAATCACAACTCCAATCCCCTCTCTAAAAGCATCACACTAAAGCTCAAACGACTTTGTGAAGTCAGGCAAAGTGAAGACATGACATGTATTCATAATTTGCTTGAACCTCATAAAGCACTCCTATAGTTGAGGAGTCCAGATAAAATCACCTTTCCTCATTAGATCAGTGAGTGGTGTTGCATGACGTGAGTAACCACTAATAAATCGGTGGTAGAAACCACAAAGACCCAAGAATCCATGCAACTGAGTGAGATTCTCTAGAGTTGGCCAATCTATGATAGCACAGATCTTATCAAGATCCATCCACACCCCCTTCTACACTAATGATGTGGCCTAAATATAACAGTTCGGCCATGCCAAGCTCGTAATTTGACTCCTTCGCATACAAAGACTCCCTATCCAAAATTCCCAATACTGTATCCAGATGAATGAGATGCTCTTCCCATGTTCTACTATACACTGGGATGTCATAAAAAAACAAGTACAAACTTCCTTAACTATGGCTAGAAAATTCTATTCATGGTGGCATAAAAAGTTGTTGGTGCATTGGTTAGCCCAAATGGCATAACCACAAACTCGAAATGTCTGTAGTGGCACCAAAATTCCATCTTCTCTATATCCTACTCTTAGACCCGAATCTAGTGATAGCCAAACCTCAAATCATTTTTTGAGAAATGACAAGCACCATGAAGCTCGTCAATCATCTCATCAATCCATGGAATAGGATACCTATTTTTGATGGTCCTCTTGTTCACCAACCTATATTCAATGTACATGCATAGGGTCCCATCTTTTTTCTTAACTAGGACCACTGATGAGGAAAATGGTGATTACTAGGTTTGATGTGACCCATTGCGAGCAACTCTTTAATGGTTTTATCTATTTTGTCTTTTAGGCGTTTTGGGTGCTTGTATGGGGTAATCATCACTAGTTTAGGCCCCTCTTCCAGTTCTATGATATGCTCAATACCCCTATCGGGTGGTCTACCTAGTGGGATGTCACTGAAAACCTTTCCATGTTTAATTCTCATCTCCTATATATCTGGATGGTATTTTGACTTCTGTTTCCCCTCCTACAATGGCATCAATACACACCCAACTACCCAATTAACCATATCATGCCGCATGGGTCTTTCCATCCGCCTAAGTGATAACATCTTGAAACTTCTATCTTTGATGGCTTTCAGAATATGAGTTTTTCCACCTACCTCAAAATTCATATCCATCTCACGAAGGTTGAGAGTGAACTTCTCAATAGCATGTAACCATTTCATCCCTAGGACTACATCTATATCGCCCATGTTCACCACATAAAAAGCACCCTTAAAATTATAATTTTTTAGGCACAGGGGGAGATCCTTAATCATTCTACCACATTTAAGGGTGTATCCATTAGCTACCTTCACCCTTATACCTTGAAACTCCTCATTCATGATCCCATGCTTTTCCACAAAACACGCATCAATAAAGTTATGAGTGGAACTTGTATCCAAAAGAGTGATGACCTTTTGACCGGCTAGGAAACCACACATTAAAAATGAACCTTTTTGCTGGATACTAGTAAGTCGTGGCTCCTTAAGATTGATTTCTACATCTTTTTCCTCCTCTTTTTCTGACTTTTCATCCTTTGATTCATCTTAACCAACTTACTAATCAAAATTTTCACATTCTGAATCTTCATAAAATTCCCACATAACTTGGTTATCTTTTCCCTTTGGTCTTAAGGGGAAATCATGATTTGTGTCATATGGACCCTTGCAATAGAAACATAGCTTCTTTTTCCACAAATCATTGAGAGTTTCATGATCAAATGAGGTTGCTGATTTTCCTTTTTGATCATCTAAATTAGAATCTGATTTTTCTTTCCTCTTAGGAAATTTTTTGTTATCCCTAAATGAAGAAGAGCCTTTGGATCCAAACTTGCTTGATGTACCAAACTTGCTTGATGGAGCTACAAGTTCCATACTCCTTGCTTTCTTCATTGCTTCCTATAGTGTTGGTGGATCGAAAGCCTTAACCCACCCTCGCAATGGTTTCGAAAAACCCTTCGTAAAGAGCACAACTAGCCTCCTCTCTGAAATGTGTGTCACCATCACGAATAACCTCTGGAAATCATTGATATAACTCTCTAGATTTACAATCTTCCTAACTTGTACCAAGTCCCTGAAGTAAACGTTTGGATCCTTTTTATCAAAATGATCAACTAGCCTATGCACAAACTCCTGATACAAGGTGATGCAATCATGCTGCAATATTACCATCCCTTGATACCACCAATCATGGGCTACTCCCTCTAGGTGTAGTGTGTAAAACTTGATTTCTTCCTCTTCAGACATAGGTCGAATTGACAAGAAGGTGTCCACCCTATGAATCCAAGACTATGTTGTTACCTTGCCACTGCCATCAAAATAGGGTAGTGTGATTTTGTTGTTAGCATGCTTCAAATATTTTTTTTGATTCTGAAGCCTATTCCCTTGTCAAACCTTGTAGTAATCCACCCTTGATTGCACAAACTGGTAAAAATGCATGAGCTCACATGCTTATGGTGTCAAGTTTTTCCACTCATCGTGAGCAGCCATAACTGCATCAACATAGGTTGGGTTTGCAACCTCTTCAACATTCTCCTCAACTCATTCTTCTCTTAGAAATGTGAGTTGAGTAGGCCTATTTGCAGTGTGGGAAGGCACTCTCTGCACTCTCCATTACCTTTCCACACTCCTTTTGTCATCGTGATCTTGCGGCTGTCTTCTATGTAAAGTCAACTGTTGTAGAGTTGTTATGAGATGATGTAAAAAATGATCTATCTGATGCTGGCCATCTCGTAACTCTCCAAAGGTTTCTCTCACCTCTCTATCATTATCCATGTCTTTGTTTCTTGTGACATTTCTCAAAGGATCCTCTTTTGCCCTGTCACCCATATCTGCTAAAGGTACTTCTACAAATGGATTATCCCTTTACTAATCTTCTTCTGACTCTCCTTTACTGTGAGTGTAGTACTTGTGGTGACTTCTCATGTGAACCTTCAACCCTCCAGGATGGAAATATTAAGGCTCTAATACCAATGTAAGAACACTTCGTGCCCTAGTTTTTGTGACTTTTGTTGTTTTATAATTATTTTGTGTTTTGTGAGGGTTTTCTAATCTTTTCTATTTTTTTTGCAAATAAAGACACAATGCTAGAAATAAAAGGAAGCTATAATAATAATCTAGAGTTAAATAGCAACACTCCAAATAGCTGATTTTTATTGAGACTTGCAAGAAAATCATATTACAATCATACCCAAAAAAGATAGGAAAACAAACATGGTTTCCAAAATAGTTATAGCCAAAAATCACCCTCTTTGATAAATCGATTCTCCTCCAAGATGCTGACTTTTTCCTCAAAATGGATGTGGATCTCTTCAAATAGGCTGGGTGCACCTTACAATTTTTATTGATTTTTATGTGCCTTCTTCAACCAAATTTACCTCCTTCTAAGGCCGCCTCCTTGTTGCAAATGAAGATTAAAAAAAAGAAGGATGTACTATCTTGAAGATTGTGCCAACAATAAAAAATGATCAGCTCTTAATCTTCTCTTTAGTCTAATAAATAATCTTTCGCTCCTACTCCAAAACCATTATCAAATATTCTAATTTTTGTGCACAAATAGAGCCTTTGTGTGAAGCTCTCTCTATTACCAAATTCAGTGGATATTTCACCACCTCAAATGGCTGCAACATTGAATAATGTATCATTCTCCAATGGCTTGAAGATTGAAAACCCTTGGCTTCCACTTCTCAGAAAATTTTCACCCAAACAATGCTTAATAGAATGAATTCACTTTTATTCCCTAGGAAAATGTATAAGCCCTCTCAAGAAGTCAATTTCTCCACAAAAGCACAATTTTTTATAACATTAAAATGTTATTACTTTATATCTTTAAATATTTTCACCTTTACCTTGGGATAGGCACCCATTATTTAATTAATCAATTTGGCCCCCTTTTAATGATGATTTGACCCTCAAGTTATAACATTAAAATATCATTTTTTAATTTATTAATGTCATTTGAGCCAAATAAACATTAACAACTCCTTAAATACATCATATCTCATCACACTATCTAAACTGGGGACTAATCTAATGAATCTCCATGCAACCACATGCCTTACTAAAAATAGTAAGGGTCCCTCTCTATCCCAATCTGACCTACTAAAAATAGTAAGTTGAGCATATGGAGTCGTAGAAGTATCAAACGAAAGCCAGAGCCAAAAATTACTGAACACTGGAGATGATGCAATCATCAAAAGACCCTCTAACCATCCTCATTAGCCTACAAGGTTCATAATAATAGGCTAATCTATTGAAAACTAATGTCTCAATTTGGAGGGGACATTACATTTAGACCGTGCTATCTCCTGTGAGAATTCTTGGGTGTACACAAGGAACAACAGGGTATCAAGATGCATTTGGTTGGGAAAATGTATCTCCTGATACAAAGATGTAGAGTGGATTAGACAGTTGGAACAACAATGAAGACTCTCCTAGTGCTAGTGTTGATGCTGCTTGTGCTTACATGTAATTTTCTTAGCATGCATATTTTTTGTGCATCTTTAGATAATTTATAAGTTGATGATGCTTTAGTTTCATGATTTTGATGATATAGATGATGAAAGATGCAAAATTTGGCTTGAGTTCTTTGGGCTTGAGAATACCTTGCTTTATTATGGTTTACTTTTTCACACTTCATGCCCTTTATGTCGAGGCATGATATCTTTATGCCAACATTTTTATTTTGCATTCACTTTTGAGAACTAAAATGTGAATAGATGGGTTAATCAAAAAAACAATCACACTATCGTTTAGATAGCTATCCAACATAATCTATATATGTGAACCAACATATTTGACTTGGAAATGAATTAACCATTTTGGAAGGTAAATAATTGCCTTATATAAATTCAAAACTAAGTCTTGTTCACAATATAGGCTCTTTAAATACAATTTAAATAAGCATTAAATTGAAAATATCCAGAGCCTTAAAATTACACATGTTAAAGGAACTGAGATATTGTCATCCAAAAACTATGTTATAGGTAGAGATTCAACAATTGTTGCTACCACTAATATCACTGCAACATGTTGAACTATGGTCTCCCAATTCAGATGAATGAATTTGAATGGGGAAAAGTAGCTTAGAACCTTGTAAAATTTTCCATCATATTAAGAATGTTGGGCGAGTAGGGGTACAACCATATAGCTTCATTGCTATTACTGGACTGACAAAACATAAAAACAACACATAGAGGATGCACATAGACATCACATAGTAAAATATGACACATAGAAAATTAGAATTGCATATATTCCTTCTTCTTTCCAAAATTACAAAAACACAAAAGACGTGCTCTATTTTGCATGAACAAAATAAAACTTAAACTAACTTGGATAGATTTCCAATACAAAGGGTGCTACACTCACAAAAAAATATATAAATTGCTACAATCCTATAGCTACAGTTTTCAATGTGTTGCATCCGCTAATAGTACTTCAATCCCTTTCTAATGGTTGCAACATTCTTTTTGTCTTGCTTGAAAATGCTCATGAAAATGAGCGCTTAGATTCAAAATTCAAACTCACCTAACTTCATTAAATTGTCCAGGCTATACAACAACTATTTCAAACTCAAAAACATGTGCTCCATTTCAAATTCAAAATTACTAACCAAAATAAATGTTGGAAGATACGTTAGAAGGGCAACATGAAAGTATTCAATCTGATGTGGGGCTGACTTGGACAATTAAATATTCCAACACTCCCCCTTAATATTCAAGTCAACTATCACTCTGCAAATTCCTTTTGAAGCTAATCTCTGAAGCTATCCATAATTCCAAGCCTATCTCTTAGGCACTCAAACCAGTCCTTTGGAAATGCTTTGGTGAAGATGTCGGTGAGCTATGATTCAGATCTGTAATACTATAATCCAATCTCACCTTGTTCTACCAATTCCCTTATGAAGTGATATCGAATCTCAATGTTTTTGCTTTGTCCATGGAAGACCGAATTCTTTGTCAGTGCTATGGAGGACACATTGTCACAATGAATAACTATATTGTCAACTTGTTGTTGCTGTAAATCTGCAAGTATCCTCCTCAACCAAATAGCTTGACAAGCTGTTGCATTTATCGCTATGTATTCTACTTCTATTGTGCTGAGAGAGACAATTGGCTGCTTCTTTGATTCCTATGAGATTGCACCCGATCCCATGTTGAAGACATACCTAGTTGTGCTCTTCCTATCATCCACATTTCTTTCCCAATCACTATCCGCGAAACCATCCAACTTGAACTCATTAGATGCTACATAAAAAATTCCATAACCAATTGTTCCATTGACATACCTCAAAATCCTTTTTCCTGCTTTCCAATGTGTCTCCTTAGGTTCCTCCATGAACCTAGATATCAATCTTACTGCATACATTAAATCAGACCTAGTTGATGTCAAGAACATCAAACTTCCAACCATGCTTTTATAGAGGGATGGGTTCACATCATTGCTACTATTATTCTTGCATAGTTTTAGACCCGTTGCTACCGGTGTCAGGGCAGGTTTGTTGTTATTCATTTTGAACCTCCTTAAAATTTGTTTGGAATAATTATATTATGAAATAAAAATGCCATGTGTTTGTTGAATGTCTATCCGAAGAAAATACTTCAAAAAACCTAAATTCATCATCTCAAAATTATTTTTCATTACCTCTTTAAAATATGCAATTCTATTGTCACTATTACTAGTAAAAATTAGATCATCTACATACAAAACAACAATTAATATATCACCTTTAGCTGATTTTATGTAGAGTGTGGGCTCACTGTTGCTCTTGAAAAATCCATTGCTCAACAAATAGGAGTCTATTTTGTTGTACCACACCCAAGGTGCTTGTTTCAACCCATAACGAGCTTCCTGGAGCCTATAGACTTTGTCCTTCTACCTTGGGACTTCATATCTAGGTGGCTACTCCACATACACTTCCTCCTTCAACACTCCATTTAAGAAGGCTAACTTTACATCCATCTGATACACTTTTCAATGATGTTGTGCAGCAAGTGCTATGACTGCCTGCACTATTTCCAACTTTGCAACTGGTGCATATGTCTCATCATAGTTTATACCGGGCTGTTGTTTGTACCCTTTGACAATGAGCCTTGCCTTGTGTCTTTCAATTTTTCCTTTTGCAGTACACTTGGTCTTATAGACCCACTTCACTCCAATCACTTGTTTACCTTTGATTAAATCAATCAGCTCCGATGTTTGGTTCCTCTCTATAGCCTCCAACTCCTCATCCATGGCCTTACACCACTTATCTTCTTTCACTGCTTCCTCAAAGTGTGTTGGATCACTATAGGAGAATAGTACAAAATCCAAATTCTCATCAAAACTAGTATGTTGTGCGTTGTCATAGATCTCCCTCACACTCTTTTTCTTTCTTGGCATCAATGATGTGAATGTGGGATTTGAATAAGCTTATGAGCTACTGCTACTCTGACCTCTAGAACTACTATAATGCTGGTTGTCAGAGCTATTGCTCTACTATACTCTGGAGCTACTAGACTATTGTCTCTGTTTAGAGCTATTTATCTACTGAACACCTACAAAATTACTATTCTATTGCACATCACTGGAGCTATTGTTTTCTAATTCTCTATGGTAGTTTCTCCTTGAGCTACTCCTCTCTTGAGCTCCCCCTATGTTGTCATTCAAATCTTCTTCATCATCAATGGGTATTGTGACTGAAATACCCGTGGTGTCATCCATTGTTCAATCCCATGTTTCATTCTCAATAAACACATCCCTTCTGATCACAACATTCTTGGTGATGGGATTGTATAATTTGTAGGCTTTTGAATCCTCACTATAGCCTATGAAGATACACTTTTCTCCTTTTTCATCAAATTTTTGCCTCTTCTCTTTTGGCACGAGTGTGTGCCACACACCCAAATATCCTTAAGTTCTCAACACTTCATTTTCTTTTTGTCCATGCCTCTTGTGGAATCCTATCACGGAAAACCTTTGTGGGGCACCTATTCAGTATATAGACTACTATTGCTACAACTTCTCCCCAAAATATGTGTGACATCCCTTTTGTTTTTGGCATACTTGCCACCATATTTTGAATGGTCCTAGTCTTCCTTTCTGCCACTCCATTTTTTTGTGGGGTATACCTTATTGTAAATTGTTTGTGAATGCCCTCATTCCTACAAAAATTTAGAAATTCATTGGAGATGTATTCTCCCCCTCTATCTGTTTTAAGGGCTTTGATATAGTGACCACTCTCCTTCTCAACTGCTACCTTAAACCATTTAAACTTCTCAAAGGCTTCTAATTTTTTTCTCAAGAAATAGACCCATATTTTTCTATTATAGTCATCTATAAATGCCATGAAATATTTCTTTCTAGCTAAAGTGATGGTTTTCATGGGTACACACAAATCTAAGTGCACTAACTCTAGTGGTGCCTTTTCTCTCCTAGAATACCCATTTTGAAATGGCTACCTATGTTGTTTTCCTAAAATTCAAGCCTCACACTTTCCATCGGGTTCTACAATGGATGGTAAACCCCTAACCATTCATTTCGTAGACAATAAACTCAACCTTGAAAAGATTAAGTGCCCATACCTTAAATTCCATAGTTTGGATGGGTCTTTGATGACTATCTTGAATGTAGACTATTGTTTGACTACTGACTATTGTGCAACTATTATAAGTGCCAACAAACAATGTTGTTGTTGGCTATCTAATATTTTTGT
Source organism: Sequoia sempervirens (assembly GCA_007258455.2). Lineage (NCBI taxonomy): Eukaryota > Viridiplantae > Streptophyta > Pinopsida > Cupressales > Cupressaceae > Sequoia > Sequoia sempervirens. The sequence continues at coordinate 653,662,964 of VDFB02281492.1, forward strand.
TGTAGAAATTATGTGCATCATGAGAGGAAACATTTTGTTTCTCATCATGTAACACCCCGCCGTGCGAACCCCAAAGGACAAAACACAATAATTATAGCACAATTTTTTTTTTTAAATAAACATAACATACATGTAATACACATTAAGTCATAAAATGAATTCATTAAAGTAAATTCACTAACACATACATCCCTTGGGGTACACGAAGAGTCATTACGCAACTTAGATCCATACAACAACAATAAAGAATAAAATCCAAAGATATAAAGTAAACAATAACAAATATAACACATACATGATGATCAATGATAAGAAACCATCTGAATACGCAAATACATCATATGCATGATCATCCTAACACATTGAATAACAACTGCCATAGCCAATATCCACACCAAGTTTAACATTTCATTACAGTACAATGTTTAAGAAGTACAATGATACAAAAGTGTTCCAAATATGAGTGAAACCATCATTAGATAGCATGATACAAATGAATAGATGAATACAAAGTATCATAACTGGCTCCAAGACAAATACAACTCTGGAGTCGCTGCAACAGCACCAATCCGCACCTCTCGATCCTCGACTAGAGAGCCAATGGGGTGCTTAGCACGTTCCACCCGACCATGTGAGTCCGAAGACCCACCCCCCGTGCTAGGAGCTAACAAGAAAGAGACCTCAACCAAGAACATCCAACAGGGAACCACAAGACTCAACGTCATACAAAAGTATCATAACACTCAGGAATTACAATGACATAATCAACCACATCCAAGAGTCATAAATCTCATCACCTAAATCAAAGCAATAACCAGTAAACAAATAACCAAAGGATGATCATGAAACACTTCCAAAACATAATACAATTCCAAATTGCAATTAACCAACACAATAACATCATATCACAGTACCATAAGAGTACAAGGTCGAAACCCAAATCATCAACAAGATTTATACAAGACCATAGAATACACCAAAGCCAAAATAGGGTAAAACCATAAATCATTTCAAACAACTATGTTTCATCAATTCAAGACAAAGAACAACTTCCAGAGGATTTCCAAAGAAGCAACATAATAAGGAGTGTTAGAGGAGAGTGTCATCGCATGGCTTAACATGGATTCTCTAGACTACCTATCGCAAGGTGCCACCTCCGTCTACTGACGAATTATCCAGACAATCCGAGCACTAGGAGCCGCCTCCATCTATGGTTATCTAGACTACCTATCTCAAGGAGCCGCTCCATAGGGTTGCTCATGCAGAATCGTTAACCTTTCATGAAGACAAGGTAACGATCTTGCCAACCACGGCCTTCTCAATCCCCTTTAGCCTGTGATAGCACTAAACAGTGGACGAGGCATCAATTATCTTTTTAATGTGATTCTACCCACCCCCTAGTTAATTATTTAAATTATCACTTATTAATTTCACTCTAACAAGGGCTATCCTGGCGCCCCTTTGTGCGCCGACCACCCACTTAGAGCCACTCTCTCTCTCTAGACACTCAAAACATAAAAACCAAAATCCAAGGGTTGTACAACATAACAAGTACATTAGATCACAACAGAAAAGCATGCAAGGCATTACCCATCTTGCCATAAATACATAATCAAAATCTCAACGATTCATGTACAACCCTTTCAAAAACATGAAACCAAAACACTTGCCACAACAAGGGCACATAAAAGGAGGAACATTAACCAATAGTAAAATAAACCTCTGGAAGATTCTCATAAAGTTACACTAGGGTTTCCCCATGAAAATCTGACAACAATAAAAGCAAAACCTTGAAGAACTATTTTCAATTCAAATATGATGAGAGAATACATCAAAATAAGATCAACAACTCCCTTAAACAACATCAACAACTTTGATATGAACTAAATCGGACATCCAAGGGAAACCTCTATTTTCTCCTCTCTGAATACCCATAACTTCAAAGAACTTTTCAAATTTGACTCATTAACAACTCAAGTAGAACCATCAATCAAGACAAAGTTAACATTAACCAATTTGCCACTTAGGTAAATAACAAAAGAGCACATACTGGTTCCCAACTAATAGCAACATAAATAAAATAAGAGAAAATCTCCAACTCAAAAATCAACTCAGGAAAAGTCACATTGAAAGGGTCTATCAAAACAATCCATGAACCACACATTCAAATACAATATAACCATTCATTCAATAAGAAGTAACTTGAAACATTCTAAAAAGAACATTATTTTAAAGATCAATCATTTCCAACATTTAAGGATAGCACAATATTGCGAAGTGAAAATAAAATCCAATGGTTTAAGCCATAAGACACTAATTCTCAAGCATACTCTTCCAAACACAAATTAAAACAATCATGAACAATAATACGGGTTCCCATTTTACACACATAATTCCGTACAAGGAAACCATCAAACACATCATCCTTGAAGAACACTATCTTAAAACAATTACATTGAACAGGCCATCGAGACATCTCCATAAATATCCCACAAATAACACACATCTTAAAACAATTACATAACACTTAAACCAATAATCAAAACACTTGGTTTAAAACAACAATCACTCACACCTTATAACCATAAAGACATTTCTTTAATTTAAGCATTATTTCAACGTTCTTATCACTTATTTTAACATATCCACTTAATTTGATTAAGAGAGTATTTACTACAAATAATTATATTTAAAATAACTATATCATTTATAAAATAACCATCTCCATCAACTGTTTAATACGAATCCTAATTATAACTTTAAAATGTAATACTAAGATGACAACTCTATAAATTACAACTTTATTATAATACTAAGGTGACGATACTAATGAATTATTTCACATAGTAGTTTTGACAAATAATTATCATTCATAGACTCACTAGATAACAAAAAGGGTAATTAAAACCCATTTAACATTTAACACAATAAATTATCTAAGAAGGCCCAAAATACTCTTTTCTCATATGAATTTAAAATAATTTTCACATAATAACCACATAGAAAAATTTCATCTTATTTTTACTTATTTATAATTACCTCTGCTTCAAACAACTTGACTCTTCTAATAACATAATATTTATACTTTCATTATATTCCATAATCATCTAATTTTACTTACGAAGAGCAAGCACATACAAAACTCTACTTTTCACTATTTCTAATTTAACTATTCCACTTGGAACTAACCAAAGTAAGAATAAACTAATCTACCAATGTTACACAATAAGTTCACATAGGCAAAATGTATTCTTCATTAAAACCCTATATATATGCATTAATATATTTTCTTTTAAACTTAATTTACTTCAATTCACTTATTTAACTAAATCTCTATAAAGATAAGTAATTATTTATTTCAAATTAAAGAGGAAGATATTTATTATTCCAAAGTTACCCAAATAAATACTAACTATTAACAATACATAATTAATACCCAATCTATATATAAATATTTATATCCTTATACTTGAAAGAGAAATTATAAATCGGTCTTCTTGAAAGGTGGAACAATACCAAATTAAAGCTCGTTATTTATTTCTTTATTTATTTATTGTATGAATTCGTGATAACTCCTTCCCTATTATACATTCTAGTTTATGGACCAGCTTAATTAATCACCTAAAATAAGATTATATTTTCACTTATTTCCCTACCAACCCAATAATAAAGGATGAAGTCCCCAAGCTCCAGAATATTGCAATATTTATAATTAATTTATTAAACAAATAATCTAATAACTAATCTCTTAATAATTAAAAAGGAACACTAAATGACTAATTTGCAAATGAGCATCTATAGATATTTATATGAATGACTACCAAACATAAAGCAGAATTATCAAATATCCTATAGATTTGCTTTCCAAACCAACATAGCATAACAAAAATACCTGAAAGTGGTGGCGCTTCATGTTAATGTTTTGGATAATATAAATGGATCTTAGTCTGCAACTTACATCTACCACACTTTTCCCAAAAGGAAGAATATAATGGTAAAAGGGCTTGGATGGGGACGGTTCCAATCAAATGAGACAATATTGATCACAGGATTGTTTGCAGATATAAGAATTGATTGCAATCTATGATTATGTAAGGATAGCAGAAATCTGCAACTCTTGATGTGAGGATAGAATAAGGAGACAAAATGTAACCCATAAGTAAGACCTCTAGTTTAACATACAAAGATGTGACAGGCTGACAAAGGAATCGGGGAGGTTGTTTAAATATATACACCTTACCATGCTCAAGCACCATTGTGATAGGTTATCACAGAACCAGAGAGATTATTTAATTTATTACAGCTTCGAAAAGTTACAGCTGGGACGGGTCACCAACGGTTCAGGGAGACTATTTAATTCTGCACAACGCCTCAACTCTAAATGCTGAAACTGTGACAGGCTGCCAAGTATATTAGAAAGTGAATATTGAAATTTGGAAATATCGCCATCTACTTGCATTATTATCAAATCCCAAATGTTATCCACAAGACTGCAGAGAAGGAGAAAGGTGAGGTGCAAATACGTGACTTATGAGTAGGAGAAATAATATACAATTTTTTTCTTTTTTTTTTGAACTTGATGCAGTTATGTTTGGTGGCGAGTTTCCAGAGACATGCTCAAGTTTGAAGTTTGGAAATTAAACTTCACCACAGTCAATGGTAAACACTCTATTATGTTAGTTCATTGACGATATTTTATTTTCAAGTGCTGCAACTGCGATAGATTGTCAGAAGAATCAAGCAGGTTATTTAAAACTTTAAACTCCCTATCACGTTCAGGTGCAGCGGCCAGAGCTTGTGCAGTGTTAAACTAAATGCCTCAAGAAAGAATTGTGGTCTTCAAGGAATACCATAGTTTTCAGACTGCAGTTCTATAAATTGAGAAAGTGAAGGTCATTACCAGCAAGGAGGAGTCTGTCCTGTAGATCTCAAGACACAGTAGCAGCGGAACAGATGATCTATAAATATACAAGAATATATGTGCAAGCATAGAAGTTGTTGCTATATTTTGCCTAATTTATCCATAATTTATACCAAATATCATATAAGATATATCGCCCCTCTAATAGTGACCAGTAGATCTGGGAAATCTTAAGTAATATAAATGACAAATTTCAAGGCAGCCTGGTTGTTCCTATGATTGTCTATTTCAAGATAGATTGCATAAGGAAGTTGTCAACGAAACCTAGAAATATAACAATAATTAGAAGTCAGAACTACTCATAAAGATCACTTTCAATTATTCATGCACTCCGAATAACCTACCCAGCCATAATGTTAATACAAAACCAATTTCAACAGCATACCTTTCCTCGATCCCTTCCAGACAAGAGCAATATACAAGAAAGAAAGGGCCATGACATCCCTAAAAAAGGGTTTCTTCAACAATTACATGCCCTAAGATAAATTGATTACACTAAATAAAACATAAACATACAACAATCCAGATAATTGCATAACATATACCTAATATATTTACAAGCCATACACTTCTAAGAAACCGAAATGTGACTGCATATGACTATAATTTCTTCCAAGAATCTGAAAAAATGCATTTGTGCATCAAAATTGTAGTAGAAAGAACATGGTTATAAAAGAACATACGATTTATTGAGATTGAGGGATGGATCAGCTAGAACAGAAGCAATTACGCCTAAAACTTTTGCTGCATCTTCAAACCCTTGGTCAGTGCAGAAGCGAACAAACAACATATCGGCATTCAAATAAGAAAGTGCTCTCCAATTGGTTCACAGAGAGAGCTCCCCCTAAATTTTTCTTGCCTCTTCTTAAAGAAAATACCAAATTCTCCGTTCAACCGCCCTAACTCCTCTTTCTCCCCCGTAAAAGATTTTCAAAAATAACTAATTTTTATTTACCCATTTTAATTAATCATTACTTTATGTATTTATTTATTTAATTTCAACCAATAACTTCTTTTATTTTAAATTACTTCCACTTAACTCTAAATTTTAACTAAAACAAATTTTCATAAATAATTAACTTTTAATTAAAATATAATTGAATAAATATTTTTACCGTAATTTATTTAAACTTAAGTACAATTTTAATATTTAATCCTCTTTAATATTTTATCACTTTTAAATTTATTAATTGAATTTAATCATTAAATGATAATTACCTTTCCTCATTTAATCTGATTATTTTAAATAACTAACTCCCAACGATAATTAAATTGACATTTATCATTGAATCTAATTCTTTATTTAATTCCAAATGAAACAGGTAACTTTATAATTAAATTAATTTTATTAATCAAATCCAAACATATTATTAGCGTTACCTCATAACCTTAAAATTAAATTAAATAATAAAATCACCACATCATCATGACATTACTAACTACTTGACATCAACGATGACCGAAATGGGGTGGGCACTACACATCATCTGCACTACAACCATCACTTTCTTGCTACCTCCTCTATCAAATATCTTACATTCTCAATTCTCCATCAAGATTTTGTAATTGTTTTGGACCATTTTTCTAATGCTCAATATATTATTTTTTATGTTGGGGGCATAATAAACATCTTGAATTTGTTTCCTTTCACCATTCTTCATTTGGATGCTGACTACCCCTCTTCCAATGACAGGGACTTTCTCATCATTTCCCATCTTGATCTTAGTTTTTATACTACTCTTAATGGAGGTAAATAATTTCTTTTTACCACTCATGTGGTTGTTGCATGGATGCTATAAAGGTACCAAACTTCATCATTGTTGTGCTCAGCAAGAATTCAAAAAATGAATACATTTGGTTGTTTGTCATTAGCAACTTTGTTTTCATTTGCTACATTAACATTTTGGCCTCCATAGTCATGTTTCTTCTTTCTACACTCACTAGCATAATGGCCATTGTGTGTGTGTTAAATATGCAAAGTTATTATCAACACAAACCTTAATGAAACAATTTATATAGAAAGACTGAAAGCAAAGTAAAATTATTCTAAGTTGCAATAAAGATAAATCTTCCAAGAACGTCTCATTGTCCTCTATTCTAAATGATTCTTTTAAACCTTTCTGGCCCTTATATTTCTTTGTGCACAAAGGCTATTAGAATGACACTTAAGAAATGAGATTGATATTCAACATGCAAACCAACTATATGCCTACATGAAACTATGTGCAAACAATAATGATGAATTCCATGATGGATGAAGGATGATGTTGATGATAAGTGAACAAGTGGAGGTGGATGCTATGGTATTGAACTATATGATTCTATGCATGATTCTACATATGCTCAAATGCAAACTTAAAATGAAGTAATCTAAAATACAACTATGATGCAAGATGGATGATAAAATGTAACTATGATGCAATACATTAATCTAAGATGTAAACATGATGCAAAACATGATACAAAAACTATCTATAAGACTCCAAGAATGCTCCAAGCTCCAATGATAAACATGCATGATAAATTGATTTATTTGTACAAGTGGGTGGTTAGGATAATTTAATCAGGATTAGATTAGCCTAATGATGATTAGGATGTTTTGACCCCTTTTGAATTGAATTTTTGATTTATTAAATGAATAACCTTAGAAATGAAATTAATGTTGATGAATGGACCTAATTAACTGTATGATGCAAATTTTCCATGTCTACAACCGTATTTTTGATAGTAATAACACTGTACATTTCTCTTATCATTCCTTTGATTCGAACTACTGTTCTTCTTCTAGTTTTGTTTTGCTGACTATGAGATGCTTAGCTCCTATGTGCTGCCAGAACCTCCTCTTCCAGAATTGCTTTTTCCTCTGTGTCTTTGACCTATACCTTTGTTGTTTCTTCCTCTTCCCTAACCTCTTGGATTGGTCTAAGCTTTGAATTCTTTCTCTAGGAAAGAAGCAAATATGTTCAGCCACTACTCAATGGTTTGTAGTGAACCCATCAACTCATCTATAGTCATTTGAGACAAATATTTTTCCTTTTCAATGACAACGGCTATATAATCAAACTTAGTACACAAACTTCTTATGATTTTTTCATTAATCCTTTGCTCTTCCATTGTTTCTCCATTGATTCTCAGCTGATTTATCAAGGTTGAAACCTTAGTGTGATAATCTAAAATGGACTCATTATCTTTCATTAGTAGAGTCTCAAAAATTCTTTTCAAGAGCTGCAACTTAGCTAACCTCACTTTATCAGTCCCTTTATAACTAGTTTTCAATATTTCCCAAGCTTGTTTTCCATAGTTTGATGCTACAATATGTGGAAAAATTGCCTCACTCAAGGTTTCCTCAATCAAAATGAGGGCTTTTTCATCCTTCATTCGAGTCTCCTTCAATTGATTCTTTTGTGCATTTGAAAGGGCTGCAAATGCATTTGGGTCTGTGATATCATTGAACCCATTTGTGACCAACTTCCTAGGTCATTTGCAACTAAGATGGTTCTCATCTTCTTAGCCCATATATCATCATTTTGTCCATAAAAATTCGGTGGTTGCTACCAACCTTTTCTATCACCTCTTGCCATATTTCTCAAATTTGAGAAGACTAAACAATGCCTAGATAACCTAGGGCTTTACCAAAAATAACAAGAGGATTGAAAGATTGCCTAGAAAAATAGGGCTCTAATACAACTTGTTGGGCAGACAAGGATGTAGCCACACCACTTCACTACTGTTACTAGATTGAAAAAATAGGAAAACAACACATAGAGGACAGACAAAGAAAAAACAAAATAAAATATGACACACAAAAAATTAGATTTGCATATATTCCTTCTTTCCAAAATTACAAAAAACACAGAGGAAATGCTCTATTTTACATGAACAAAATAAAACTTAAACTAACTTGGACAAATGTCCAATACAAAAGGTGCTATATTCAAATCAAAAAATATAAACTACTACAATCCTATAGCTATAGCTATCAATGCACTGCATTTGCTAACATTCCTTTTGTGCTACTACTATTTCCTTAATTTTTGCTGAACATTCCTCTTTTTCATCTGTTGTAGTCGGGTCACCTTCCAATCCAAAAATAGACTTAATCCTTTTCTAATGATTGCAATATTCTTTTTTTTCTTGCTTGAAAATTCTCATGAAAATGAGCACTTAGATTCAAAATTCAAACTCACCTAAATTCATTAAATGCTACAGGTTGCAACAACTATTTCAAACTCAAAAATATGTACTCCATTTCAAATTCAAGTTTACCAACCAAAATAAATGTTAGCAGATACTTTGGGGTGGAAACATGAAAGTCTTCAATCTGATGTGGGGATGACTTGGACAATTAAATATTCCAACAAAGAACAACTATAAACTATATGGCATTCCCAGTCTAAGTGCTAGAGGAAGCATGTGATAATATGTATAATAAAATAAACTTATTACATGTTGAAATCAAATATTTCCAATTAGCTATGCATGCATATATTTTAAGGCATATTTTCATTTCCCTTTATCTATCAATTAGAGGTTTGTGTTATGAGCAAGTAGTCACCAACTTACCCAAGGGAAGTGAGGAAGCCAAATACAAACATAGATATATAGTTCTAGCCCAACTCTTTTCGTGATTATAAGGAAGCTTAAGACCCCCAAACCTTCTTCCCATGGAATTAGCTATATCTGCAAGCAATTGAAAAATCATATTTTGCTAGAATGAAATTTAGAGAGTTATCTAAAGCGGTCTGAGACTCTCAACAATAGATCAATTGAGAAATCTTTGTAATGGATTTCAATAATTCTTTTAAGATACAAATGTAAAGGAAATCTTTGGGTACTAGCCTAACTAACACACCAAATATGGTGTGTAGGATTCCTCTTCCAAGGGCAGGGTGAATTTTCACCCTATCTATATATGTTATTACTTGTGTACTTCCTTGGATTTCCACCTCAAGATAAACTTCATCTTGCGAAATTTCAACCTTTTCAATGTGCATGAAAAGGGATGCCCAACCAAAATACCTAATCAGGGTCTTGGGGCAAGAAATTCCCTTTCATTTATCTAGCGTTGCAAGCATGCTTGCTTGTAATGAGGATGCCAAAGTTTCCAGATATATAGCACCTGTGAAAATATATGTGCAACAGAACAAAGCAACCTTACATGTGCAAATGCAGGATCACATGATTCAAGTGAGATACATTGTCAGTGCAATACAAAAAGGTACATGGTTTTGAGAAGGCATATTAGTAAAGATAAAAGCTTCATAGAAGGCATATTATTTGACATACAATAATCTCCATAGCTCTTCTGATGTGTTGCATCTCCAACCCTCCCCATCATGAGTACTACAAATAAAATTCAACAATCTACAGTAAGGTAAGAACAATACCATCCCCTCCGCACATCATTGCCAAAGAAACCACTCCAATAGGTGACTCCCACCAAAACACAATATTGCAGAAAATTAGGACCAAGACATAATACATAGGCCCTCTTAATAGTTCCCTATAGGTCATCAACATTTCTAGATTGAGCTTAAACAAATTTAGTTTAACCAAAGTACAAAAAATTATTTGATTATCGCAAAACATGATTTTTTATTTTGGGCTAGTGAGGCTTAGGGCTCAAAATTAGCCAATTATGAGAATACATGATGGTGTAAAGGTAATGAAGCTCTTACTCAAGTTTTCCTTCTCGAATAACAACCTTCACTAACCCTTCATTGGTAGCATATGAGAGTTCGTAAATCAGAAATGTAACACGAGTTGTGAAAGGAACACTAGCAACAATGTAATGAGCATCTGCTGAAGAGCTGCATATTCAAATTCAAACCAAAATGTTTGAAAATGATAAAACCCAAGGAAAAAAAGCAGAAAATCAATCTAGTTGAGAGCTCTTGGAAAATAAATACTTATTTCGAAGGTCCCATATTATTTATCACCCTGCTTTCCTGTAATGAAGACTGACATTGGGCAGCAAGATCATCAAGTAAATTGTTTAAAAAAAAATAGTTTGGTCAACCTTTCCTTTGGCATGATGGCACTCACCAATCAGGGCCTTGTCAATTCTTGTCTTGTCTAAAATTGATGGAACTCACCAATCAAGTTGGTACATGATGCAGAATGCTATCTTTAGAACTAATATTGTTTAAATAAAAAATATATTTTAATTTATAGCAAATAAACCATTAAAAAGGGGATGAGCTTGAGGGAAACTATGGCCAACTACCACTCTGTTCAATACAATACCAGAGTATACATATAGGCATCACTATGGTCAACTGTGTACCATCATGATTAGACCCTTTACATAATTGGGTTTGTGAATCCCCGAGAAATTGACTACAACAGACCAAGATGCTCTCTCTAGACACAAATTATTGAGATAAAAATTTCCCTTAAGTGGGGTTTGGATGAGGTAAAGTTGTAATCTTTGATGGCTAGACATTTATTTGCTTTTGGATTTATTAAAAGTTTTTGGAAAATTTGGGTTATCCATTTTTATTATTTGTTAATGAATATCCTTTTAGTTTCAAACTTCCCTAGAATTTTGAAATTAAAATCATGCTGATGCCTAAAAAGTACTAACTACTAAGTATATACATTACAAACAACACTTTTCCATAGCCCATTATAATGAGTTGAGAGTGCTTCTGAATATAAATGTGTAAGTTTTAGTATCAAAATGTACACATGGTTATGTCCAGAAGCACTCTCGACTCACTCTCAACACAAGTATGTACATGTTACCTAGGCACAGGCCTAAAATTAACAACAAACATAAGCATCCAAAAAGAGAAACTCCTATGGAACTATTATGGTTTTCAGAGACTTATCCTTGAATAAGCTATGTTCCCAAGTTAAATGCCTTCAAACCAAACAAATGGAAGATATAGATCAAGAAAACCTAAAAAGAGGCCAAGCCATCATGAATAGTAGTCCAGATGAAATATGCACCAATTTCTGGCTTAACTTCTATTCTGGTAACACAAGAGAAAACTCGTATTTACAACAAAAAATGAAAACCAAGCCCAAAAAAGCACATACAAAAGGAACCAGAGGATAACTTTTACCTAGCCCAATACATTGGACTTGGTAAGAACATCAAAACTAGAGACTAAGCCATAAGCCCCCAAAATGATCAAGGATGTACACCCCATATCCCAAGCTATACTACTGAGTTGTATCCTACAAGAAATGTTTCTGTTGCTTCCATTACCATAGAGTGCTTTTGTGCCAAACAACCTTTTGCATTTCGATGTCAAAATCATATGTTTTGTAGGGGTAAATGGGTACCTAATTTTACCAAGTTCGATTGTTGAAAATGTGGTGTAGGGCTTGGGAACCACGGTTGCTAATGCCATCATGACAACTATTTCACAAGAAGCATGTGCATTATGAATCCCTAGCTTTGCGCATACGGGCATTTGATATAGCATATTATTCAATGGTTATAGTGAAGTTTTCTATGACCACTAAGGATCATGTTGCTGCTTGCTCTTTGCAATCTCTGTTGCATGATATTATGGTGTTAAGTTTTTAACTCAACAATAGAGACTAACCCCATAAAATTACTCAAAGATAGGGAAGAGACTAACCTATAAAAGCATTCAAAGATAGGGAAGAGTAATTAACTATAAAATGTAGAAAATAAAAAATAATAGACATTAACCCATAAAATGCAGATATGTAAAAAAATATAAAATGACATTGTAAGATAGACACCTCTCAATAGACACTGATTTCACCTTGATCAAACAATCACAACAAATGGATAAAAAATGCAACTTACAAATGTCTCCTTTGTCGCTTCCAATACGATAGATGTAAACCATCTCAACAGACACAAATTTCACTCCTATTAAATAATTTGAGTAAATGAATAAACATGGCAAATAATTTTTTGCTCGACAGTCTTAAAACTTCACACCATAAGCTATTAATGATTCGTACACTTCAATCTATTCACAATAAATGAAAATGTGCTAATAGTAAATGTACAATGTCCTTGTTAAAACACCACATGTCAATAGAAACACTCAGTGTGAAGACACAACTATATAAAGAACATTACAAAGTCATGAATTTTTTCCAATAGCAACAAAACATTAAGATTTTGTTAAATTATTTAAAAAAATTAAATTAATTAAAAAAATCACAATACCACCAAAAAAATGGCAACACCCAAGGACAAAATTGCAAAGAAAAGGCCAAAATTGTCTTTTAATAAAACAATCCCAGAAAAATTAGCATGGTGAGAAATAAACATTTCCAGCGTGATTCTCCAAAAATGCATTAACAGGCATGAGCATGGTGAAAACATTAGTCCCCCACCTATAAGATAGGGACTAATAATCAGAAGCGGCTATCCAGCCCCTAAAATGCACCTATGACTCCACACTCTAGTTAATAATCAAAAGTGGCTATCCAGCCCCTAAAATGCACCTGTCTCCACACTCCAGTTCACTGTAGCATCAGTTTGAAGACATAAAACTACAATAAAATTGTAGTTTCTCGTAACACTGATGTCTAGTAGCTTCTAATGTAATATTTCATCATATGGTTTCAAATAGTAATTATCTATTAGAGATAAATAAATGTAGGAGAGTTATAAAGATCATACCTGCACGTTGAGGAATAAAAAAAAAGCTTGTTCCAGCCATGTGAGACCACATAGGTAGTTATAGTTGCATTAAATTTTAAATGTAAACTTTACGAAGCGAAGGAATTGTTGTTATTATATCAGTCACTTCCTTTCTAGTTTGTATTAATGAACATGAATCTATCAAAATCATTTTAAAAATATTGAAGAGAAAGTGTTGAAATTTCAGTCAGTTAGTAATGTCTAGCAAAGTAAAATTGTTCAATATATGTAATGAAATTTCAGCCTTCTGGCTACTGTATTTCTTGTGATGCTTTTTCGTGTTTATTATTTTCAGCTACCTGCTGGTAGCTCTCATTTTTTGTAATATGCTTTGTTCAATATATATATATATATATATATATATTAATTCAGTTAATAATTTCATGAATGTCACATAATACGAGTGAATCAAAAGTATTTGTATTGTATTTAAATTGGATCTTATTGATAATAGCATTTGATCATTTTAGTTTATATTTATAAATTTATTGTAAATTAAAAATATTTTTTATAACATATTTTACTAGTTAGTTTTAATTTGTTTCGATCTATGTATCAAACTCTGACAAGCATAATGGGAGAGGACCCAGTACCTGAGCATGTTTCAATAGTTGTGATAGTTTTTTATATTATGCCCAATATTTTTGTCAATATTGGACCAATAGTTGTGACTTTAAAGTTGTTACTGTTGATGATGACTACCCATAATTAAACAAAATGTATTCCTTTGATCTAAAAAATAACCAATCATGTGATTCCACATCAACGCTCAATAAAACATGTTGTGAATGTAGAAGTATTGGTCTCACTTTTTTTTTGGGCCTTTTTGGACATCTTGACAAAAAGCTTGCTGATGTGGCATCATATTTGATGATGTGGTCTGTGTTGTGTAGTTTTTGCACACACGCCCCATTGAAAGCAGGGACCCTCTTTTTCTTTTACTCTTGTCATTTTGGCCCTTTGATTTTGGGGATTTGCATTGCCTTGGTATGAGCTTAAAGTTTTCATCTTGCTTGCCTAAGTGATCCCCCTAAGTTGCATATTGAGAATCTTAATGTTTGTGCCAAGTTCGAGTTTTTGCACTGTTTCAGGATTTTCCGCCCTGTCTGGATTTTCTTGGATTTCATTCAGACTCTGGCTTAACGCGATGGTTCAAGAATTTCTAGTCTTCATAGAATTCCACATAGGTTGGATTTTTCTAGAATTCCTTTGTCTCGTTGGGTTTCTGAACTTCTCCAGCTTGTTTTGTTGGCTTCATTATTACACCTTTGTACAAGTGAAGTTTGCACCATTTGCTCCCATCTTTCATTGTGTATTGCTTTTGCATTTGGGATTTGTTGATTTGGGCATTTGGATTCATTGATTTTCTTTCTCAGGTGTTCAGATTGATGTCTGTTGTTGCCATGATCAATTTCCACTTCATCAAATGGTATGTACATGTTGCCTTGCTTTGATTGATGAATGTAATTAGTGCTTTGACATTATAGTTTTGCTTGGAATTTGAATTCATGTATGTTCAAGCTTACTCTATGCATTCATGGTTAAAATTTAGGGTTTCATGCCTAGGGTGTTCCCATTGCATCTTAACTTGCTTTCGAGTGAGCCTAGAATTCAAAGAAGATCTGTAGGAGGTTAAGGTTAAGTTGGTTTCATGCCTAGGGTCCTCAAATTTGTGATCTTCAATCAATTTGAGTGAGATCGTTGGAGAATGTCAAAGTCTGAGTTTTCCTTCAGTTTCAAGAGTTTCATGTGCTGACGGATTCTCCCAATTTTCCTTGTCCTTTGCATTTTCTTGAAATCCAGAGTTTTGCCTCTCTAGATTTTTTTGAAATTCTCATTATCTCTTCTTGTTCTGGAATTTGTTGACTGTGGATTGTTTTCACTAGAATCCGCCTGGCCTAGATTTTTTCAAAAGTTCCCTCTGGCCTTGATTCCACAGAGGGTTGAAAATCCTGAACTGTGTAGAAATTGTGCTTTAGCATTATTTCAGGATTGATTTCGATCTGTGCTTGGATTTATTTGAATAGTGGATATTATTGATGATGGTTTTTGCTGAGTGTAGGCTGGATTTATCAAGGTTGTTAAAGCAGCTCTGGAGGAGACTATTTTGATTGAAGGAGGATTTAAAGCATTTATTACTTCACCTATGGCCAACCTAGAGAGTATTTTTCTTAAGGTGCCAAATATATTGGATTAGAACGAGGATGAAGGGGCCAGTTAATGATCGATTACATTGGAAGTTGTGCTTCATATTTATCTAAAGCTTGTTTTCTACTTTGTTTTTTCATCCCTCACATGAATTGGATCGAGTTGCATTATAAATCCCAAGCTGCCCTGGATGAGTCCCATGCATTTAATGCATATCTTATCTTATTTAAAATTTCTCTTAGCCGACCTGTTTGTGGCCATTTATTATTGTAAATATTAGTTGGGCCAACTTGTTTTGTGGCTATTTTATGATTGTAAACCCTAGCTAGGCCGACATGCTTTGGAGGTTCCTATAAATTTGGCATTTCACCTCATTTTTAAGATATTGAATAGAGAACATAGAATAGAAAGACAAATAGCTCTTAGAGAAAATTAAGCAGTAGAGAAGACGTAGAAATTATGTCATTTTGAGCAAGTGTTGTAATAGAACATTGGAATTGTCGTTGAAATTCAATGATTCAATACAATTAAAGACATTGTGATTTTCTAGTGATCTCTTTTGTTTTGACTTATCTTGCATGGTTCTTATGATTCTATCTTTTAAATTTCTCAAGGTTATTAGATGCATGTTAGATCTGATTCAATAGTGTTCACGATTTGATGCTTGAAGTGTTTGCAACAATCCCTGGTCCATACTTTTTGTAGGTAGTTGATTGTTAGTTGCTTTGCAAAGTTATCCTGGATCTTTATATTCATTGTGCTTAGTTCAATTGTGAAGTTTATTCATTTCAATTGCAATTGGGTTGCCTTGGATGAATGTTCATTATATGAAAATCTTAATACCTTAGAAGATTGCACTGTTTAGACTGTGAGATTGTAGGTTCATCTAGTTTAAGCAAGAATTAGTTTATGAGGGATTGGTCCATTTCAAGTATTTCATCACTTGCATTGTTAATCTTAGGAGTAGTTAAATTTAGGAATCTCTCTGAAACCCTAATATTTTGTTATTTCTTTTTCATTTGGGTTAGATTTAGGATTGAAGTATCATTACATTGCTAGATCTAATAAATTAGAGATTCAGTCTTTGCTTGTATTAAGGTCCCTTTGTGATTACCAACATTTTCACATTAATCGTTGAGTTGTTTATGCATTGTCAAGACCTGACATTAGAGAACTTGGGGTTATATCTTGAGGCTTGCTGATAGAGATCTACCTTTCAAGCGAGATAGGATTTCATATTCTGTTTGAGTTGTTGCTATGTAGAAAACATCATCAACAACCCTAAAACCTTAGTTATAAGTAGGGGACTTTCCAAGTAAGCTACTATAAAAAATTGGGAGTGATTTGAAATTTCCACATAGGATAATTAGAAGCACGAAGTTAGAGTGCACAACTACTAGGTCCTCTGCCCTAGTTAGATTTAATTTGTAATAAAATAAACCAAAAAAGATATAAGGTGTTCTATAACTTCATGAACGTCTCTTTTCTACAACATCCTCTATGCTTTTTGTGCTTAAGAATGCAATGATTGTCGGATATACAAAAAATAGTTTTGTTAGGAAGGTTTTAGAGGCTTTAAAGAAAACAATCAACACGTGTAATGCATTCACTGCTAAAAATGGATGCAAAATTCTGAAGCGTAAACAAGGTCATGCGAATTATTTGGAAGAATGCCTTGAGCGATGAGATGAATCAAGAAATGGAAACAACATGGATGATCCAATGATTGACATGTTTTCCAATTTAAAGGAGTTTCTAGTCATCTTTGGCATAGTATTGTTGGCACTTAATCTATAGAAAAGAACATTTAGTGAATGCCCCTTGGAAATCTAAGATTGCTGATATGAAAGAATCAATTTAGGATAGAATGTACAAGTCCCATTATATTTTATATGAGAAGGAACATGTTGTGAAAGCTGGATGTGACACTCATTTCATTGTAGAGAAAACAATAATCTCCTAGACTAAGAACTTTTATGGAGTGAAGCCCAGTTAGTAGCCTTAGAGAAATGTTTGGAAGATAAGAATGAACAGATCAAGGACCTAAATGAGAAGACACGGTTTGTTTTTTATTGGAAAGAAGCCATTTTATTAATAAAAAATACAACAACAGATTACAAAGAAACAGTCAGCTGAAGCTGAGTAGAACAACAGACAAGCAAGACATCATAACTTAAAGAAAGTCAAACATGGTTGATTAGAAACCATCACAAACACAAATGATTAATTGTTGATGATGCCCTCCATTCTAAACCAAATAAAATTATTTCAAAGACTTCAAGGTGGTAAAAAGAATTTGAAATCTATAAATCTCTAAATGAAAATGACATTTCCCAGACAATGAACGACATGGCTTTGGAAAGGTCAAGAACATGTGGATGGAACTGTATCTATGCCTTATATAAGGCAATGGGAGAATGTTTTTAGACCATAATAGAGGAGAAATCCCATTGGCTATTGATTGACCTAGTGTGATTGAAAGAACTTACAATGATCTATTTACCAGATGGGTAAAAGGCCTTTGAATGGTAGATCTAATAATTTCCTACAATGCAAAAGGCCAACAC
Source organism: Sequoia sempervirens (assembly GCA_007258455.2). Lineage (NCBI taxonomy): Eukaryota > Viridiplantae > Streptophyta > Pinopsida > Cupressales > Cupressaceae > Sequoia > Sequoia sempervirens. The sequence continues at coordinate 653,681,241 of VDFB02281492.1, forward strand.
TCTACCTCGATTGTAGAACCAAATGTTACTCTTGATCTCATTCTTGTAGATATGGTTTCAAATGCAGTACTTGTAGTAATGACAAAGCATGCTAGCAAATGGCTTCCTCTATTAGAAATCTAATATTTATGGAAATTGTTTTTGGGATGTTTAATTAGTATTTTAGAGTCCATCATTATGTTCATAAACCAATTAAAGCAAAGGATTCTCTGAAAGATGGAGGATCTCTCTTCTCATCCTATATACATGTCATTAAATGCAAATAGGCAATGAATGCTAAAAGAGAATGTGCTTGGTCAATGGGTTTTATGCAATAGATTTAAGTTAAATGAAAATTTATTGATATATTTGGTGTTGATAATAAATTTGATAGAGAAAGAGAATGATAAGGTTAGGAAGTTAAATGGGTTAAAAATTTAAAAGGGTTTAGCTTGGAATCTAAGAGAAAGAAATGGAATTGCAAGGGATATGGTATGATGTTAATTACTACACTATTTCTTATGTTCATTTGTTTCAAAAAAAATTTAGCATTATCTTATATGTGTAGATAATTATGGGTCATCTAGTCCATGATGAAGTTGCAATGATTCATAGGAAATTTGTCTCTTCATCAATGCTTCCAACATTACATAATTTTGGACACTTAAGGGAAAAAAATTCATGGTATCATGAAGATTTGGTTTGATATGGTTAACTAAGGGAGGTTGCCATGTCAAATATATTTGAATTCTCTTCCATGAAAATTATGGATTATTACATGGTATTGGAGCCAAAACTAAGAAAAGTGACATATTCTTAACCAATGCTTACATCCATATTGAAAATCCATTCAACATCAAGCCTTGACAGCCATATGTTAGAAAAAATTCTAGAAAGATGCATCACTTTATTATAAGGTCTTTATCTTAATGTTTGTAATTTAATTTATTTCAAAGAATACTTCTAGAAGTTTTTCATATTTTATTTTATAAATCTTTATAAAATCTCAAGATAAAAATAATCACTTACAAAAATGAAAATTTATAAATACTTTGAAAGAGAATGTAATAGGGGTTTAGTTTTTGGTCCAATTTGGATTTAGTTCTTAACAATTCTAGGGGAAAGAAGAATAGGTTTCTCACCTTGCATAGAAAAGGAAATAATTTGTGACCTCTTCACTTTTGAAAAATGAATAAAGAGTAATATTATTGGTATATGAACTAGAGTATAATTTTTTATGCTAATTAATTAATCTAGTTTCCAATTGATAGCTATTTTTAAAATATTTTTATCAAGTTAAGCACGAGCTATTCTCCCTACAAAAATGTATATCTAGAATACCATAACATTATAAAACCATTTCCATACAATGACATGATGATGGTAATTAAATGAGAGAAGTAGATGGATGGAGATGGATGGATGTTTCAGATGTCAAGAGTTTAAAAAGCAAGCAAAAGATTTAAAATGATTTCCATCTGCTATAGAGAGTGATGAATATGAATAAGAAAAAAAACATTGGGATAGTTTGACATAGTGTATTTGTTAGTTGTTGATTGTGGCCATTGAAGAGAGTGCAGAGGCTGTAGCACCTAAGTTCTCTAACAGTGAGTGTTTCTAGAGATGCAATTTTCATGCAAGTGGGTATAAAATTGAGGAGGGATTTGAAAGACATAATGTGTTGGTTATTGGTTGTGGAAATTCTGGCATGGAAATGTATCTTGATTTCTCAAACCATAATGCTAAAAAATCCATCATCATTTGTAGATCTACAAGTAAAAAATTGGTTATATAATTGGTGGATGGTGGTAATTTTATGTTTGTTATAATCCTCTTATGAACAAGCGACAAGCAACAATTGGTTTTGTTTGATTTTGTTGGAATTAATAATCTTGGGTGCTAACCAAATGCATTTAATGCAACATCAGAAGAGATCCATTTTAGATTGTTCCCCCCATTTGTCATGTTAGACATATGTTGTCCTAGTTAATGTTTCTAGGAACTAATTAATTATGGTATTTGAATTTGAAAATGAGCAGTAGTTTTTTTTTTTTTGAATGTTAAGAAAGACAAAAAATGAAGAATAAAATGTTTTAGAGCATAAGAACGAGGAAATCTTTAGGAGAAAAAAACATAAGAAGTTAGCAGAAAGAAGAAGAAGAAGAACCTATAGCAAAAAATGATATTGCACAGAGTGTAGTGCTCCGATGCTCTAGAATATTTGCAGCAGCAACACAGAGCAACACACATAAAGCTCCATTGCATTGGAATGTAGACAATTTATTGTATGAAGGAAATATAGAGCCATAGCTCTGATTTTTGTATGTAAACCTTTTTTAATGTAATCTTTTTGTGTATTTCAGTGAAATATAAAATATTCCACCTCCTTTCCTTGTCTCCTTTGGTCTGTCTGTATTTTCATCTTTTCCCACTTTAGTTGGGATTCATTTTCCCAATAGTTTGGTATCAGAGCCCTAGTGTTTTCTAGGTGTGCAATGATATAACCCTAGCTTCTAGGTTTTAAGAAAATCCCTAGATTTTTTCTAGGTATTTGTAGTTTTCCCCCATATAGAAAAATGGTTAGAGGAGATAATAGGAGTTGGCATCAGCCACCTATGTTTGATGGTAAATACTATGATTTCTGGACAAAGAAAATGAAAACTATTTTAGTTGCAAATGATTTGTGGGAGTTATTAGCAAATGGATTCACATATGTGATTGACCCAAATGCATTTACAACATTGAGTAATGCTCAAAAAAATCAATTGAAACAGACAAGAAAAAATAATGCTAAATCCCTTAATTTGATTGAGGCAACCTTGGTAGAGGCTATTTCCCTTGAATAGCAGTAGCTAGTTATGAAAAAGAAGCATGGGAAATCCTCCAAACTAGTTACAAAGGGACTAATAAAGCTAGATTGGTGAAGCTCCAAATGCTTTGAAGAGATTTTGAGACTCTCCAAATGAAGGATAGTGAGTCTATCTCAAACTTTCACACAAAAGTTTCTAGTTTGATAAATCAGTTGAGGATGAATGGAGAAACCTTTGGAGAATAGAGGATTGTGGAGAAAATCCTTAGAATTTTACCCTCAAAGTTCGATGCAATAGTGATTGTCATTGAAGAGGCAAAGGACCTCTCAACATTGTTGATGAGCTAATGGAATCCCTACAAACCTATGAGAATTGCCTAAATAGGTCTAGAAATTCTTTCCATGAGAAATATTTCAAAGCTCAAGCCAATGCAAGAGGCAAGGGGAGAGGTAGAAGCAACTCCAAAAAAATTTCAAGAGGTGGAGGTACAGGAAGATCTAGACATGGAGGTGCTAGAATTCAAATAGCTCAAGAAGAGCACATAGGCAAGAGGAAGAAAGAAGTTCTCAGTCTAGCTCTGAAAAATCCAAGAAGAACAAAAATTTGATTCAGAGGTTTGAAAATAACAATGTTGAATGCTATTATTATCATAAGTTTGGTCATTATGCAAGTGATTGCTAGAAAAAGCAACGTGATTAGTTCAAGCAAAGTGCAAATGTAGTTGATGAAAATGTGGCCAAGGGTAATCAATCAAAGGCCTTCATCATGTGCAACATTTCTAAGCAAGGTAGTGATGAGGTATGGTTTTAAAGATAGTGGATGTAGTAACCACATGAATGGTAATGAGAGTTTTTTTTCTTTCATTGATCAAAATTTCAAGTCTAAAATAAAAATGGGGAACAATGAGATGATTCTAGTTGTGGAAAATGGGTCTATTGTGTTTCAAACCAAGCAAGGTGAGAAGAAGGAGATTGACAATGTATATTTTTCCCCTGATATAAAGCACAATTTCATGAGTATTGGATAATTGATCAAAAAAGGCTACAAAGTGTTGATGGAAAACGGTGAATGCATCATTTATGAGAAGGATGGAAGAAAGAAAATAGTTTTAGTAGTGCCAATGACAAAGAATAGACCATTTCCTTTGATGTTCGAGACATGTCTCTCAGCTCAGTTCGTAGTTGTAACCCATAGGCATGGAAAATGTACAGTAGCATGTAGCTCTCAAGATAGTCATTCAAGACCCCTCCAAGCTTTGGTATCTCATATATGGACACTTAGGCTATGTTGGTTTGAATATTTTGTCAAAGGAGGGTATAGTTAAAGGTTTTCCAACCATTGTAGAGTCTAGTGGTAGATGTGAAGCCTGAATTTTAGGCAAGCAACATAGGAAACCTTTTCAATTGGGAAATTCTAGAAGGGAAAGAGCACCATTAGAGCTGGTGCACATTGATTTATGTGGACCTATGCAAACAATTTCTATTGGTAAGAGCCAATATTTTATGACCTTCATAGATGACTACAACCATAAGACATGGGTTTATTTCTTACAACATAAATCTAAAAAATTTGACAAGAGTGTTTAAGGCCTAAGCTGAAGAGGAAAGTGGATATTTTGTCAAGGTCCTAAGGTCAAATAGAGGGGGAAGAGTATACCTCTAATTAGTTTTTGATTTTTTGCAAGCAACAAGGCATTAAGAAGGAGCTAACAACAACCTATACTCCACAGTAAAATGGAGTGGTTGAGAGTAAAAACATGACCATTGTAGAGATGGAAAGAAGCATGCTTAAATCCAAGAGACTTCCAAATGCATATTGGGGTGAAGTTGTAGCAACAAAAATATATTTGATAAATATAAGTCCTACAAAGGCAGTTTGTGACAAGATTCTACAAGGGGAATGAACAAAATGCAAGTGGATGATTGATCACTTGAGAGTGTTCAAGTGTGTGGCATATGCACTCTTTCCAAAAGAGAAGAGGCAAAAGCTAGATGAAAAGGGTGAGAAGTGTATCTCCATGGGGTATCTAGTGAAAAGTGTAAAGCCTATAGGTTGTATAACCCAGTCACCAAGAAATAGTTCTCAGTAGAGATGTATAGTTCTTAGAGAGTGAGTCATGGGATGGAATAGTGGATAGCAACATGGGTATTTATGTCACAATACCCTTTGAGGATGAAGAAGCTCAATAATTTAGGAGAAGTGGAACTCTACAACAAGTTAATAGTTTAGAAAAGAACAACTCCAAATTTTTTTAGCAGAGTAGTTACACTAGAAATTTACAATATAATGAAAATTCCAATGCTTAGTCTTCTTCATTAGTCCAATAGTCAAGTAGCTCTAAAAATTATAACCCTAAGCTTGCATCATTGATTCCATGGAAGACAAGAAATGTGAGGGAAATTTATGATAGCACAAGTTATGATGAAGAGTTTGATGAAAGTATGAATTTTGCATTATTTTCTCATAGTGATCCAATTTATTTTGAGGATGTTGTGAAAGAAAATAAATGGTGTGAAGAAATGGATGAGGAAATATGTGCAATAGAGAGAAATAGAACATGGGAGATAATTTGTTTTCCTCCCAACAAGCAAGTTATTGGAGTGAAATGGGTCTATAAGACCAAGAGAAATGTTGATGGAAGAAGAGAAGCATTATAAGGTGAGAATAGTTGTCAAGGGGTACAAACAATAGTTTGGGAGAGATTATGATGAGACATATGCTCTAGTTGCAAGGATGGAAACCATGTGTGCAATCATAGCAATTGCAGCCCAAGACAAGTGGAAAGTATTTTAAATAGATGTAAACTAAGCCCTTTTTAATAGATTGTTGAAAGAAGAGGTGTATGTGGACAAACCACTTGGTTATGAAGTTTTAGGTCAAGAAAAAAAGGTATACAAGTTGAAGAAAGCTCTTTATAGGCTGAAGCAAGTACCATAGGCATGGTATAGTAGGATTGAATCATATTTGTTAAGCAATGACTTTAGCAAAAGCGATGGTGAGCCCACTCTTTACATCAAGGTGGTTGATGGTAAGATTTTAATTGTTGTCTTGTATGTTGAGGATTTATTTTTCACCAAAGATAATGATTTCCTCATTGTTGATTTTAAAGAGGATATGAAAAGAGAACTTGAAATGACAAACTTAGGTCTCTTGAGGCATTTTCTAGGCATAAAATTAAAAATAATGTATGATGGTATATTTATCTCTCAAGCAAAGTATGTAGTATAAATTTTGAAGAGTTTTAGGATCATGCAAGATAGAAAACCTTCCCCTACACCAACAACCACAGGTTTGAATTTGAGCAAAGAAGATTACAGTAGCAATGTGAAACAGCTTATGTATAAGAGTTTGGTTGGAAGTTTGATGTATTTAACAACTAGGCCTGATATAATGCATAGTGTAAGTCTGATTTCTAGATTTATGGAGACTCCAAAAGAGTCACATTGGCAAGTGGGTAAAAAAATCTTGAGGTATGTGAATGGAACTAAAGGATATGGAATTTTGTATAATGCAACAAATGTTTTTGGGCTAGTTGGTTACATAGATGGGTATGTGCAACATCATCATGGAAAAAATGGGCCCTTAAGTGGCAAAAAAATTAGAAAAATAAGACTTAGGCAACTTGACGTAAAAATTTGAATAAGTTATCTATATTACTTCAAAAATATGTAAGAATATAATATGTAGAAAATTGAATGTAATTTCTAAACTACTAGGTTTGTTTAAAAAAAAATAATCTATTTGGTGAAAATTTGAAATTTCAATGCAGTAGTACTTAAATTTCAGGGAAAAAATAAGTAGGTGTCTGTATAACCACCCTAACCACAATAAAATGATAATATTTTTTAAAAATATTTTAGATATAAGTAGAGGATTCATTTCCTGATGTGATGCATATTTTTTTGTAATTTTTTTCCAACTAAACAATTAATTATGAATTTTTTATTACAACTTTTAAAAATATAAAAAACTCGTATGTTTGACCACCTTAACTTGGTCAAAACTTCATGAAATTCATTTTTTCTTTTTTTAATAAGTTATAGTATGCAAAGCATAGAATGTGACACATGTTTTGGATTCAAAAAATGTGATACCAATTGAAAGCTATAGATGTTTTTCAATCAGTTTATCAATCCGGACTTTAGTCATAGTTTTAATAGAAAATGAATAATGATTACTTATTACATTTAAACTAAAGAATAATTTATATTGGTGGAAAGCTAAGAATCTCCTTTAAAATCCATTTTCTTTTCATCAAATTTGGGTTAAAAAAAAAGTTGTCAGCCACATACCCATCGTATTGCAACTTTTTGGCCCATCATGATCCTGCGCATACCCAAATAATGATTGGACGGGGAGTGTAGATGATAGAAAGAACATATTTGGATATGTGTTTCACTTGGGATTGAGAGTCATTTTATCGACTTCAAAGAAAATACCCATAGTTTCTATATAGCTGCAAATGCAACAACATGCCAAGCTATTTGACTGAGGAGGACATTAGTAGATTTGAAGGAAGAAAAAAAGGATAGAAAAACTATATTTTGTGACAATGTTTTATCAATTGCTTTGACAAATAATCCCATTTTTCATGGAAGAAGCAAGCACATTGAAATTAGGTATCATTTCATAACATAATTAGTTGAGAATGGTGAAATTAAAATGAAAATTTGTAGGTTTAAGTAGTAGCTTGTAGACATTTTTACCAAACCATTAAGTAGAGATTGCTTTGAATTCCTAAGGGATAGGCTTGGCATGATGGAATGCTTTGAAACTTCAGTTCTGGAAACTGAGAAAAGCACCAAAAATCTGAACAGGTCTAGGCAAGATAGCTCTAGAAATTTTGCTTTGGAAAGACATTACTCCAAAAATTTAGTCTCTAAAATTTTCAATGGTGATGAGAAAAAGAAAGGCTCAAGATTAAGGGGGAGTGTTGGAATTAATACCCTTGAACGCCAACCAAATGCATTTAATGCAGTGTCAAAAGAGATTAGTTTTGGATTGTTTCCCCCATTTTTCGTGTTAGAAATATGCTGTCCCAGTTAATGTTTCTGACAAATAATTAATTCTGGTGGTTAAATTTGAAAATGGGCAACTATTTTTTTGGAAAAGGTAAGAAAGATAAAAAGGAAGAATAGAATGTTTTAGAGTAGAACAAGGAGGGAATATTTTAGAGAACAAAAGAAAAGAAAAGAACACAAGAAGAATTCAACAGATAGAAGAAGAAGAAGAACCTACAGTAGCAAAAGATATTGCACATAGTGCAGTGCTCTAATGCTCTAGAATAGTTGTAGCAACAACACAGAGAAACACACAGAAAGCTCTGTTGCGTCAAAATTTGGGTAGTTTGTTGTATGAAGGAAATACAGAGCCATAGCTCTATTTTTTGTATGTAAACATATTTTAATGTAATTTTTTTATGTATTTGAATGAAATAGAAAATATTCTACCTCCTTGCCTTGTCTCCTTTTTTTTCTATGTTTTCATCTTTTCCCACTTTAGTTGGGATTCATTTTCCCAAAATATTTTTTAGGATCATGTGTTGTTGAAAAAAATGCTTGGGATATCAACATTTGATGTGGCGATGTGGTTTCTTAAATGGCTTCCGCTTTGGGTGATGTATTTTATGTTGCTTTTGGTGGCTTGGGTAATCACTATCTTGATATGGAAATGAAACTTCTAAATTGATAGAATCTAAAGAAAGTTGGATCTAGATCTCTTTTAGGTTGCTATTGAAGTGACTTGCTTTGGAACTACAATAAAGTAGTTTTGTGTAGGGAATTGGTACTTCAATGGGGTCATTTGGAGATGAATCTGAATGAAAGGCCAAGCAATATAAAGGTAGGAAATCTCAATAATGGAGATCAAAATCATAGGCTTCATCATGATCATTAGGGTATGATGGGGAAATTGGATATGCTTGTGGATTTTATCGGTAAACCACTGGCTCTGCTACTAGTGCACAACATGTTATCCTATATCCACCCACCTGAATATATTCCCTCCCACCACATAGATTAGTTGGCATCAATTCATGGTTGAAAAATTCAACGTCAACAATTCACCGCCATGACAAATTCACCTCAAGGAAAATTCACCACCACCAATTCACCACCACGAAAGATTAATCACAAAATTTTAATGTGATGAATTTTCTATGGTGGTGAATTGTTGGTGGTGAATTTCCCTTGAGGTGAATTTTTTATGGCGTTGAATTGTTGGCAGTGAATTTTCCTAGAGCTAGATTAGTTAGGGAATTATAGTTGAGGTAGATATGGTTTGTGAAGGGTTGTTATGGGCCCTCTTGAGCTCCTATTGTTGATCTACCCTGCAATATTTTTCATTGTCAATAGATTGTTAAATGTCACCAAATTTGGATGCTTCCACATGTGTGTCGTGATATTAAAGTCGCTCCCTACATAAACCTGTAAAATCCCTATCTTGGGCACAAAAACAATTTTTTTTTTAAACTTACAAGATCTACCAACATAACCAACTAAAAATATCCTAATTGGATTAGAAGTATTAATTTCAAAAGTTCTTTATTCATCCTGGTGATGAAAATAAAACTTCACCACTTATATGCTTACACTCAAAAGTGCCAAGCTTCTATAGCTAGGATCATTCCTAGACCTACAACCTAAGCCTCAAAGGATCACAACAACCCTACGTATGTATCCCCTTGTGGGAATTAGAAGCATTGTAGTTAACCCCACAATGAAAAAGGGAGTTCAATCTCTCCATTTGTATGAGATCTATTATTCACCTTTAACCCATAACTATTAGTTTAGTACATGTAAGCTATCAGCTTAGTCAATTATAATGTAATGATAATAACTTGCCATCAAATGTTGGGTCCATACCAATCATTTCCAAACATTAGCATACAAACATTCACAATATTAACAAGAGGCCATTCGTACCATATTATCAAATATCACACATAATGGATGTCCCAAGCATTCCTCCATATGCATTTCACAAGTATAAAAGTGTCTAATCATACAAATATCACAAGACAAATGTTTGGATCATACACAAATCACAAGTACAATAGTGTCTAGATCATACAAATATTGTAAGTACAATGGTGATTAGTTTACTTGTACATCACAAGTACAAAAATGATTGTCTCATATATGCATTTCACATTTACATTAGTGACAGGCTCCAACATATATCACAAATACATAGTGACAAGCTCTAACATACATCACATATACACAGTGACGAAGCCCACAATACATCATGAATACACAATAATGAGCTCCAACATACATCACAAATACATAGTGACAAGCTCCAACATGCATCACATACATAGTGGCAAGCTCTAACATACATCACATACACATAGTGATGAGATCCAACATACATCACATCCACCATGGCTGATTACAATGGCTAACACATGTCCATAATGCATCCCAGATAGAAGAATATTAGTGCATTGTACACCACACCATGGGTCCTATCATTTCTTTCAGTATTCTACACCATTGGACAAATGGGAAGAGGATTTGGTGCATCCCATACTACACTGCATGTTTGTCCTCAACCTCACAAGGCTAAGTATATAGTCTGACAATTGGGAGGGGATTTGGTGCATTCCATACTACATCATGGTCCATCGACCATCCCAAGGGTTTCCCCAAGTAGTGAACCTACCAAACATGGTGGATTCTGACTTCAATCGCCTATACACCACCAACGATAATTTTTTCCACTCAATCGAAGAAGTAGCTCCCGACATATACCACCAAGTGACCTTAGTGGTATTGTTAGCTATCTTCTTTGCAATCCTAGGTAACACATGGCATTAGTCACTTTCATGCTTACCAATGACAACTAGTGAACCCTCTCAATACGCGGTTAGCCCCAGATTACCGTTACCCACAAGGATGGGTCCCTACCCATGTAACCACTACAACCATATCATAACCAGGGTAGCCTACTACCTTCACCTCCATGAACTAGGTGAATGTTGAATAATCCCTACCAATAGCTTAGACATCGATCATCGGCATGGTCCAATGACTTCCTATCACTGCTCAATTATCCTAGAGGTTCACTCTTGGGTAGGTCATACATAACATGAATCATAATCTCAATCAAAACATACATGGTCCAATATATAAACACACAGATATCAAGTTGAATTACTCAGACACATAAAAGATACATGGAACCAAAACAAGATGGACTTTACCCATCATATATGTCTAATCAACTACCCATTATAAATTAGTTAAATCCATTACCTCATTTTGTTTAATAGAAACCTATTATGCATGAAATATATAAGTTATTAAATTCCCTTAACTTGATCATACCCATTCAATACCCATTTTAGCCTCAAACTGAAGCTTACAGGGGAGGAAAGGTCAAACCATGTAGGAACAATCCCAACATTTTGGAGATATCCACCCCCTACACCCTCCTCCTACAAACTTGAGGTCACAATGGCATCCTTCACCCAAGGACCACCTACGTTCCCACTTCTAAATGGGTCAAATTCACACAAAGTTCTCCTTACATGGTCTCTTAAGGATATATACATACCCATTCCCCATTTAGTGAACCTATACCATGACACTCCCATCAACATATGAAAAATTCTCAATTTAAATCATACCACCATTGATATTACTCAATGCAAGCATCCATCACTTCTTATAATTACCTTTCAAGGATATCATGCCACATTTGGTACCCTAATGAAAATACCATTGAGTTTATAGCCTAGGGTTCTATTTAGGCTTAAAAAATGATAACATTTTCAATATTGTGGTTCATATACAATAATATTTATAATCTTTTTAAGTGTAATTAGTTCCTGAATCTTAATTTGAAGTAAGTTGGCAACACAATATCCATTGGACCAACATGTGTCAGTGTAAACCTAATGATAATATTATTAATAATATTCTTGATCTTCTAGTTTTCTTTACTCTCTAATGTAACTCTAGTATTATCATACCAGTCTAGTTCTTAGATTGGGTAATTTATTCGTACTAATAAATGACTATTATGGTCAATAATAAGGTCTCAAGAGGTGTTGGTTAGCACAATCTCATACTTTTTTGTTAACCTAATCTCAATAGCATGATCACGTTAAATGATAGTTACCTTCCATTTATTATGCAATCATATTGTGGCTCACTAAAAATCTAATATCCTTCACTCACATGATAATTCCCATATCAAGGTTCTCATATTTTAGAGGTTAATAGACATCATGTAGTCATACACAACATTTTCCATGGTATCAAAATTTATCAAAAATGTCAAGTTTCAACTTTAAATATTTGTCTAGCATAAAGTGTGGTTGTAGTGACCTAAAAAAAGTCACCCTTACTTACACTATTATGCAACCAAGAGTCAAGGCTCATATTAATTATATATGATGAACATGGTTCATATAATAAGGTCATATCATGGTTAAAGATTTTACCTAGAATTTTTTTCCATTTTATTTTCCTTAAAGTTCAACACAAAGTATCAAAATATATAACAATCAATTATTTTAATTTCTTAGTTTTAAGATATATATTTATTCCAAAATATCCTATAAGATCATTCCATGAAGAAAGGTTCTAGGTTGATTAATTATCAAGAAATTCTCTTTGTTTGCACAAATCATACTTATCATTAGACCAAGATGCTATGTCATAGTTGAAATGTAAACATGAGTGATAACCTTGAATTACACCATAATGTGTTAGATGTATAACACTATATTCGTTTCTCCAATAGATATTTAAATAAACACTAACATAATAAGGTCTCACTATTTTATGATGACTATGATTTGACATAGAATTCATCCTGACTATTCACTCCTCATATAACACATGCCCATTTTCATTCAAGGTTTATATATATAGATGTCATGAATACTAAGCACAATACTCCATGATGTAAAGTATAGATAAACATAATAAGGTTGAAATGGGTAGTAAAGTTGATATGATATCCATAACAAAGAAAATTCACAAACACCTCAATATTCTACATATTGTAGAGCTAGGAGGGCTAAGTAAACATTTTTATTGTTCAACATCTTGCATCCCACATGAGGATACAAATATAACAACTAGTCATCGCTATTAAAAACAAATACCAAGCAAACATTAGCATGCTACAAGTTTGAAGGATCATGTCAAATGATTTAAGTGGAAAATATTATTTTAGTTATCATTTAGTATTCTTTCATAGTCTCCCATAAATTCTTACATGACAACCATAAGAGAAGACATACTAACCCCAATGTTATTTGAAAAATGTTTGTACTTATCTTTAAGGATGGAGTAGGAGATATTCATAACTTGTTCCAATGCACCCTCCTCTACACAGGCACACAGGGAGGATGTGATCAAACATTCTATAATTTGGATTCTCCCTCTCAAATTTCATGAATAATTCTCTCTTCTCCACATTTGAAGCCTTTTAAAAAAAAATTATTCCATGCCTATCTTTCCCTACATGTTAGGTTTTTTCCTCCAAATTTTCTAAGTGCACTGAGTGGAGCACCATGCCTTATTAATGGCATGGCCATCCCTTCCTCCCTTTGCACCATTCCTCATGTCCTCACTAATTTAATTCCCTCAAACCAATTCGTACTAAAGTTATGGGGAGGGGCATATTTGATGGCTATTGTATGTGCATTTATCACCATCTATAGTTTTTTTCTATTGGAAAGGAGGGTTGACATACCCTCTTAATGGCACTAACACCCCCTTAGTGTCGTTACACTATGATCCTTCACTAGAATTTGTCTCCTTGGTCTTATTTCCTCTGTCCTTTTGATGGGGATGTGACAAAACCATCACAACCACCACACCAACATTTCCCATCCCCTTTTACCCATTTCTCCTCATTTTCCCTATTAGATACACACTTTGTATCTCCTATTTCCTTGAAACACCCAATATTAAATAGTAGAGAGAAAATTCTATAGAGTTGTTCCCAATAAAGGGCCAAATTCATAAATGGGAAAGACAACAAGTTTGGTACTGTGATTCTTTGCAACTAGATATAGAAGTTGTGCTCTCTTTGTTAAAGGTAAAGAAATGACCCCAATCAAAAGCCCATTTTCTCTTATCTTATAATTTGCATTTGAACTGCTACTGCTCACAAGATACATTGTAGAATAAAGTTGATCTTCTTTCTTATCTTGTTTAGGAATGTAATTTTTTCTTAGAAGATGGGCTTCCCAAAATTTCCTCTCTCCACGGATGGAAGGGGAAGAAAGGTTTGTATGCAATTGGATTAAAAAGAAGGCTTTCCAGGCACTTCAATGGACACCATGTGAATCACAAAGGAAATTTGCACTTCAATGGATGTCACACAAATTGCAAAGGATATTGATAGGCATTGGAAAGTAGAAGCAAAGAATTCTTTTATCTATAACAAGCCACCCTGCTAAAATGATCCAAATTTTTACCCAAAGGATAAATTTTGCATTTCTTGTAATACTTTGGGACACCTATAACACATCTACAATAGTGTTGGGGTGATCCCACAATAATGGGTTACAATTTTTGGCCAAACTTGACATTAAAATCATGATTTTTCACCAGACATTCACTTTCTCACACCTATAGCAGCTAAACCATTAAGGTTTTGAATATGAATCAAACTAGTTATTTGTTAGATATTTTGTGTAGATTCTAATTATATTTTAAAAATAAAAATAAAAATTGTGAATCATTTTATGTAATTTTTAATAACTTATTTTTTCTACTAATCAACATTTTTAAAAAGTGATGTTCACTTTGGCGCACATAACTTTTTTTATAGATAGGATACAATTCTTATTTTTAAAATGAAAATTTTTCACACCAATATCTAGAGGATGGATATTTTTTCATAATTTTTTGTTCCATATATTTTTTTTAATTAATTTTCCAAGTCAGCGTAATTATAATTTGGACAGAGGTGTACTTCGGCACGCATAAATTTTTTTGTATTCATTTGAATTAACTTATTCTTTTTTTGTTGGAATAAGGACATCAATACCTAGGGCATGTGTATTTTTTAGAATTTTTTTCTCTATTTTTCTATTTTTTCGTATGTGTGAAATGAAGAACTTGATGTTCATTGAAAATCCTACATTCACAAGAAATAAAAAATAAATATAATAATAAAATTAAACATATTTAAAATTATACTTTTTAGGAAGCTTATAATAAGGGCTACAGGCTTACAAAGCATAAATTTTAAATGAATTCATTTGATCACTCAAAAGGTAAATCAAAAGTGGTTTTTTATCAGCATTTTGATAGGTGTAGAGGAGACTCAATTATAGGTATGGTTTAAATCTAACAAGGTTCTATCCAAGGGGGTTTGATCTAAGGGGGTTTGATCAATCCCTCTTTAATTAAAATAATTTAAATGGAACCTTTAAAGTCATAAATCATTGTATTTTCTAAAAATATGTGATTTCAGGCAAAAATCAGGATGTCCCAAAAAGTGTAACCCATTATTGTGGCAGCACCCGTTGGTGACACCTATAGTAGCAATTTGGGTCATGTAGAGCACATTTAGGCTCATTTAATATGTTTCTAATAAATTTGTAATAATATTCTCACCACAAGATAATTCTCATTGCAAAGACATATTTGTGTTCCAATAATCATTTCAACATATTAAAAGCTCTAGAGTGAAGACATTGTTTTGTAGCACCAAAGGTTATTTCTATAGAAGAACATGCCATTTTCTAAACATTAAAATATAACATATATCATCATAGTTTGAATTTTATTTGATTCCTCAAATCTATCCATTGGTTAAGGGTTTGTGCAGGATCATGATGGGCCAAAAAGTGGCGATATTATGGGTATGTGTAGGGTATGTGGGTGACAACTTTTTTTTACCCAAAATTGATGAAACAAAAAGGGTCTTTAAAGAAGATTCTCAGCTTTCCACCAATATAAATTATGCTTTACTTTGAATTTAGTAAATAATTATTATTCATTTTCTATTTGAATTACGACTAAAGTCCTAATCAGTAGGCTGATTGAAAAACATCTATAGCTTTCAAATGACATCATTTTTTTTGAATCTGAAACATGTGCCACATTCTATGATTCACATACTATAGGATTAAAAAAATAAAAAATAAGTTTCATGAAGTTTTGACCAAGTTAAGGTGGTCAAACATATGAGGTTTTTTTTTTAAAACGTTTTAATAAAAAAATCATAATTAATTATATACTTGGAAAAAAAATATAAAAAAATATGCATCATATTCAGACATGAGTCCTCTACTTATATTTAAAATATTATCATTTTATTGTGGTTAGGGTGGTCTGAAAGACACCTACTTCTTATTTTTTCCTTTAAATTTAAGTACTACTACATTGAAATTTCAAAATTTTCACCAAATAGTTTAAAAAAAAAATAAACCTAGTAGTTTAGAAACTACATTCAATTTACTATAGATTCTATTCTTACATATTTTTGAAATAATATAAATAACTTATTCAAATTTCTACGTCAAATTGCCTAACTCTGATTTTTTTAAATTTTTTGCCACTTAAGGGCTTGGTTTTTCCATGATGATCATGCACATACCCTTAATAATGTTCCTTGTACAAAAATTACCAAAAAAGACATGATCAAACTATGCAACAAAATCCACATAAGTTGTACCAACATTTAAATATATATCCAATATTATTGGTCCCAATCATATTCATGGTTGTAACCTTATTTATTTTCATTGTATTGATATTACTACATACATCATTCATTCCAAATGGTCCTATCTACACATTTCATGAAAATAGAACATTGCATCACCTTGTAAAATGGTACAATTAAAATTAATTTCTTGCACTCTCTAGATCTAAATGGCATTGGTCATCACTTGAAGGTGGTTATTTTTTATAGCTTCAAAAAATATTTTTTGTTAATATTGGTGAAGTTTAGTAGCACATTGTGAGGAGAATTACATATCACATATAACCTCAAAATATTATAATTTATACATTGGTTCTATTTGTGATTAATTAAAGGGTGAGGTATCATGTTGTAATCCCTTGAGGGAAGATAGTAAATGTAATTAACTGAATTAAAAATTAATATTTTTTGTTAATTTATTATGTTATAAATTTTATTGTGAGTGTTTGTGTAATTGATTGTATGGTTGGATAATAATTAACTAGATCAATTAAAGTCATGACTTTATCACATGGTATCAAAGTAGCAGTTTGAAATCCAAAGGAAGGACATCCATTGGAAACATATTTTAAGTTATATCTTCTAATATTTTTAATTGGGAAGAAGATGTTAAGAGAATTATGCTTGTAAATAAAATGTTGAACCTAAGATAGTTTGAGAAGGAATAACTTAAATAGACCATTAAATTTGAGGTAATTTACAAGGGAGTTCGTAAATAGATCATTAAACCTAGGGTATTTTGTGTTATAATTTATAGATAAGATTCCTCCATGAAGAGTGTGTAAAGTCCAACATGTAGTTAATATTTTTGTAAGAATAGAAGAAATGTTTGAGATAATAAGGAATGTGTGGATTGGTCAAATGTATAAAAGAAGATAGAAGAACAAGTAATAAACATAGACATGATTAAAGTGATGATTAAGAAATTAAAAGAAGAATAAATACTCTAGAGAATACACTATTTATCAAACAAGTTGTGGATGACCGAAAAGAGGAGGATATAATTTTTTAAAAGATATTGAAATCTATTTAAAAAAATCATTTGGGACCTCAAATTCATATTGCTACTTATTTTGGTAGTTTGAATTTGAAATATTTGAATGATTAGTGAAATTATCTTAAAAATTATTTTGTGTATGAGGAAATTGTATATCCTAAGAGGGTTAGATTTATTAAGACTAGATTGATATGATATATTGCAATATGGTGGAAATAAGTAAAATTGAAAGGAATTGAGAGATGAGGATTATATAGAGAGATACATGATAGAATAATTTTAAAGTTGAAGAGTAAAGTTATTAAAATTGATTACCACTTAGAATTGTTGAAAAATTATAATTTTTTTTATAAAATAATAAGGGTATAAGGAAATATACTAAAGATTCTATAAAATAGTAATTTGGATTAGACATTCTGAAGTAGATGAAGAAAAGGTTTCTAGATCTAGATAAGTGGACTAAGATGGTCTATTCAAGAATAATTTAGTATGGTACGACAAATGACAATTAAAAAAGCATATCAATTTGCATTAAAGGAAAAAGAGAAGTTGAAGAAAATGTTTGAGAATGTAGAATAGTTAAAAAAAACAATAGTACAAAGAGAAAGACATTAAGATGGTGTTGGAAGACCTTATAATGAAAAAACCGAAGGAAGAGCAATTAGTAGTTCATAATAAAATAAAAGAATAGATGAATATAAGATAGATGGATCCTGGAAGATATGGTAGATGTAGTGAAAGATCCTTCATATTATCTTATTTTATATGTGGAATAGAAGGACATAGAGTACATTTGAATGTTTTAAAAAAAAATGGAGTATTAGTAAAAGACCTAAAGGTTGCACAAGAATTACAAAATAAGATAAGAAATTCATACACTTAATAAGGATTATTAATTAATGCCACGAGGTTAGCAATTTAGTTTATGACTAAGAATGACGATAGTTAATAAACCCTTGCTCGACTTGGGCTTCACTTTTAAAGTTCATTTCTTTTCTTGAACATGTCATTTACTGCTATAACATGGATGGGCCATTACGATTCTTGAGGCATCGGTCGGTCACTCACGGCTTTTCCCTTTATCTCTTTATTTCGACCATACATTTTATGGTTGGCAGTCTCTATTATGAATTATCGGTCACAGATTACTCGCTGTTGTTGACTTGCTTTACTGTAGCTTAAACTACCCATTCATCAGATGTTCGGGACTGCTTTAACTTTAGTCGTTGCAAAAGCATATCACGTTCATTGCAGTCAAATCAAGAATCAATCCTCCATTTTTACGTAGAGATAAAATCAAACCTCTGTTTAGAAACCTTTCATGTATCAAATCCAGTTCTAAGGGATATAATTGTCTAAGGAAAATAAGGTTTGTTTTATCTAATGACAGATACAATTATTTTATACAATTATTTTATAATCTATTGTATTAAGGAGAAAAGGTTATGAGCATAATTGTGTAATAATATTTTACATCAATTTTTTTATTATGCATTAGATGAAGATGAATCATTGTCTATAGCTAATAATTTTATAAGATTTATAGATCAATATAAATCAATTTAGATGAATGGAATATGCTAAGACTAGTAATTTAGAAAATAACAACTAGTACATTAGGAATGTAAATGAGGAGGATGAAAATGCTTAGTTATATAAACTGTTGGAATTAATTTTGAAATATTCTCTATTTCTAACTTGAAAATGTGATCTATCTACTACAATCTTGTCTTGAGTTTTGAATTGATATCTTATGTTGTTTGGGACTAATTTCAATGGTTTGAGCCAAATCTTGTAAACGTCCAAATCCAAATGAGCCAAATTTCTATGTTCTTATTTTTCAAAAAAAAAAAATCATTCTTAGTGACATGTTTGACCCTTTCTTGTAGTGCCGAATTACCATAATGTTTTACTATCAAAATGAATGGAAAATAAACAAAAACAAGTATGTATAATAATCAAATGTTAAAATTCTATTGCTACAAGATCACAATAATATAAAACATTCATTTAAGTCTAAGAATGAGATTAGTATATATAAGCTATACTTAGGATAAAATCTTACTATAAGGTGTGTTAGTAAGAGAGGAGACGAACAAAAAAAACTACTTTCGAAAAGTAGATATATCACTCAACAATGTGATATATGTGGTGAAAGAAAATGTCTCTTAACTTAGATACACATGTTTGGGATAAAACCTATACAAGTCAATACCTAGATAAGCATACATATCCTAGATGTGCTAGGATAAATAAAATAACACATAAAATAATCAAATCTAGTTACAACCCCATAAGGATAATTTAGGTGGAGATGGTGGGTCCTAAAAACATGGTCATGGGAGGTACCATATATAGAATGATCTTGCATAAGTAAAAAAAGGACTTCTAGGAACCCTCCACCCACCCCCTACAAAGAATTTACAAAATAAAATAAGGTCAAGGAGGCTCTAAATGATGGAAAAGTATCCTAGATTGTTTAAAATCTTCTAGACGTAGAAACTTGGATTTTCTTAGGAATTTCATAAAAATATCTACAACCTACTCTAATGGAGGAAAATTCTACAAATGAATGGCCTTATCATAGATGCAATCCCTAATATAGTGCATATGCATATTAATGTGTTTGTTCCTTTGAAGGTGGACCAAGTTCTTTAAGATCTAAATAATAGTCCAACTATAAAAAAATATAACTCTATGCCTTTGAAAATGTATACTAAACTCAATAAATATATTTTCAATACATATATAATTAATGATGTTATTCCCAATCAGTCCATATTCAATGTCTATGGATGACAAATAAATTTCATGCTACTTCTTAGAGTGCCAAGAAATGGGGCCTTAAACAAAGTGAAAATTATAGTTGGAAGTAGACTTGCAATTATCAAGATAACCTACCCAATAAAAATCCATGTATTTAACAAATCTTAAAGTTGTGGCTATGAGATAATTAATATACAAATCTATGAGTTACCTAAAAATAGACAAACATGTGTTTGGAAAATTTCCCATGAAGCTCATGTGGTTCCTATAAAAAGTGTTAAACCATGCCAACCATATAAGAGATGTTTGAATGGGTATGAGTTAAATAAATGGGGCTACTAATAAGTTGATGATACCAAGTGATATCAACAAGTAAATGGACCATTATGCCTAAATCTTGGCTTTGGGTAGAAATAGAGTCAAAATAATCTTGCAACTAAACATGTGAAATTTATCAATAAAATCAAGAGCATACCTAGGTTATGCTAGAGTGATCCTAGGAAGAGATTGTGCAATCTTGATCTTTAGAAAGTAGTGAAGCTATGCCCAAGTTGGTGATATAAAATATTTCACGTAGATTAGTATTTTATCTACTAATAATGAATGAAGAACTCCCTATAATGACCAAGTCATCAACATAGAGAACTAGAAGTATTGCATTGTCCTACCTCAAAATATAGACTTTTGGATCTAAGTGGCATCTTCAAAATCTAATCAATTAAATAAATCTCTTTTAGGGAACACATATTCTACTCTATAACCTTTTTATGTTGTGGATTATATGGAAATGAATGCTAAAGATATAGCCCATCAAGAGAACAAAACTACTCAAATCTATTGTTCACACATTCTCTACCATTGTTAGTGGAAAGATTCTTGATATAATCCCCTCTTTACATTTTAGGAAAGTGTTTTTTCTCAAAAAAATTCAAATACTTCACTCTTTCAACAAGGGAAATAGTCCCAAGTGAAGTAGGAAATGGACCAAGTCACCACAAACCAATTTTAAAGTTGCACCTCGCAAGGCTAGGACTTACCTTTTTCAAATTTCTCCTTAAGATGTTCTCCCATAGTACATCCTAAGCACCCCCCATTTGGAAAAGATGAGGGATTCCAATTGATTTTGGAGTGATTATGATAAAATACATCACCCGTTTTGCTTTTATTTTACGCAAATTTGTATTAATGTCATATCAAAATTTTGGAGTATTCATTCTCTAGACACCTAATGTTGCATTATAATATGTAATATTTTTTATTAAGGACTAGTTTGAATGAGTAGTCAACTCAAATTAGACAAGAATAACAATTGTGACTATGACCCTTGGATTGTATAATTACCACATTTAGGTTGCAATTTGTTGACATTTGAATTCACATTCAAGGCCAATAATAGTGGGTCTTGACCATTACCTATTGATATTGGTATAAAAAATTTAAAATAATGTAAGGCTATATATTAAAGACATCATCCTAGAGAAAATTTGCAAATCATTGAATGGTTAAACAATTGTTGACTAGAGATCACAAAAACAACAAAATGATTTCTCCATGTTTACAAGTAAACCAATCATCAATTATCCTCTATTAGCATCATTTTTAGCCAATTCATAAGTTGTCAATAATTGAGATTTATTATCAAAGCACACTCCAAATAATTTCTAAGTTATTACTCATCAACCAATGTTAGCAACTAACAATTGAATCAACATATTTATAGAAGTCCTCTTATCTCTCTAACCTTCACTATTAATTCAATCTTGAGGCTTCATTTATGAGCAAGGAAATCATAAATTTTAAACCTCACATGGTAAGCCCCCCTATGCTCCTTACCACCATCATTATTTCCCTTACCTTAAATATCATTAGGTGAATACGTGTTGTGTATTATATGATCAAACTCTGCTTAGAACAAAATAATTAAAAAATAGATGGAAGTGTATCCTAATTAGAATTGTTACCGAAATGACATCCATACACTTGGCTTCTCCATTTTCAATCATCTTAACTCTCTAATCCAAAATTTGATTCTAAAATTTAATTAGTAAATATCAACCTCTCATATTTCCATCATTTTAATCTCTTTGATTTCATTAGTCTCTAAAACTCTCTTTAGTCCTTTAATTAGAGGATCTTAATAATAAATCACAATACTGATGCAAATAATTACTTCCATAATTTTATTGTTTTTGATAAAGGGTAAAACGGGTTTTACAGGGACCCAAAACCACAAAGTTTATAGAAAAAAGACAGGACACAAAAGTCCAGCAGAAAACACCAGCTACATAAAATTAAAAGGAAAGAGCAAATAGCAGCCAATCGCAAAAAACCAGAAAGGTCAAGCCAAAAAGATCAACAAAGCAACCAACAAAAAACCCACCACAACTAGCTCAGAGTTTTGAGAACAGACTTCATCTCTGCCTCCAAGTTCTACTTGTCATTGACCCCCTTTTTAAAAATTTGAACCATCTTTGGGGTAGGGGTGGCCTTTCACTTCAGATTGGCTCTAGTACTTTTAGAAATGCCAGCTTCCGTATCCTAACTTTTGTCATCGGTTTCCCCCAGATCCACCACTAGAGACCCCTGTTGGGCTCTGTCAAGCTTCTCAATCATCACATTAATGATAATAGCGTTGTGTCTGGCCATTCGATTGTTTTTCTCTACAATAATTTTGATGGTGTTCCTCATATTATCCATCTTAGAGTCAATACTTCTATTTTTGAGAGAATCCTTACTGAGACTTTGATCACCACTATCCACATCTTTCTTTTCAATCGCTGAAACCTTAGCACCCAGTTCATCCAGCTTGCTTTGAAGGGCCAAATTTTTTCTCTTTAACTCATTTATTTCATTGAATGTCCATTCCATTCGTTTGAAATGGGAATCAGCATTAGTTTTGGCTAAATTTAAAAAATCTAGAGAGGGATCCCTTCCAGTATTAAGACGCGTTTTCTCAGATTCAAGGGTAACAGGGGAGTCATCTTTAACGGGTCTAACCAGCAAAGGGTTGGCACAAGGCTCAGTTTTATTGGCACCAGACTCCTCAGAGTTAGAGGAATCTTTAGAATATGAAACAAGATTTTTAGCCTGGGGATTCTTATCAGCAAGTCTTTTTTTAATGGAGGGGCTTCCTAGCTCAAAGTCAGCACGAGCTCTGTCAAAAAAAGGGATAGGGTTTTTATTCCTAGAAGGGGCAACATGCAGACTAAGGACAGTTCTAGCCAGACTTAAGTTAGGTAGAAACTCCAAGCAACTGGGCTCAGTGTCCTCACCCTTAGAGTCAGGAAGAGTATCCGGAATAGCAGGGACATGCATTTTTTGATAATGCTCTACAATCAATCTAATCAACCCAGTATGCAGGATAGGGAATCTTCTAGGGTTTTTATTATGATCATCCAAGCTTTTCCTAAGAGAACAAAAAATATAATAGGGGAAAGAAACCCTAACCTTGTAGCAGAAGTGATTGAGCAAAGAAAAGTGGTAGCCATAGACCCTAGTGAGGCGCCCGTCCACCGTTATGTACTCCATGATGACCCGAAGGACCTTTCTCCAAATGGCTTTAATGGTGTCAACTTCAAAGTAGCTGTTAGCAATTTTCACCAGACTCAACCTTTCTTTATCTTTTTTTGGAAATCTGATCATGGCTTTGTCAGAAAAAACCCTGTCCTTGAAGAACTTCTTCCCATCAATAGACAAACCTGTAACATCAGCTATCATGTTTTCATTGAGCTCCACATTACTACCAAACAAGGTCAGGTTTCCATTATTCCAATTTTTTACAAAGAGGTTTGTAGCCTCTTAATTGGAGCCATGGAGCTTCTCTAGGAAGGGAAGTAACCTACCGCTTTTATCTTTATTCCAAACCTTAACATTTTTAGTATGCGTCTCATAGCTGTCCGGCTCGATTATTTTCCTATCTCCACCCATCTTGGCCAACATAGTAGGGTAGACACAAAAAAAATCTTTACTAAAATTGGCCCTGCCAAATCTGAGAACCCACAAAGTGTGCGGAGCTTTCTTGTCAACTAAGCCACTGAGCTCAATCCTATACAATCTAATGATTGTGATGTGAAAGATCCAACCTGTCCTCATTAAAGGGATGACACATCTCTTTTCCATGTGATTTATCATAATTTAATAGGGCACGAACATTAGAATTTAGATCACTAACATTAAGCTAGGTGCGCAAATCATTACTCCTAACTCCTTCATTAGCGAAAAAATACACAACAGCATTGGCTTCTCTATAAGCATGTGATATTTTAACTTTTTCAAATTTAGCCAAGGTCAAGATGGTGTCATCAACCCAAGATTTTATTGTCCATGAGGGGGGATACTTGCCACGGAGGCAATCAATTATATTTTTGGAATCTCCTTTGAGCCATAGATTTTTAAAGTTAAGACTTTGGGCTAATTTTATGATGTGAAAAGTGCCAGCAGCCTCCACCAAATGATTGGTTTGGGAACTAAGAGGAGATGCCATTGCACCAAGGAAATTACCAAAGGAATCCCTTATGACTCTGCCATAGCCAGCCGTCCTCGATTTACCTTTAGCCGCTCCATCAAAGTTAGCTTTGATCCATCCATTAGGTAGAAAAGACCAGCGAACACCCTCTTTATCCTTCTTGGCTTTCAAAGGAGCATTAGGCAAGTCAAGGCTTATGTTCCAATCCTTAGCAATAGTAATGTCATAGGGTGAAGTCCCCACTTTCACAGACAAGCATTCCTTCTGGATCAAAACACCGATATTTTCCTTCAAGAATATGACAATTTTATCAAAAACCATTTCCACAGGAGCTTCTTTATCTCTGTAAATTCTATTGTTGTGTTCTTTCCAAAGACCCCAAGCAATATGAGGGAAGGAGAAATCCCATAAAATCTTGAGAATAGAATTTTTGGTTGGGACTTTCCATTGAAGGAAGAAGTTTTCAATGGACGAACGGAAAACCCAAGAAAGATGCCATAACTTGATGATTTTCTCCCAAATAGTAGCAACAAATGAGCAATGAAGGATAAAGTGACTTACAAATTTGGCCTCCATCTTAGAAAGAGAACATCTATTAGGTATTTGAAATCTGTGTTTGCAAAGGTTATCAATAGTGAGCACCTTGTTTTAGAGGAGGATCCAGAAATAAATGTTGATTTTAGGGATCAAATGTTTAAACCAAGCCTTCGACCAGAAGGGAGGATAATCTTGAGAATAAGTAATCTTGGCAAAGGTAGAAGAGACTGAGAAATTTCCTGAGGGTTCGTCGAACCAAACAACATGATCTTTTGACTACTCAAAACAAAGTCTAATAGCCAGCAAAGAAGACTGGATAGGAGCCAGATCCTGACTAACACTACACAGGTCCACCCATTTACCATTCACTCTGTAGTCTTTTACATAAGATCCAAACTGGGCCTTGCATATCTTAGCCCATTCACTAAAGGAATTTGTTTTTGAAATGGGCTCCTTGAAAAGCCATCTATCCTCCCAAAATATTGTATTATTACCATTTCTCACTTGCCATCCAATTCCATCATCCAAAATATTTTTTCCATTGATTAGATTATTCCAACAAGTTGAGCCTCTAGGAAGAAGGTGGGAATCCTTTATAATTATAAAGGAGTGGTTGTTTCTAAGTATTTTCTAGCCATGATATCAGTCCATTCCCCTAAGGAAGAAGAGATTCTCCAAATTTGCTTAGCTAGGAGGATCTTGTTAACCGTTCTTATTCTTCTAAGACATAATCGTCCAGCCTTTTTAGGTCTACAAACCAGATTCCATCCAATTAAGGGAATTCTTCTTTTTTTTTCAACACCTGACCATAGAAATATTTTTTGAATCTTTTCTATAGCATCAGCAAATTTAGCAAGAATCGTGAAAAGGCTTAGAGCATAGATAGGAAAATTCTAGAGTGAGGCTTTGAGGAGCTGAAGTTTTTCGGCTTAACTTAACAGGGCTCCTTTCCAACCGACAAGCTTTTTGCTGAATCTTTCAACCAACGAGAGCCAAAAGGAGTCAGGAGGTTTAAGGCTTAAGGGAAGCCCAAGATAGGTGGTAGGTAGGGAATCCACCCTGCAATCCAGAATACTGGCAATTTTGGCCTGTCTATGATCTGGTGTGTTGAAGAAGAATAGAGAGCTTTTTTTATTGTTGATCAGCTATCCTGAAGCTCTCCCATATTTATCAAGCAACTATTTTATAGTTTTACCTTCAAAGACCGAAGCTTTACCCATAAGCATAGTATGATCAACGAATTGTTGATGGGAACAAACCAGGTTACCAGAGGAAGGATTGAGACCAAGAAGAGATCTATAGTCAACCAATTTTTTTAGATTTCTACCTAAACTTTCAGCCATAATAGTGAATAAAATAGGAGAAATTGGATCACCCTGTCTTAGACCTTTGGTACTTTGGAAAAAAGAGGTAGGGGATCCATTAACCATAACTGATATGGAAGCAGTGGACACAAGTTGTTCCACCATTTGGAGAACCTTGTTACAAAAACCAAAAGCCTTTAAAATTTTAAATAAGAAAATCCAGTCAACTCTATCATAGGCTTTTGAAATATCAAGATTTAACAAAAAGCCTTCAATCTTCGATTGCACTAAGCAGTGAATATTCTCGTGTACCATAACAATAGAGTCAAGAATTTTTCTACCAGAGACAAATCCATTCTATTGAGGAGAAATCAAAGAGGGAAAAAAATTAAGAATCTAGAGGTTAAAACCTTAGAGATGATTTTGTATAATGAATTACAAAGACTTATGGGCCTAAAGGCCTCAAAATTATTAGCTCCAGGTTTCTTGGGGATAAGGACCAAGAAGGTGGCGTTTAATTCTTTTAGGAGACTTATGGATCCAAAAAACTCTTTAACAACATTAACCACATCCTCTCCAACAACCTCCCAAAGCCATTGAAAGAAAAATAAAGGGAAACCATCAGGACTTGGAGCCTTACACCCATCAAAAGAGAAGACAACCCGCTTGACTTCCTCATTGGTGGGGATAGCAGTCAAGAAAGAATTATTTTCCTGGTTAATAATTCTTGGTATAGTTTCAACAAGCTGAACCTGATCATTTTGGTTTATTTCATCACTCACCGAAAGATGTTTAAAAAAGGAACTAGCATGTTTTCTAATATCCTCCTCCTCCTCATACTTGGTGCCATTCACTTCAATATGAGATATTTTGTTGATAGCTCTATGTTTTGAAGCCGAAAGATGAAAGTACCTGGTGTTTCTATCACCTGCAGATAACCAAAGAGCTCTAGATCTTTGTCTCTAGAACTCCTCCTCCTTTCCAATAATGTCATGCATCTTAGTGAGGAGCTCATTCTCTTTTTCCTTGGTGTCATTTAGATATCCCTCCTTCTGGATTAAATCTTGAATATAACCTAAATCCATCTGGATGTCAGACTTAATCCTAAAGATGTTCCCAAAGGATTCTTTTTTCCATTTTTTCAGATTACATTTCACTTCCCTTAATTTTTTAGCTACTCTAAACATAGTTGTTCTAGGAATACATATGTTCCACCATTTCCTAATTTCCTCTTTAAGAGCAGGATGAGAGATCCACATTTTTTCAAATTTCAAGGGAAATTTATTCTTCTTTTTCATAGGATCCGTAGTGAAACTGATGGAGAAGTGATCAGAACCAATCCTAGAAAGAGCTTTAAGGGAGCAGTAATAGTAAAAAAACTAATGATTAGAAATTAAAGATCTAACTAATCTTACCTGAATGAGATCCATCCCCTTTTTTCGATTAGACCAGGTAAAGGAAGCTCCATGAAGATCCAAATCTATCAGCCCCTGATTATCAATGAAGTTCTGAAGATCCTCTTTTCAATCCACATTGATCTGGGATCCTCCAAATTTTTCTCCATTCATTAAGGGTGTATTGAAGTCACCAATAACAATCCAAGCCTCTCTATAAAAAATCCTCCCAAAGGTAGCCAGCTCCAACCAGAAGGATTTTCTCATTCCTTTTCCATTAGGGGCATATATATTCAATTGAATCCAGCTGA
This sequence comes from Sequoia sempervirens, assembly GCA_007258455.2. NCBI lineage: Eukaryota > Viridiplantae > Streptophyta > Pinopsida > Cupressales > Cupressaceae > Sequoia > Sequoia sempervirens. Next base: position 653,709,490 of record VDFB02281492.1, read on the forward strand.
AGTTGTCTCTTATATGTCTAAATCTAGTGGCTATATGATTTGTACCTTCCAAAATTGGAGAACCTTTAATTATGTGGCTATTCCAGAAAGTAGCAATACCTCTAGAAGTGCCATTCGAATTATTACCATGAGTACTACAGTGTTGGAAAAGCTTCATCTTTTCAATTTTCTCCTTGGACATTTTAGTCTCCTGGATTAGAAGAATATCAGGCTTGTGATCTCTAACAAAATTGTGAAGAACATCCTGCTTGTGGGGACTATTTAGTCTCCTGATATTCCAAGACATAATCTTCATTAAATACCAGGGGAGTTAAGACATTCTGGGATGGTTTTCTGAGATCCATCCACTATATCCTGAAAGCTATTCTGCTCTCTTTTCTTTTTTGAGGACTTTTTCCCTCATGAGTTCTTTACTTCTCCACAATCTACCTTTACTTTAGATCTGGTAGAAATGCCACTTGGAGTCTTCCCTTGTTTATTTTTTTCTTTCTTCTTCTTTGATACATTCTCCTCTTTATTAGTCTCTTCTTGGCTCTTTGTTTCTCTGCAAGACTCCCATTCCTTGTTAGTTGGTACCCTTTGTTCCCAGGGTAAAGTATCCATATTACCATTCCCCAGAAAAGATGAGAAATTACTAGAAAGATCAGCAAAGTGGTCCAGGTTTTCAAAGGAGTCCTTGACCAACTCAAGGGAGTTGGGATCTGTAGGGTTCGCAATGCCCAGAGGGGAGAGATCATTAGAAGATGGGAAAGGGAGAGGTATATTCAATTCCAAAGGCAGGCCCTCACTAGGAATATCCTCCAAGCCCGAAGTCTCTACATTTTTCTCGGTTGGGGTTGTCAATTGGGACAATGATTTACTTTGGTTCAGATCTCCTTCCCTAGCTGACAAGTCTTCATTGGGTCCACTTTCCTTTGATGATGGCATTTTAACAGGATTCATATTATGGGGATCACTGGGGATCTCACCATTATTTTCCATGACCACTTCAGTCTCAGGAGAGGTGCTCTGAATATTAGACTATTTATTTTCTAGATCCTGCACTTTAGACTCTTTATTTTCCTTACTATCTCCTCCTGACTCTTTTTTCTTCCAGACCGTTTTTGAGGAGCCAACTAGTTTTTCTTTCTTTGATATAGCATTTAAAGGACATTTTTTGGCCCAGTGTCTAGATTTCCTACACTTGAAGCAGGCACATGGGATGGTTTCAAAATCTATATTCTGCAACCAGGATCCAATTTTAGACTAGATCTCAATCGAGGAAGGAAGATTAGCTTCCTGGGAAACCCCCACACATATTCTTGCCAAAACCAATCTCTTTCTAGCAGCAGTCATAGTATCAATAGAAAGGAGCTCCCCAAAGGAATTCACAATACCATGAAAGATATCTTCACTCTAGTACTCCAAGGGCAGACCCAGAAGTCTAACCCAAATTGGGATGTTCTAAAAAATGGAGTCCGATAGGTCCAAGTTAGAGGACCACTTCTTTAGGGCCAGGGAAGATTTCCCTATAACCCAAGGGCCCCCACTTCTAATAGCCAAGATGTCCTCTTTGCAAGTAAATTCAAATGCAAAAAAACCCTTTGGAAGAGCAGCAACTGAGATTTTTCCATTTGTTCTCCATTTATTTTTAACAAACTCGTTGACCACTTCAATA